>JAABNX020000002.1:16667472-16695957 GCA_015163995.2 Mormyrus lacerda | reverse complement strand
TGAAAAAGCAGCATTAAGCAAAGAGCTGGATTCTTTTCTCACCCAATTAATGTGTGTATGTGTGTGTGTGTGTGTGTCTGTCTGTGTGTGTGTGTGTGTGTGTCTGTGTGTCTGTCTGTGTGTGTGTGTGTGTGTGTGTCTGTGTGTGTGTCCGTCCGAGCCTGGCCCCTGAAGCATCCTCCCCCTCCATCCAGCACTCTGTTTACTCTCACCGGAATTCCAGTTCCGGTCGCCGGCACAGATCCAACACCCTCCTGCATGCAGGTCACACACACACACGCACACACACACACGAGTGCGCGCACACAGAACCCCCTCGGGACTGTGGCCACTTTGACCGGAAGCCACTCCCCTCCAGAATGGTGCTGTTTTTAGGAATCTAAGCTATCGAAATCTTCAGTCACTGTAGGAGGCCAACAGAAAAAAATAAATAAAAACATCCAGAGCAAGGAGTGAATTCAGTTCCCGTATGATGGTCAGCCTGAAATCACTTTGGGAGCTTGAGAGGGAACTTCAGCTGTTACAGTACAGCTTTCATACTTTTATATTTTTATACTATGCAAATGTGAACCTAAGGTAGCTTAATGGTAAGAAAGAAAAAAAATACCTGGGTCATTATGGACACTTGTTTTAAAAATGACAAGCTACCTATGTCCACCATAAACTTGTGCCGTCAAGGGCTTCACGTCTCACACCCTCACACCCTTTGGCTAAAAATCTGAGTCTGGCTATATTACAGGGAAAAGCACACCACTCAAAGCAAAATGAACATTTTACATGGTGACTTTTAACTACAGCCCTGCTGAATGCATAAGGACAGCGGCATAAGATTTGTGACAAAAAACTAAACAACAGGATATTACTCACTAGTGCAACAGTGCGAGATGCAAGTAGTGACATGTCTGTTACCAACATTAAGAAACAATAAAAAAAAAATGTAAGGAGGCAAAAGTGATGCTATCTCACAGCAGGCAAGGGGGAGGGAGCGATTCCATTCCTGAGCTGCACATACAAGCTATACGCTCATGCTTTGTCCCCCTTCCCTGCAAAACAATGTTTTTTTCCCAGCCAAGTGCCTCCGCTCAAATCTCTAAGGTAATGGAGACTGACAGCACAACAATGCAAAATAAGTTATATTTTAACAAATCGCTACAATTTCAAGGACATGTGTTAAAACACCCCATCCTCAGCTTTCAAAAATCCAGGACACTCAAAAATTTACTGTATAATGCCATAACCTACCAAGGACTAATTTATGCAAGAATTGACTAAATTAGTGCAAATATAAACTCATAAACACCTGACCTGGACAGTCCAGAGAGACCTTAAGGCAGACAGGAAGGATTCTGCCCCCTAGTTACAGCTAGTTACACAGTATCCATCACTGGCTGACATCACTGCACCTCTACCAGTTACTTCAGTTTTGTATAAAGGAGTTCTGCTTTATCATTTACAACTAGAACTGAAATTTCACAGCTATATCAATATTCATTTGAACAGCGCAGACTTCTAATTATGACAGCTCCACACAAATTTATGCAATTAGATAAATAATATACACAAGATATACAGCTCTAGAAAAAATTTATAGACCACTCTATATTTTGAAAATTCATCAGAATGCAGTACATGAGAACATTGTGAAACTGGAGACACTGGGAATAACCAGTAACCAGCCAGGAAAAGGGCAGAAGCAACATTCTGACAGTTTCTCATAAATTGTAGGAACATATCCAATAGAAATGGGAAACGTTAAGTGCAGGTGTGATGTGCCCTGCTGGGATCAGGTTCCTTGAAGCAGGACTGAAGTTCCATTTAGCGAGGAAGAAGCCCTTCGATAATGAGAAACAGAGAAGAACCAGGCTGCAGTTTGCAAAAAAAATGTATTATTCCAAGATGCACACGCATAAATTGAGAAATAAGTGAAACTAAAAATGGTTTCATTTTTTTCCAGAGCTGTGGTTTCTTATTTTTTCCAGAGCTGTATATCGACTTTGGTCCAGCTGTGGTTCCTCGGTGAGCCGGTCAGCCTCTGAAAGCTGTTTTCATGGCATAATGCCCTAGTCTTCATATGACCCTCTGATTTACTAGTGGATGTGTAACAACATTTGACATCTCTGACTGAATCAAGACCCTAAAGAGGGCGGTGTGACTGATCCTCTGCGGCCAGGCTCTGGAAGTTGCCAGTCGAGCCCCGGCCGCAGCGTAGCCACATGGGAAAGAATAGTCAATGGGCCCTTGAGCTCGAGGTTCCCTGGGTGCAGAAGGTGGGTGCCCTTTGCAGTGATCTCTGTGTGTATACATGTTTGGGAGTGTGTGTGTGTGGACTGTGTTTATATTACAGTGTGTTATAATCTTCACAAAAATGTAATAAAAACCTGCTATTTTCACATTGTGGGGACCATTTCTCAGGTCCCCAGAAAAATCTGTGAATGCAATCAACTTAACTAAACTAAAAATGGCAATAGTCTCATAATTTGTTTGGTTACTTACGGATAAGGTTAGGGTTGGGTTAGGGGTTAAGGTGGTTATGTTGGGATCATGGAAATGAATGGAGAGTCCCCACAAAGATATAATTACAAACCTGTGTGTGTGTGTGTGTGTGTGTGTGTGTGTCACATAGAGAGCAGGTTTGATGATCCATAATGTATCATTCTATGCTAAAGACCCATAAATACCTGAAGCAAGCAGATTCAGTGCAATTTAATGATGTACTTTCACATACAACGCCTTCAATTCACAGACATATAGCCAAACATTCAACATCAAACATACGGAACAGAAATAACATACTGCACACCCAAAGAATGACTCAAGCATAACCTATTCAAAAAGCCTTCTTAAACTTTCAGCTTCCTTACAGAACTAATTTAATTATGAATATGACTGTTGACAGCCTGTCATAATACCTGTAATACTGGACTCTAGAATTCAGTGTGAATTCATACATGTGTATAGAGAAAAGCAGAACGCCATGGAAGGCCCCTGATCTAATGATTAATTACAATTCCCCCTGCCCAGCTTACTGTTGTTGGACTTGAGGTCGCGGTGGATCACTGGCACTATGGTCTCGCTGTGCAGGTAGAACATGCCCCGGGCAATCTGCACGGCCCAGTTCACCAGCACGTGTGGGGGGATGCGGCGGCCGGCCAGGGCCCGGCTCAGGGGGCCGCCAGAAGCGTACTCCATGATCAGGCACAGGTTGGGCTCCTGCAAGCACACTCCCTTGAGGGTGATGATGTTGGGGTGGGTGAGCATGGCGAAGAGCCGGGCCTCTTGTCGCACGTTCTGGGCCGTGACGCTGATGTCCTCGTCCGGGTCCTGGCGAGCCGCCTTCACTGCCACCAGCTCATCTCTCCAGGTGCCGCGGTACACTTTGCCAAAGCCACCCACCCCGATCACCTCCTCCAAGCACAGCTCACTGAAATCGACCTCATCCGGCTCGAAATGGCCCACCACGGCCGGGCTTAGCTCTCCCACCACAGCAGGCCCGGCCCGTTTCCGGTACGTGCTTGGCTTCAGCGACACATAATTGGATGGAAATATGCCCACTTTATTGTTCACCTTGCCTGCCCACCATCCCTCATCCCCCGACACCTCAGAGTCCAGAGACAGCACCTCCACCAGGTCGCCTTTGCGTAGCGTCAGCTCATCCTTGCCGGCAGCCTCATAATCAAACAGGGCTGTCCACACTGGGTTGGTGAAGCTGCCCTGCTCAGACTGCTCTACACCTTTCCAGTGTGACAGTGGGCGCCGGCCGAAAATGTTCTTCAGCGGCTCCATTGAAAGTAGTTATGGGATCCGAAAAGCACTATATGACAATATCTTACATGAAGCACCATCCAGCACCCCGTCCCTTTCAGCAAGCGTAGTTATGAGATCCAAAAGGCTCTATATTAGAATATGGTACATGAAGCACCATTCAGTACCACGTCCCTTTTCACGCCACTTAACGTGCCCATCAAGGACGTATAAATGAGCATTTAATGAACAAAAAGCATGTCAGACTTGATCCTACAGACTCAGAGAAATGAACGCGCACGTTTAGATATCACATAGCATTTGTCAAGAGAAAGTAACACATAAAAACGAGCGAGGGAGCGCGTAAACACAAATATTTAGTAAATCTCCTGACACGGTTGAAGTGCCATCGTAATTTACACACTATATGTTCTTTCGAGAAACATACTTTGCGTGGAATTACAGAATTTGAAACTGACAATTATTCTACAGTCGCGACTGGAATCGAAAATATCGATACTACAACACTTCTTTCTGGAGGGTTTCACTGCACCACCCCAAATCCTGACCAAAAAAAATAAGTCACTTATAGTAAGCCCATGAAAACAACCCAATGTGAATCTTTGGAACTGCCGCTGTATTTTTAGCCGTTCGGTACCGCGGTCATCACAAGCAGGAAGTGCAAAGAAGTGGAGAAGAATAGCAGGAAAAGAGTATTCAGCCCAGCCGTAACCGTAAGTCCTCTTCTCCTTAGGTCCACAAACTGAAGATTCATGCGTATTTCCCATTAAAAGATTCCGCATCCAGGGTAATATTACAAAAACGCGTTCCTTTGCTCCTGTCGATAAGCAGCAGTAGTGTTTCTACGCTAGAAGTTTCACATCTTTCCATAAATAAGTAGATTAAAGATTCAGTTTAAGTTTTAAACAGGAAGAACTAGGTTTCCCCGCTCTGTGATTTTATCGGTGAAAATCGATTTCGTCCCTTTGGCCCACGGGTCACTCGGCACTTGACGTTTGTGTCTTCATTTTATAAGTATCCCGAAATCGCGACAGCACCATCCCCTATGCCGCCGATACTGCGCCTCTCGCCGTCCCCTCCTGCCCCGTTCACATCTCGAACCACTCTACGTCCGCGCTTACACTCAAAATGGGGGTTGGGCTTTACTAACTTTACTTTTTTTTCCCAACAGGAAAAGAATCAAATGACAAGCTTCAAGAGGAGCGTCTATTCCATGTTTCTGCGCATTACTGTGGCGCGCCGTGCAAAGGCCAGCTGACGCGCAAAATTCGCGGAAATAATTCGAGCAAAAGCGAAACACCTTGCTGTAGCGCAATAGTGAAACGACTATCGCGAAATTAGAGTACATGTATAAAGCAACAACACTATATGCAAACGCGTGTATCGTTCTTTTTACATATTAGCATATTATTTTTTCACATAAAGTAAAATTTAGTTGTTTTGACGTTATATTACTGTAAACACTCAGAACACTTGGTCATCGTTTATTACTGTCGATTGTACTGTTTAATAAATTTAAAAATACATATTTCGAAAGTTATTTTTAAAACACATTTCATACATAAGTTTTAAAGTCTTTTTTAATACTATTGAAAAGGAGGCCAAGCGCTAGGCTTCGAATCGCTATAGCTCCCGTTGTCCACCAGGAGTCAGTGTTCTCATTTTATTGCACTTCAGTTTCAGTCTGTCTTGAATATTAAAACGACACTTTGAACACCTTACTCTTCACTGAGGGTGGGAAAATGCCTTTTTTATATCCCTTCTACAGGCATACTTTGTTATATTGGCCCATCTCCCACTCTCTCTCTGCCCTCCCGCCCCCACCCCCCAAGTCCCATTACAGCATATTGCTGACTCATCTATTCTACAGGAAGGATGCAGTTGTTATTGTTTTCTACGCAGCTGAGCCAGAGCCCCTTTGTTCAGAAACTTTGAGGTTTGGTAACAGTTGGCAGGCAGTGTCAATAGGGAAAGCAAGAGTTTCCATTCACACCAAAAGTAGCTATTTGAAAATTTCTTCAATGAGAGATAATTAGCATTCACTAGCATGTAGGATCAATTCCAGACAAGTTTGCACACACATGCACATGCCTTTACATGAATGTAACAGTTTATTTACATTGTAAATGGTTTGCAGGGTTTTGAAAGTACCCCAACGTGAGACTCTAAAAGTGTGAGTGTCACGGCAGATGCATGAGAGTTGGCAGCCCTGCATGTACTATAATCTCAAGCAGGTCCGACGTGATGGGCAGTTCACAAGCGAGCCTGGTCATGTACCTTGATGAGCACAAACATCTGTGTTAAGCTAAATATGATATTGTGTTATTGTTCGGCAATAATGATTTAGAGTCAAATATCATATGAATGGTGAGACATTTGTTAGACTACTCCCTGTGTTTGCAGGCAGCATGTAACACAGGGTATTACCATGATACCGTCCATGTAGAAAAGGCAGAGTATGCTGCTATTAAGTGCTAGGCCTATATTTTATGATGCAATATGAGTGTTTTTATGGATAAAATAATGCCTCAGTCATTTTTGAGAAATACTTGACAGAGTGTATGATAAGACTTTTCAACTGAACAACAAACAAATAATATTGCAAGATCCATAAATGAGTGGAATTATTTGGTATTCATATTATGTATGTTTTTTTACCATTTCGATTACACGCATTTCTGTTGTCAAAAAAAGAGAAAAGAATTATGCAGCAAATCAGATTACAAAGTACTTTGTTATTACACTTGACTACAGCTACATGTTAGATCTTTACATCCAACAGAGCAGTTATTAGCACTAAGAAAATCTAGTGGGCTTTTCTGCTGAACACGGGAGAAGTGAATGAGTGAGTTTCTCCACATTTCACCTCCGGCTGCAATGTTTACTGTTGCTTCTGCGGTGTCTGTTGCTGCAGCCACTCGTGAGGTGCTGAGAACAGCTCGAGCACCAGCGATCCACGACTGCAAACTAGTTTATGCCAAACGCTACGATCTCAGCAGATCATTTATATACCTGTGGCAATAGATCTAAATGAAACAGCTGAAATCGATGATTAAGAGGTGTGTCCCAATACTTTTGTCCATACCGTGTTTGTCTTAGGAGTTCGGCTGAATGACTTGATTCACTGAACAGGGCCGAAATGCACATTACTATTAGAAATTGACGACAGTCTTAAGCAAGGGTTCCTGGCATTAGATAACTCATAGACAGAGTTTAAGTTGAAATGACAGGTTAAGGATATTTTCTTCTGTTAAAGGTGGTGGGCTGGGGAAGGCATGTCACACCAGGCCACCACATAACACTTTCTCTGTTAAACAGGAACACACAAAATTGACTTCAAGAATAGGCTTTCTAATTTAAGGAAATCAATGATCATTTGTTATTATATTCCTTATAAATCAGGACATTATCACACTCAGATAGTCCTGATTGTTTTTTTAATAGATAAAGAGCTGTAACATAGCTACTCCTATGAATATTAACTTACAATTAAAATTATAATTAGAGATTTCAATTTACAGTATACAAACCAGTCAGCGTTATTCTTTGGACAAGAACGACAATCACAACCATTTCAGATCAGAATTATTGTTAGCTTACTGTACTTGGGAAACCCTACCACATGTAACATGGATAATTTATAGAAACATATTGGGGGAAAAAAAAGATTTAGCTGAAATCAATATTTTCTTTGTGCATACGTCCCAAAGTTTAAATTTATTATTTATATTTAAATAATCTCTTTATTTCACTCTTACAAAAAAAGTTAAAATCTAACATCAGGTTTCTCTGTTTTAAACATTTAAGCAGAAAAAATGTATAGTATTTGAGAGGCACACTCTTTCTCACTCCAATCAAAAATAGTAAAACCACATAAAAGAAAAAGGAGATTAACCCAGTGAAGAGTTAATGTGACAGGTTGTGAAAGCTGCCCTAATTCACCACTTCAACTGTCAGGGAGCGCAGCTAATGGACCCGGGAATGCCAGAACTTCTACTGAAAGGGCGTACGTTAGCAGGCCTGGCCAGTGGCAGGATAGCGCTCTGTGATATTGAAGGGGGGCATCAGCAGGGCATCTCTTTATAACAGAGAGTTTATAATCTGCAGTCCCACCCCCAACAACATAAAAATCAAAACAACATTCTTTGGTATGGCCACTTTGCGCACATCCAACGGGACACCCCAGGTTGCTCTCTTCATCATCAATTCAGCTGGACTCTCTCACATGTGCTTTGTTGTCCCTGCACTGCTAACCTATGTGTAACAGAGTGTCCCAGCATTCTTTTCACAAACAACATAACCTTAGACCTTTTTTGCAAGTGCCACTTGCAGATTTGCATCAGCTGCTAAAGGACTCTAATGTTCCAGTCAACTTGGAGGGACACAACACCCTTGAGGTGAGTCAAACCATCAAGGTGGATGGTACCTCAGGGCAATCCTTGGGGTTCTTGAGTCAGGCCTTCTGCTTTACACAGGCTATTCCAACTGGAACTAAAACCCATTTTTCGGCAATGTATTTTTTTAAAATGATAAAAATACATATTACAGAAGCTACTATTCCTCAGCACAGAGGACAGGGCCATGCTGTCTCCCGGCCTGTAGGGCTCTCACTTTTGAGGGTACTGGCTCCTTAAAAAACCTAGTGTAGTATAATTAAAACAGACTGAATAAAACAGGAACAGAAGGCAGAGGCAGCTAGCAATCATAGTCTTCATCATCATCATCATCACCATTCCCATGGCGTGCAGGCAGGACGGGTACAGCATGCAATAATGATGGGTTCACGGGAGTAAAGTTCCCCAGGGGCAGTGCCAGGCCTTGAGCTGCCCTCATGTGGTCATACTGAGTCACTGCATTGGGGTCAACGCTGGAGCTGGAGAAAAGGGAAAGCAGAGGAGGGTTAGATGGTGCAGCAGCAGCCGGGATTCAGCTCCTTCACATGAACACACCTATTAAAATGGGAGGCAGCTTGCAGGTTTGTGCTTGACTGGGATCCTTCCTCTTCCTCATCCTCTTCTGTCTCACTTTCCTCTGAGTCATCCTAGAGAAATGAGACACATTCTGTTTCTATTCTAACCAATCACAACCATCGCGCTCCATCTATCCAACCTATGCCTCCTAATCATTTTGCAGCCATTCTTATCCCAGTGAGTGATACAGGATCATTACCAAGATCAGCCACAGGATTCATGCCCACCTCTTGCTCAGACTCCGTTCCCGACTGTTTTTTCTCCTTGCCTTTGGTGCTGACACCTCCATTCTTCCGACCAGAAACAGGCTTTCCACCCCTACAGAAGGGAAAAAGGACCTTCATTTCACCCCCACCAAAGCAACAAAAAGTCACATCATCAACAATCCCCAAAAAGCTCCTCGGTCAATAAGAAAACAGCAGAACTCTTCCTGGAACGTGACTCTGCCTTCAGGTGATTAGCCCAGTTAGCCTCCCCGGCACTGCCTCACCTGCGGGACACCCTGCCCCCTCCTTCTGTGTGGCTGTCCTCTGTGTCTCCCTGTATATCTGGCATGGCTGCTACCAAGTCCTTGAGGAAGTCAAACTGCTGCTCCAGCTCGATACACTGCTTTCTGCAAACAGGAGTAGATACAGCACTCTGGGGACACCACACCAGTGCCAAGCTGTAGAACACCATGTTTTGACATAAAGCATTATTTAAACTGCTATTTGTTAAGGTTGCTATGCATTTTGAGAATACAGTGGGTGTCAGTTATTCTCCTTAGCAGACTAGTCACACTGCACACTAACAGATTTCATTTAAACAGGATGCTCCAAAAAATAATGAAAGTTTCCTCAGATTTTATACCAGACATCCAGCTGAACTGCTAAAGTCAAAATTTCAGAAGATGCAGTTCCCAATCCCTGGAGAGACGAGCCCTCACCCATCCAAGTGGCCGCCTTCTATAGCTGCTCCTGTGTTTCGTCTGTTTTTACTTATGCAAGTTTGTTGCTTCATGTCCCCAACACTTCAAAATATTGTTACCTTCAATATGGAACGTTTCCCTGCTTCAAGGAATATTACTTTGGACTGTGGAAACAGGCAAGATAGGTCTTGTGCTCTCCTTCACGGCACAATAACTTCTGGACCTGCATCCCTTTGCTCCGCCATGCGATAAATCAGAAGCTGCTGAGCTAAAGAGAGGAAGTGCAGGCTCCACCAGACTTCTGTTACTACTGATAATGTAAGATCTCCAACCAGCAGAATCAATGAGCTCTCAGCACTTACTCTGAGACAAGAGTAACACAAGAATCTTAGCCTCAAGTGATATAAGGAAAGTCAAGCTGAGACCTGATACCCCTAACTCCTGCCCTGGATGGTTTTCACAAGGTCTGTGCTGATAAAGGTGCAAGTCAGAAGTGGCAAGAAAAGCAGAGGTTGACTAGCCATTTTTATGCCACCCAGCATATCCTGACCTACCGACCTGTGGCTGTATTACATGGCAGGGGAGCTTCTCAAACACCAGGTTCTGATTGTGTTAGCCTCACCCACTGTAGACATTGCAGCCACTCTGCAGGCAACAGATATGGTCAAAGTTCACCAAGAACCAATCAATCACCTCCATTGCCAAACTGGGAGATTTTATAATTAAACTTTCATCAGCTCTTTTGATTGTGGACTGTGCAACTTGACAGAATTAGTATTCAACGCCTGCATATTAGTTTTGGGTAGAGCCACCTTTTGCTGTTATAACAGCAATCACTGTTTTGGGGTAAGTAGCTACCAGGACATTTATCTTTTTGTTTTTTAATCACTATTGCATTTGCTTTGGCTTTGTGTTTTGGATCATTGCCCTACTGAAAGATTAAATCTCAGTACTTTGCTCCATCCACTCAGTCTTCTATCTTGATAAGAAGCCTAACTGCTGGAGCTGAAAAGCATCCCCATATAGGCATACAATGCTCCCACCACCAAATTTCACCATAGAAATGGTGTTAATTGTGTCGTAAGCCATGTTTGTGCCACGCGTGTGCTCTGGTGAAAAAATGGAAAGTTTAGGTCCAGAAAGTAAAAATCCAGACCAAAATTTTGTTTCAACCAACCAGCTGAGCATAAAGAATCAGTTACAGAGTCCTCAACGAGAAACAATTTTCAGATTTTATTTTTATTATAAGGTATTATATATGAGATAATTTGATTTTTTCATCAGTGCAGATGCAGCGGAAGATGTTTAAAAAACTGCTTTAAAATTCAAGAAAAGCTTCAGCTGTAGCCCTGCTGTGGGGGGAAGCTGCCAGGTTTGCTCCTGCTTCATGGTATTGAGGTAAGTTTCATGCTTCCATGAGCATAATTGCACGTTTAATAAAATGGCCTATTTTAAAAGCTACTATAAATTACAAGCATAAAGAACTGTGCAGTGAAAGGACACTGGCACAATTGGTTGCCACTTCTCCGCCCACGTGAATTTAAAAGTTTTAATTCGTTTTTAATTAGTTTTCTACTCATTTTATTGATCTATCCATGCACCGATTCTTTTATTGTTATTGTACTGCTTAAATGGACTGCAGACATCTCTATGTGTCACAGACAGATTTTATAACTTGGTTTGCTGCTTGAACAGCATCACTTGGAGTGTAACCGACCATGCAAAGAAGATACCCGGCTGCAATGCTTTTATCTATGTCCAAAAGACACAGTCATAAAATCAATTTGTGCTGCTAAATTATTGTGTTGCTCCAAATACACACAGTGGATCCAGCTGGAACTTTACAAACCATAGTGTTACTAATACCATTAAAACTGTATGGCAGGAACACCATCATGTAACAACATAACATGGCCCAAACCTCAAGATTATGCAACAACATGCTACAAATATTCCAACATACCTCTCTTTTGGACACCTTAACTTGTGGCCCATACATAACCAAAGCACCTGTCTGCATAATATCATCAAATTGGACGTTTTTCTACTCAGTGAAACCATGACAGTCTTATTATTGTTTAAACCTAAATCTATGTTGTCTGCCTGGTTATTTTAACGTTATCTCAGAAGTTCTCAAAATTTGATCCGTTTTAGATCTTTACCCATACAATGTGTCTGCAGTGTTTGAAAAAGATCCTTCTAGTACTTGTCACATTAAACAGAAAGTGTCTCAGCTGGTTGGTCCCAATCTCATGTTTTCCCTGTCCAGGGAATACAAGTAACAATAAAAAGTGCATTCCCTGAAAACAAGCAGCAAGCCTTACAAGTGTGACATTGTCATTGTCTTGGCGTTGCGAGACTGTGTGATCTGACAGGCTTTTGTCAGGAGGGATTCCAGAAAGAGTTCAAGGGCCCGTGCTGAAATTTAAATGATAGGAAAACTGTCCACAGTTTCTACTGTTTTCGGAGATGACTGAAAATATCACCAGTGAAAATCCCCCTTTTTAATTCATCTCCAGTCGTGTCTTTTTCTCCCCTAACACTACATGACATACATCGATCTTTTAACTATTCATTTAGGTAGGATTACAAACATTCACTAATTATGATTAAGGGTAAATTACAGTTAATTGGGCCTAACCATACAAGAACGTCACATGGATTAAACAAAGAGTTACAGTGAGAACATACCAAGGCCACTTTGGATTGGCAGGGATAGAATCCAGTTAGCTAAGCCCCACACTACGCTACAACCATCCAGTGTGTTCAGCCCAAAGGGTAATCAAGCACTGTATCATTACAAATTTTGTTATGGCCCAATATGGATAAAAAAGGGAGCCAGAGAGAAATCATAACAGATAAAACTTGAAGGCGCATAAAGGATACAGATAATCACAGGAACAGCAGCTGCTACTTTTCCTATCTCTTCATCCGTCTGCATTATCTTCTTAATCCTTGCCTAAAATGGTAAAAGGATGAATAAATTAAATGCCGGTTAATATACGCACGATCGCTATTGTATAATGTATATCAGACATTCAGCTGAGCACCAAGTGCTGCCAAATGATTAAATCCGTAATGATCTGTAGTTTTCCTTAATTGCTTATATGGGTCTCAAGGCAGGGAGAAAGGTATGTAACAGGCAGGTTTCCACATAGTGCACCTATAAAAGAACACCACTGCAACAAAGTCTCCTGTTCGCGCTCTCAAGCATCCAGTTCCACAGTTCCTCCAGACGCTTTCACTACCAACATCCAAGATGAGAAAGGCGCTACGAAGGGGCAACACACAAAGCCCCTGGACCCGACACCATCCCTGGCTGAATTCTACAATGCTGTGCAGACCAACTAACAGAGGTCACAAATATCTTCAATATTTCACTTGCCCAAGAAAAAGTCCCCACCTGCTTCAAAGTAACCACATCCTACAGACAGGAAGTGGGAAGAGAAACACCATAGTGCTTTGAGAATACTCAAGGTGAACACGACCAAAGAAATAATCACTGACTTCTGGAAAAATAAGAAAGCATATCCTTCATACATAAATGGAGCAGAAGTGGAACGAGTGACCAGATTCAAGTTTCTTGAGGTCCACATTACAGAGAACCTAACAGGGACCACCTACACTTCTGCCCTCACAAAGAAAACCCAGCAGTGCTTGTATTACTTATAATAATGAAATACGAGAGCCAAACTTCCATACCATATTCTGGCAAAATTTTACAAAGCAGGAACAGAGAGCGGTCTGACCAACAGCATCACAGTCTGGCACAACAACTGTACAGCGGGGCTATACAGCTGCTGATAAAATCTCTGAGTCCCTTATCAGCACAGTGCTCCCAGACATCATTGGTCTGAAGAGAGCACAGCGGACGTCCATGGACATCACGCACCTCAGTCACCATCTCTTTGCCTCCTGCCATGTAGACTATGCTATAGACGAATGCAGACTGGAAAACAGCTTCTTCCCCCAAACTGTGCGTATGCTCTACTTCCACGCATGACTCAAGTAACATGAACGCTCCCAACTTGCGCCCCTACCAAACTCCTTGCATGAAACATGTATATACAGTATGTGTATATGAATATTAATAGTTCTACATCACACATTCCCATAGCAACTAAAAATCCTACGTAGTGACTATTTTTGGTCAGTGCTGTGGCTCTCATAAGTTAAAATGACAGTAAAATCAGACGGAACTAAGTTTATAAGTTGATACTTTAAAAATGTGTGAAACCACTCAGACCGAACTACCCGAATCCTACCAGTATTCTTTAATTAAATAGTGGTATAATACAGTCGCCTTAACCTCGGATGCTACATTGATATAGATCATTACTAATGAATAAGCACGCATATTACTTGTAGTGAAAAACTATTTTGATACATTTTTAGGCTTGATTTATATGCAACTGCAATACCCATATCAAATAAAATTAACTTCTGATCAATTTTTTTAAGTTTATTTTGTATTGCTATACAGTGGCAACACGACATGCCGACAAATGAACTTAGTAACATACTGCATCTAGGAGACTGCGATCATAAATCTATATGATAACTAATAAACTAACGTACAGAATGGCTTATTCAGGATCCCCCCACCCTCCGGCGTGCACTCTGTACCTGATAAGGCTCCCCTCCTATCTGATTGAGATGTAGGCTAACTGACCGCCGCACATAACCCAGAAACCAACTGTTGTACTATTTGCAAATAATACATATGATACTATTATTAGGGGTCCAAAGCTTGTAGTGCTTTAAGACATTAATTATTATTATTATTATTATTATTATTATTATTATTATTATTATTATTATTATTGATGCTTGTACAAGGAGAGCGTACTACCTCATTTCGTTGTGCAGTTGACTTTGCTCTCGTTACAATTGCTTTTTTATTTTAAAAAAGTAATAATGTTAAAGAAGACAGATGTCCATTCAACACGAACAGCTGTACAAATCTGGCATCCATGTGTGTCTGTTTATTTCGGTACAAATCCCGTTCATGATAAGCGAACCATCCAACCACCAACAAATGATAAAATACCTTTAATTAGTTATACGTAGTCCTGATATACCAAGTAACACAGGCAGTAACCCTAATGTAGTGCTCACTCCGCAACTTAACGTTAAATATGTGACACTTACAAAGGTACCGATGTAAAGTTGGATTGACGCGCACTGTCAGAGCTATATAGGCCTAGCTGTCAAACAAAGGGCTCGGCTCAGCTCGGCACGGTTCGGCTCGGCCACTAGGCCGCAGCTCCTAGCTTAACCTGACGCGCGCTCCTCCAATGTCCCCTTCGGTTACTGCTGCAATGTACTCACCGGGGGAAACCTGGCGTTATATTTCTTCTTTTTACTAGGCATGTTCGTTTGATCGCTCTTATTTATTTTTTTTAGAAGCTTGAACCTATATTTAATTTCGTCGTATGTGTTCACACGTTCCCACTCAGCGTTCCTGGAATCTGGAGGAGTCCGTCGGGTCCCGCTGCCTGCACATTGCAATCGGTGCCCGCATCGGCAAAGTTTGTGCTGAGCGAGACCGGGCAAGCGGCTCGTCGGCGTTTTACGGTAGACTCAAGCGCCCGGACGTACACCATTGCGCATTTAATCTACGCTTTACGGTTTTGTGCGTGTTCGCTCACCGTATTGTGGTATGGTTTAAATAAACCGTCGTCGTATCCCTGTTTGTGGGAAGGGAAGGCTACGCACTCTCTGTGAGTAAAGTTAGATAAAACTCTAATATTTTCTGCTGAGTACGACTGCTTCATTTTAATTGGATATTCGGACTTCGTGTGGATTTGTCTGGGGAGGGATAACTCATATCTAATAATAGCTCTTGTGTAATATACAAGTAGTGGTTAACTACGTTGTATTTGACTTGGACCTCGGTAACCGGACGTGGGACGTGCATAATAGTATTCACATATTCATCCGTATACTAAGCGATCGTCATGGACTGGATCGGGCATTGGCATGGGCATGGGCATAGGCATAGTCAGGGATGGGCAGCACCAAAGACACCGTAACTGCGTGTTTTCGGACTGTTGTAGGAAGTATCAAAGTTCGCGTCACCGCAATGATCAGCTTCACTCTGACGGATATTTTGCTGCGGCGGTTCCGAGGTGAACCAAGTGTTTCCTGCTACTAGTCCATGTCATTATCTTGCTAATAAATGAGCAAGCTAAGTTAAGATAATGTCCTAGGTATACCGGCGTATGCTTTATGACTGCAAAAACCCGAACTGATTTGTCAGAATTAAAGACCTCAATCAAAAGTTGACCGTGTAAAAATATTAAATGACAACAGTAATCCTATCTTCCCAATGGTAACTGGGATATGGTGGAATATAGCTAGAACACTCATAAGTCAACTGTCAAATAGCATTCATTGCTATTTGGTGATTGATTAATGTGTTTTCTGCACCCCTGCAGCACTTAAGTTTGTCTTTCAGCTAGAGGGAAACAGTGACAGGAATCATCATAAAAATGGAAGAAGTCTTTGGAGAAGGTGACACAGAGAACACAGAAGCCATGTCTGCAGATGCCCTAGCAGCAGAATCCATGGCGGCTGACATGGACCCCTGGATAGTGTTCGATGCTCGCAAGACCCCTCGGGCTGAGTTTGAGCAGTGGCTTGAATCAAATCAGCCCTCACAAGTCAGCCGCTTTGGAGAAGATAAGGAAAACCCTTGCCCTGTAGGATGGATCGCAGTGCGCAGCCCCAACTACAGTCCCAGCACTGATGATGTTACCGGGCTCCAGGAGTCTTGGGAGAAGTTGCTGGCCAGCGGGCGGCCGGTTGGCTTTCAGTCGGTAAAGGAACTGGCTCTAAATCACGGTGTGCTCTCTGGAAAATGGCTTATGCACCTGGACACAGGCTTCAAGGTGGATCATGCTTGGGAAGGGATAGCCAGAGCTATCGTGGATGGAAAGATCTCATCGGCCAAGGTGAGCCCACGCATGCCTAAATCTGACAGCAAGCACGTCATCTGTGTCTACAATCAGACCTTCACAGATGAGGAGCAGGTCATAAGACTAGATGCGGAAATACGGGCCACAGGTGTGAAATGCCCGCTGTCCTACAAGCCTGATGTTTACACCTACCTGGGCATCTACCGCAATAACTGCTGGAACATGTGCCCCACTATTTATGAGAGCAAGTTTGACCTGGAGTGTGTTCCACGTCGCTCCCATATTGTGAACAAAGTCACAGGTTTGGTGGTCTCATGATGGCAGTCACAGACATTGGATGCTATGACCTATGAAAACATAGAACTTCTGTTATATTTTATGTTAATGGCAAACTAGGGCTTCAGTATCTCAGTATGTAGAGTTACTGATTGGGGGGGGGGGGATACATCATTGTGAGTGACAGCAGCTTGACAAGTGAATCAAAATTTGTTTGCTATCTGTTATTCATAAAGGTGTTCAAAATTTTCAGATGGTGAATTCTTTCTTTCACTTATTTTCAGTTGCTTTATGGAAAATACTTAACGGGAAAACATTAACTATGTTTTACAAGTTAGTGGTGCCGGTAGGTGAAGCCAATTTTATATTTGGATTTTCAGTACGATAACATGCATGTATAAACTGCCTCTTGGTGATTTTACACCCTTATACATGGAGTTTTAACGCTGGCTGTCATAAAAGGGTAGGTGCCTTGCTGTGATTTGGGTATGATCCTTAAATCTCATTTTTACTATCATCTGCCATTTTCCTCCATATGATTAAACATGAGCTGCTGATATTAAGGAAAGGCTCACAATTAACTGTAAGGCAGAGGTATTCCAACAGTTTGACATGCCCTCCATGTGGAATGCAAAGGAATTGTGGGGGAAAAACTGGGGGAGTTGAGCCATAATATATGGCAATGTTTACATTATATGCCTGTACACATATGATGCTAGCAAATGAAAATGATTAAAATGTCTAAAAGATGCACCACATAGAGAATACTTCAAACTGTTATGGCAAGTAATGTAATGAAAGTTTATGGCAGGGAAAGTAGTTCAGTTAATGCTGACAACCTGGGAGAAACTTTCTAGCTGCTAGTATATGAAAGAAAATGTTTTAGATTGCTTTGCACTAACAAGTAGAAACAGAAAATATGATGGTGCATATTTGGAGTACGTTTTGTGTGTGGGGAATCTGAACTAATATCAATCCTAGAGGGGCTCTATCAAAAAAAGTTTGAATACCACTGCCATACGGGCATGTTACTGAGCTGAAGGAGACCCTCTACAAAGCATTCTATTTTCCTGGTTTGCATGAAAGCAGATCAATCCTACTTATAAGATGAATCTATGATACCGGCCCAAAGCTTCGGACCTCACAAACAATACCAGTGTCTCTTTTGGTAATTTCTATATGCCAAGTTATATGGCCTATAGTTTTCACGATACACTACACCTAACTGTATGTTCAGAATAAGCATTGCTCAGTGCAGCATTTCCCTTTATGCATACATATTTTAATATAGATTTGTGTAAAAAAAAAAAAAGATTATCAAGTGTTGAGAAAAATGTATAAAGGTCTTGAGGTAACAGCCTTTGGGTTATAACTAATGATTGCTGATATTTTTCCAGAATTACAACCTATGGTGTTAAAAAATCTGGAGTGATTAACAAAAGCCATCAGAATGAAATGCTTGTTCTTGTAAACTGATCCACATCTAGAAAAACTGCATAATTATAAAGCTATTAAGGAAGTCAGTGCATCTACTACCTTTATTTCTTTCTCTAGAAACTGGCCAGGATATTCACTGATATGCTTGGTTAATTTCTGTCTCAAAGCAGAGGGAAATTTCACCCTTTTGAGGTTTCCCACTATGAGATATTTAACCTGTAGCACCGACAGACAGTCCCCAGGTTAAGAACGTCCAACTTACAGATAGCTCATACTTATGAACAGACTACCACGAAGCCTTTATATTAAAAATTCAAGTTAAATGCAATGGTTCGTAATAACAAACTCAATACTCACTACTCTGTGATACTCATGAAAACATTGCACGTCTTTAACGGTTGGTAGGCTTGAGGTACGGTACTGTAGTTATTTTTATCATTATTATTAATGCACTGTATTAGTTTTAAGATGTTTTAGTGTATTGCAAGTGTATAAGTGCTATATATGCATAGAAAGGTAAAACATTTACTCTATACACAGACAAACATTTGATTAACTGATGTTAAATAACTGTATGTACCTGTTCTGACTTACAAATTTGATTTAAAGACAGAATTAGGAATGGATCATGTTCATAATCTGGGGACTGTCTATACTTTAGAATTGAAAACTGATATGTATCAACTAATGTCAAAGTGCAAACTCGACTCAGTAAAGCTTCCTTCAGAAATGACCGACTCAGGCAGACATGCTGGGGAAACTATTATACTGTTAGTAGAATGTGTAGTTTGTAGAAAGTTATTTTAAGATTTTTATATGTGTCTTTATAAATTCATCATGCAGCTGGTAAAACAACCATACCCCTAAAGGGGGCACATCCAGGCCATAGAAACATATTTAGCAATAGAAAAATACCTGTGGTTGAAAGCAGAGGTTGCTGGATTTCCAAGACTTTTTATAGTGAAATAACTTGAAGATTTATTTGAGGCATGCATTTTTTTTCTTTTGACTCAAAATTATATGTAAAATTTTAATAAACGATGAGCATCATCACCCACACGTACGAGGCTGTAGTCAAGTTCACTATCCTCACACTGGAGATGTGGGTTTCCTCTCCTCCGACTTTCCAAAGATGTTCTTCATGTCATTGAGTAACACTAAACCAATGTTCATACATGAAATCAGTGATGGCTTATCCCATTGGTGATGTACCCTGCCCTGTGTCCTGGGCGTGTCATAACCATCGCTTAACACTGAAGGCTGGTCAGTGGCACACCTCCAGAGGTGGATAGTTCAGGTCTAGAAAGTAAAAATCCAGACCAAGATTTTGTTTCAAACCAATCAGCTGAGTACTCTGTGACTATGGGTGTGTTCGACTTCATGCAGCCGCTTACAGTGCTGGCTCAAAGCAATGCATTCTGGTCCATGGTTAGATTTTTTTGTCCGACTTCAGATGGTGCTGCAAAACATCACCTCGCATCACCGTGTCACAAAAACCTCGCGAGAGCAAGACGACTTAAGTCAGATTGTGCAGCACTTGTCAGCTGGCTGCACAAACTGGAACCGCCTCGCCTCCGTGACAACATAACTTTCCCTTTATTCGCTGCAGATTTTAGTGACATGCATAACGTTTGCATCCCAGGCAGTTCCAATGCGTTGTCTGCTATTTCTCCCAAAAAGCACATAAAGCAGTGAGAACTGTTTTTCAATTAATTTACCTGGTAAAATAAAGTTTAAATAAATGACATAAATGCTATAATAGTACATGTTAGTTAGTTGTTTATTTGTTAGTTACTGTAATGTTGCGCTGCTTTATTTGTTTAATCGTCTAGTCTGTGAAGAAGACATTCAAGTAAGAATTGCATTGTACTCTGTACATGACAATAAAAACTTTGAATCCTTGAAATAAATGTATTTGATCTTTTTCCTGGCAGCTATCTTTTTACACAGGGCCACTATACAGAATAGTATATTTTTTTCCATCGCTAACAGTTTAGATCAGGAGCTGGTTATTGTAAAAGCCATGTGCATGCAGGTGATATTTGTATAGATTTATCTACACCCTTCTGGGAGTGCGGCCATTGCAGTCAGGTCTCGCACACTATGACTAGTAGAAGCTGTCCGACTTGGTTGCAGTCAGTTTATACTCCACCCCTGTAGCCGCCGGCAGATCTCGCTCCACGTCACGTCAGCTGCAGACAGACCTAAGCCCAAGTCGAACGCACCCTATGACTGTACTCAACTGGTTGGTTAAAACAAAATCTTGGTCTGGATATTCACTTTCTGGACCTAAACTATCCACTTCTGTACACATCCCGTTAAGTAAAATGTACAGTCCATGTCAAACCAGCACTGCTAAGAGAAGGTTTGGGGTCAGATGGGTTATGCAGCCATTTAAGGATGTAGCTACATTGCAGGGATCGATACAGCAGAGTCACAACTGCAGCTCGCTTCTATGATACATAAACTGATTAGTTTTTGTCCAGAGCTGTTTGTATGCAAATTAAAAATCAGTTTTTCACATGGAGCACTACATTAATACACTGTAAGAAAAAACCCTGACTACACATCGCAGGCATCTTTATCTGTACTAATCAATATACTAAACTCTGCTCTCCCATTCCAGCAGTGTGGGGTCTTGCTTGCAGAGAAAAGACCAAATTGAATGTCCTGCTGTAGTCTGTCCAGTCCTTTGCTTTCATCTCTGTTTGAAGTGCTTAGAAGTTTGGTGTGGTAGCTCGAAGTTTAGGTCGGGTGCCCCGACATAAAGCATGCAGAGGTTCCATTGTTAAAGATGGACATGAGGTGCTCTTCATCTATTGAGCTCATGCCAGCCAGGTCATCCTGGGGCCCTGAGAGGCTGACTGTGGCCGAGGGGCCGTCCATCATGCCCTCGTTCTCCAGGAGAGTGATTATGCTGCTAGGGTAGTTCATCCAAGTGCTTCTGCAGCTACTGTTGTTAGCCAAAGAATCAGTGGCACTGGAGCTGGTTCTTGGGGGTGTCATGCTGGTCACCATGCAGGACCCTACCCCATCCCCTGCCTGTCCACTCTGACTCAGCATGGCCTGGAAGTCCTCCGTGTTGATGCTGTCCAGTGTGCTAGACACCTGGCCATCTGTAAGGCTGGGAAATTCAGGTAGGTCCTCTTCTGGGCACAGCTGTGAATCTGCCCTAAACTGGGGGGCCAGCATGCCGAAGGAGGTGGTGGGTTCTGTCGGAGCTGCCACTCCCCACACCCTTGATCCACTCAAGCTGTCTACACCCCTGGTCACAGAAGCAGTGGTACGCTCCAACTCCTGGCTATTGGAGAAGCCAGTGAAGCTGAAGTCATAGAGGTCGGTAAGGTTCACAGTGTGGTACTTCTCGGTGGGTGCAGAAGCAGGGTCTGTAGTTGGGGCAGGGGAGGAGAAACTGGACACTGAGGCGGCCTTGTTTTGAGATGCCAAGGGAAGATTGTTCTGGAATTGCCAGGATTCAGTGGAGGGTGTGGCGTCAACTTTGGGTTGAGCAGAGAACAGATGCCCTGGCTGGGAGCTGAACAGTGTTCGTGCTTGGGCCTGGACCTGTACTTGAACTGGGACATTGGGAACCACTGGATTTACTGCGGAAGACAGAACAATTATACACTTTTGTTGGGGCATCTAAATATAAAAGCAATGCAACAGTGATACAATCTTCAATCGATTAAATTAAACTGCTTTAACATTTACAAAATAATTTGAATTCTAAAAATCTGTTTACATACACAAAAGCCAGTTTGACAGAGGAAAGGACAATCTCTGTTGTTCTCTTAATCATGTTATATCACAACACACCCATGTAAAGTGCTTGCAGCTTGTGACACACCAGGGGCTGCTATGCAGTGTAAGTGATGTTGTTGCCATCTACCCATCCCTTTACTGTAACCCTGTTCAGGGTCGCGGGGCGTCCGGAGCCCATCCCAGAGGCTATGGGTGTAAGGCAGGGTACAACCCAGGATGGGGCACCAACCCATCACAGGACACACTCACACACCCTTCGCATTTCCAGTTTTTTGGACTATGAGAGAACCTGGAGGAAATGCCACAACGAGAGCAGGAGAACATGCAAATCGTAGGGCGTTCGCCACTTGCATATACGTGCTTGGAAGATATTGAAATTTGAAATTTTCAAAAATGTTTAACCCTGTTCCACCTCGTTTTTATGTCGTGCATTTTTTGAGTAGCCCAATCAACAAAGCTTTTTTGGTATACTTTTCTTTCCATTTTTATTTACTAGTTTAAAAAGAGGTCAGGTATCGGATTTGTACTTAGATCAGCTGATACAAGCCCGATACCTGAACAGAGGGTATTGGTACTGAATAAGTGGCACTAGTGCACCGCTAAAAATAATATGTTTGAGCCTGTTATGATTACATAAGCTATAATCCTTATGGCCCTAATCAACATAAGCAGTTAGAAGATGATGTGTTCATGTAAGTTATAATAACTGGTTACATAGCATTCATACTAGCATATTCCAGGACACTGCCATGGCAAATTCTGACAGACATACATTCCACATTCAATATTTGGCACTTAAGGTATAAGGAAGGACTCATGTACTGTTAGGTTTTGGCCAATACAAACATTCTGCTCATTCTGGTCTTTGTTATTTTGCTCTACATTCAATAGGTACTTATGAGCCTTTCTAGGCTTTGTGTTTATGTACTATTTAGGTGCTGCAGGGTGACGGAGTTATAGAGGAGGGCGCGATACCTGGCTGCCCCCTGGAGGATGGATGTGGCTTGGACATCACTGTTCTTCTGGCAATGTTGATGGCTCTCCTTTCTCCAGCAATGGGTCCTACAGGCCACACATATTAAAATGAGTCATGTGACTGCAGCTACCCTGCTACCATCGTTCAGCATACGCTACCTGCTTGGAAATGACTGTCACTGCCCGTTCACATACAAAACTACCAATTTTTATATGTTAATGTAAAAAATTTTTAGTATATTACATTCTTAAATATTTCGTAAATATAAAACAGTTCCTCAGCTTTTTAAATGGCATATTCTACAGAATATTATATGTGTATGTATATATATATATATATATATACATATATATATATATATATATATATATATACACACACACACACACACACAGTACACTAATACACTACATTAGTTTGCATTTTAATATAGCATTAGAATAATACAGGTTATTTTAAAGGAAATTACGCACCAGACATAACATTGCCCAACTTCAAATTCTGGAACATTCCTTCTGTGCGTTTTCTTTTCTCCATCACCCTATACTCATCTGCATGAAACATAAAATATCATTACATAAGTCAAGATTTCAGTGTCCATACAGTGAGATTTTTTTATAATGTCAGACTGGCGAATTAGACTGTGTCTGTTGTGGATGGATGTCTGTTGTGGATGTCTACTGTGAGTGTCCTCTGTGAGTTTCGGCGACACCTGGTAGGAGTCACCTGGCTCCACAGGCAGGTACTGGAAGTCCATAGGCTCGCTGACCTCACGGTCAGAGGGGCGCCGCAGCTGAATCTGGACCCGCACAGGCTCGGGCAGGTTGGGGTTGTTGTAGGGAGGGGTGCGGAAGACGATGGCCACCTGCCGGTGCACATCAGCCTGAGAGAAAGAGCCCTTGTCCTCCCAGGAGTCTCTGAAGAATCGTACTTCAATGTCCTCTGGGGAGTGAAAGATTAGCTGGATTAGAAAGGTGGCGGAGCAAGAGCCCATAGATCATTTCAGAGCATTTCCAGTCTTACTGCTGACATGGCTTTACTGCAGGACATAACATGACAGAGATGAAGAACTCACATCCTAAAAAGCCACCTTATAAATTAGATGTTGACTTAGTGCTTAATACAATATTTGTTTTAGCTATTAACATAAATGACTGATTAATTAGTAATTGTATCTGGTCTAAGTTTCATTGATCTAACTAATTCAGTGTCTTACTGATTGAATTTTGTCATACATTTTCAAAACTGAAAACACCAGCTACTGTGCATAGATAAGTCTTGCTTCTGATGAGCCAGTTAGTTAATTAATTACATCATATTACAAATTACATACTGTGTATTTGATGAGGACCCAGAAAAGGCCTGGGGTGCAGTCTTCAAATGGGGCAATTTTTAACAGTAATACATAAAAGGTGATACACAGACAGACCTTTCTGAACTTTATCACAAAGTAGGAAGACTTCATCCCCGCCTCGACAGCTCCCAGCATTCCTGTCAATTCGGCAAATCTTCAGCTCTGCTGTATTAGGGGCTCCTAAGAGGAGGGAGGATCAAAAAAATCTTTTCTTGTCCATCTTTCCAGCTAGACACAGTGTCCGACTGTTTCTGACAGTCATTAAACTTGGGCTCCCTGTTAAGGCTACAAAATCAACCGTCATTGAAAGTTAAGGCTTTCATTTGCTTTGATGGCAAACAGATTCTTGTTACACAGGACCTGGAGCAATGGAACAAAAGATTTGATTAGAACAATCTAAGAAAGCAGAACAAAACACACAAGTAAACAGCTTGCTTACAAGGTCGGAGTAAGCCTGCAGCCTGTTCCAGGAGGCATAGGGCACATACAGTATCTAGGGGTACCTGGAGGGTGTTCCACATAGCAGGATTTCTCAGTTAGCTGGGATAATTTAAATTAGACATCATGACTGTCATCTCTTATTGGACAATCATGACTAACTGAGCTAACTGAGAAATCCTACATTATGGAATCCCCCTCTGGGATGGAATATTAGTGAAATAAGAACTAGTGTTAGGTAAAATAATTATAATTAATGATATCTTGTTAGATTACATTAAGTAGATTCAACTTTGTCATTGCAGAAAGTACTCATACAACAAAATGCATCTACTCCAAAAGTGTCGCCACCCGCAAAGTACTAAAAACACCAGTACAATATACACATCTAATAGTTAGAAAATGTACACTTATACTATAGATGTATATTTCCTATTTATATAACTATGTATACAGATTCAATACAGGGGTACACATGGTATATGGTGTGGTTTAAATATGGATCTATACAGCACCTGTGATTTCAATAAAGAAGAATCAAGTTCTGTAGCATATGTACTGCACAAAAAACCAAGTACAAACTATGTAGTGTGGAAGGGTGTGCAGTCCCCAATTACGAGAGGGATTGGGTGAAGATTAATGGGGGTGTGGAAAGTTCACACCTGGAGCCGACACCTTATCGTGGTGGGGGGGTTTGTGTGTTCCATTGATCCCAGGAGCTTTGCCTGGGGCTTTATGCCCCTGGTAGGGTCACCCAAGGCAAACAGGTCCTGGGTGAGGAACCAGACAAAGTGCGGTTCAAAAAACCCCTAATGGGCCCGGGGGTGGGGCTCGATGGCGAGCGCCTGGTGGCCCGGCCTGTACTCATGGTGTCTGGTCGGGCACAGCCCGAACAAGGCATGTGGGTCCCCCCTCCAATGGGCTCACCCCATTGTGTGGACATAGGAGGGGCCATAGGGGTCGGGTGCAATGTGAGCTGGGCAGTGACCAAAGGCAGGGACCTTGGCGGTCCGATCCTCGGCTGCAGAAGTTAGCTCTACGGACATGGAATGTCACCTCTCTGATGGGGAAGGAGCCTGAGCTGGTGAGTGAGGTTGTGAGGTTCCGATTAGATATAGTCGGACTCACCTCGACACACGGCTTGGGTCTCCTTGAGGGGGGTTGCACCCTCTTCCACTCTGGAGTTGCCCGCGGGGAGAGGCGCTGAGAGGAGGTGGACATACTTATTGCTCCCTGGCTGGGCACCTGTACATTGGGGTTTACCGCAGTGGACGAGAGGGTAGCCTCCCTTCACCTTCGGGTAGGGGGACGGGTCCTGACTGTTGCTTGCACTTATGCGCTAAGCAGCAGTTCAGAATACCCATCCTTTTTAGAGTCATTGGAAGGGGTGTTGGAGAGAACTCCTCCTGGGGACTCTCTTGTTCTCCTGGGGGACTTCAATGCTCTCGTGGGCAATGACAATGAGACCTGGAGTGGCGTGATTGGGAGAAACGGCTTCCCTGATCTGAACCCGAGTGGTGCTTTGTTATTGGACTAGTGCACGTCACGGATTGTCCATAATGAACACCATGTTCAGGCATAAGGGTGTCCATATGTGCACTTGGCACCAGGACACCCTAGGCCACAGTTCAATGATTGACTTTGTAGTGGTGACGTCACATTGTCTTGGACACACGGGTGAAGAGAGGGGCGGAGCTGTCAACTGATCACTAGCTGGTGATGGGTTGGCTCCGCTGGTGGGGGAGGAAGCCGGTCAGGCCTGGCAGGCCCAAGCACATAGTGAGGGTCTGCTGGGAATGTCTTGCAGAATCCCCTGTCAGGAGGAGTTTCAACTCCTACTTCTGGCAGAACTTCTCCCTTGTCCTGGGGGAGGCGGGGGACATTGAGTTCAAATGGGCCATGTTCTGCACCTCCATTGTGGAGGCGGCTGACCGGAGCTGAGGCCGTAAGGTGGTCGGTGCCTGTCGCGGTGGCAATCCCCGAACCTGCTGGTGAACAACAGTGGTGAGGGATGCCATCAAGCGGAATGAGTCCTATCAGGCCTTTTTGGCCTGTGAGACTCCAGAGGCAGCTAATAGCTACCGGCGGGCTAAGTGGGATATGGCTTTGGTGGTCGCTGAGGCAAAAACTCGGGTGTGGGAGGATTTTGGCGAGGCCATGGAAAATGACTACCGGACGGCTTTGAGGAGATTCTGGTCCACCATCCGGCGGCTCACGGCAGGAAAGCGGTGCAACATCAACACTGTTTATGGTGGGGATGGGGTGCTGCTGACCTCAGCTCGGGACATTTTGGGTCAGTGGAGGGAGTACTTAGAAGACCTCCTCAATCCCACTGACACACCTTCCAATGTGGAAGCAGAGTATGGGGTCTTGGGTGTGGACTGCCCTATCTCTTGGCCGGAGGTTATGAGGTGGTTAAAAAGCTCCTCGGTGGCCAGGCCCCAGGGGTGGATGAGATCCTCCCGGAGTTCCTTAAGGCTCTGGATGCTGTGGGGCTGTCCTGGCTGACACGCATCTGCAGCATCACGTGGACATCGGGGACAGTGCCTCTGAACTGGCAGACCAGGGTGGTGGTCCCCCTCTTTAAGAAGGGGGACCGGAAGGTATGCTCCAACTATAGGGGGATCACACTCCTCAGTCTCCCTGGTAAGGTCTATTTATGGGTTCTGGAGAGGAGGGTCCACCGGACTGTCGAACCTCGGATTCATAAGGAGCAATGTGGTTTTAGCCCTGGTCGTGGAACAGTGGACCTGCTCTGTACTCTCCGCAGGGTTTTGGAGGGTTCATGGGAGTTTGTCCAACCAGTCTACATGTGCTTTGTAGACTTGGAGAAGGCATTTGACCGTGTCCCTCGGGGAGTCCTGTGGGGGGTGCTCCGGGAGTATGGGGTGCTGGGCTTCCTTTTAAGGGCTGTTCGGTCCCTATATGACCAGTGCCAGAGTCTGGTCCACATAGGTGGCAAAAAGTCAGACTCGTTTCCGGTGAGGGTTGGACTCGACAGGGCTGCCCTTTGTCACCGATTCTGTTCATAGTTTTTATGGACAGAATTTCTAGGCGCAGCCAGGGCGTTGAGGGTGACCTTAAGATTAGGGCTCTGCTTTTTGCGAATGAAGTGGTTCTGTTGGCCTCATCGGACCATGACTTACGGCTTTCATTGGGACAGTTCTCAGCCGAGTGTGAAGCAGCTGGGATGAGAATCAGCACCTCCAAATCCGAGACCATGGTCCTCAGCCGGAAATGGGTAGAATGCTCTCTCCGGGTCGGGGATGGGGTCCTCCCCCAAGTGGAGTTTAAGTATCTCGGGGTCATCACGAGTGAGGAAATGATAGCGCAGGAGATCGACAGGAGGGTCGGTACAGCATCAGCAGTGATCAGGGTTCTGCATCGGTCTGTTATGGTGAAGAAAGAGCTGAGCCAAAAGGCAAAGCTCTTGATTTACCCGTCGATCTACATTCCTACCTTCACCTATGGTCACAAGCTGTGGGTAGTGACCAAAAGAACGAGATCGCGAGTGCAAGCAGCTGAAATAGGTTTCCTCCACAGGGTGGCTGGGCTCTCCCTTAGAGATAGGGTGAGAAGCTCGGTCATTCAGGAGGGACTAGAGAGAGTAGAGCCGCTGCTCCTCCGCATTGAGAGGAGCCATATGAGTTGGCTCGGGCATCTGATTAGGATGCCTCCTAGAC
>JAABNX020000002.1:16584592-16597499 GCA_015163995.2 Mormyrus lacerda | reverse complement strand
TAATCAGCTGTTTTATAAATGCATGATGTGTGTCAGAAGTGAGTAGCAGGAAACAACATGCAACACTAGCACTATAGGGGCCCCAAGTTCTGCTATGAGGACATCAGGGGTGACAGCATGTGGCTCAGTTGGCTAAGCCTCTGTGTCTGTTATTGGAAAGTTGCTGGTTTAAGCCTGGCCTCAGTATGAAGGTGGGTTTTAACCCCCAGCAAGGTGCTTAACCCCCAGTCCCTGGGTGCTGCAATAGACGGCTCAGTAAACATCAATTATTATTAGATACTACAAGTGGATTATGCTGACGTAGCAAATCAGCAGCAACTGGGGAATCGTGAGGTGAAAAGTAGGTGATGAAACTAGCGTTCGGAGGAGCAAGATCATAAGCAGGCAGGAGTTCACCCTTTCTAGGCGACATCACACACAGGACCTGGATGGGAAGGAACTTACAGCATATAACAATAAGAACACCACAACCTGTCAGTGGCTTTATGGGAAATGAGCCACAGGAAATTACCATGAAGGAGAAATAAACAGCAGGCATTGCACAGAAACAATGTGCCTGAGACACCATTGTTTAATCATTAATGCCATAAAGAAATGTCATTTCAGAATAGATCCATGTTCTGTTACAGCTGCTACATGGGTTCCAACCTGGGATCCACAATGCCCGAAGGCCATACAGAACGCTGTACGCTGATGCTCGCCTACAAAAAAGCCAAAAAGGTTTGGCACCCTCTCATCTAAAAGAACTTCTCCCCCCGACTGCACTACACTCTCTCTGATCCTCCAGCACTGCTCGACTGGTCCCACCATCTCTGAAGGCACAAGGAAGAAATGCTTATACTGTTCTTCATTTTGGTACCTATGTGGTAGAATGAACTTCCCCTAGATGTCCGAACAGCTGAGTCATTGGGTATCTTCTAATAATGACTACAAACCAACTTCTTTCTAAACTTTTTGGATTAACACTTCACACTCATTTAAAAAAATGTTTTATTTGCCAATAGAGTAAACGTAAATTACAACTCAATTACTGTGAGTCATGTAATAATAAACACAGACTACTTAAAAGGAAACACTGTTTTGACCTTTACTACTCCTTTCACCATTGTAAGTGTATATTTGCAATTCACAAACATTAAATTAAGATCAATAGTATTTATTGAAACAATTCATTCAAACATCTGTAAAAGGCTACATAATAAACAAAGGACAAGCAACCGTAAAGTGATCATTTCACTGAATGTGTTGTTCTTCATGTTTCCCATATAGAGCGTCACTCAATGGCCAATTGCTTGAGAGCTAAAGATTCAAAGATCTAACAGGTCTCACCCACTACAAACACTAGCTTGGCATGTTTTGAGACTGAGGCTCTCTTCTTTCGTACAGTAGGATTTCTAACCCTCATTATTTAGGCTGTCAGTTTTCATGCTCTACCACTGGTTGGTGCATAACTTTGTTCCAATAATATGTTTATCCAATAATATTGTGTTACATTTTCAATCAACAAATAAGGGAGACAATGAGAATAAAGCCAAACGATTGGCTGAAGTCACATCATTATGTGGACTCAGCACATGCTAAAGCAACACCAGATATTTCATGCTCTTGTGCAAAACAGACTGGGAACTGTGGTAAGCCTTGAGAATTATATGATCACAGATAACAGAGATGAATATCATAAGCGAACATTTTCCATTTCCAAAGTCACTTTTAAGATAAAACTACTGTATAGAAAAAGTTATGTCAGTTATGTTTAACTGAAAGGTATAAAAATCCACACAGGACAGAAGGTTGGTATCCTGGTTCTTGCAATTTACAATATAAAGCATATTCCTATTATACCGTTATAGGTCATTCAATAAGAAATTAATCTTGTCACACACTAACATATACACATCCAACACACCATCTAACAGATACTAATACAACATTACCGTGAAAAAGGCTGCTTCATATGACAAACCCCCTGCACACCAAAGGAATCCTTATAGAAAAGTAGATTCTGCATCACACAGGGACAGCCCTGTAAGTGCAGCGAACGCTTACCCTGACCAGGAGAGAGAGCACAAAGACACGGTAAACTGATTAATCAATCTACGCGTGATTCTGAGATTTCTAAGAACAAAAATGGCAACAAAACCCATCTGTGGGAATCACACAGAAAAAAAAAAACATCGACCCTGCAGGTTGCGAATACTTTTAGAGTGGATATCAAATACTATTTATCAATATCATAAATAGTGTTAGAATAGTACTGCTTGTTAACCCAACAATAATTTTATGATTGCATCGCATTACACCATCGGTTAAACAATACTGGCAATGTCAGGGCTGGACAGCTAATTAGTTTAAAAATTAACATGGTAAAGGGAGGTCGAAACCACTCACCTAGAGAAATTATAGCTGTTCGACAAAACCTAAAGTCACCAGCTGAAGAAACAATGCATACTGTAACATGAAATATTAAAAGAGCTACAAACTGCCGTCAGGAGGCGAAGAAACTAGCACAAAAGCTGCACCCGGTATACGCGCATAGAGGGCCGTGGCCGCCCTTTGTATGGTGTTACATTTAGAAGGAAAATAATACCGGCTACTGAGTTACACCGGTATATTTTAAATAAAATTTATAAATAAAATTTGTATTCTTTTTATATATAAGCGTTGGGGTCGTCTGCAAACCATACACACTATTTACAAGGTAATAACTGTCACGTACATGTAAATGTGTGTGCAGACTTGTCTCGAACAGAAAATCTCACTCCACCCAGCTGACCAAAGTTAGCAACCCTGATACTACTGTATTGTACTCACGCTATGAAACATCACAACTGTTATGAAATTGGTTTATTTATATTTAATGATTAATATTGCTAACAGACTTGTATATGACATTTTCATTCAACTCAAGTCAAATCAACTTAAGAGTTCTCTCTCAAAAACGAGAAGTATTGAACTACTGAAAACTAACTCCATGGGTTGTGTTTATTTCCACACGTACCTATAGTTCACTCCATGGCTGTGAACTTTTCAAACATTTTTAAAAAGAAAAAAAACAGCCGTTTCCATTCATTTCAGAAAAACACTTTGTTTTTTTTTGTTTTTTTTTTTTTTACCGGTTACTCATGGCGTTCTACACAGCCCAGTTTATACTAAGAATTGCTTTCTTTCGCATCATATGTGGAACTGTGGACTGTGTGCAAATGTCGGTAGGTTTTTACATGCCTAAAGCTGACTGTGGCACAGACATAATAGTAAAACATTTTACAGACTTCACAGGCAAAACCGCAAGCTTTATTTGCTAGACAAACATCTCTAAATGGGTTTACGTGATTACGTCAATGATCCAATCATGCGATATAATCAAGGCTATCTAAAGACACTATTTCTGATCGGATCATTTTCATTTTCAGATAAATCCGGTTACAAATTCCCGTCTTGTTTTTACTCGTTGACGTAAGTGTCAATAGCACATTCTCACAGTTTTATCAATCAAAAAAACTTCGTTTACATACCAATTTTATTATAGCTGTCATTAATGAAATCAACACTCAGCCGATAAAGCTGGTAAATTAGTCGCGCCTCCAGTTTGGGGTCCTCTGGCATAGATAATAATGAAGAGTCCTGTAGTTCAGTTGCAGTAGGTTTGATCTTCATGCTGCAGAATGCTGTGTATTCTGGATTTTGTTCTAAATACTAGGGTGACCCTACAATTCACGTCAGGGAGGGCACTTTGAGGTACTTCAGGTTTTACAAACTAAAACTGAAAGGGTCACTTGCTTCATTAAACAGTTCAGTTATTGTGCTTTGACTGGTTTGAAAGACTTAGCTTAGAAACAAATATACTGGCAGGTACAAAATACAAATATTTTTAAATTGTGTTAATCATGATTTAGATTCTTTGCATGCATTAAGCAATAGTAGTAATGTTTAGGACAGGGATGGCTATAGTCTTATCCAGAAAGGGCCATTGTGTAAGCAGGATTTCACTGTTAGTCCCCAATTAGATTACTGATCGTTTGAAGAGATATCACACCTGGGTTTGAACAGCTGATCTAAAGGTTATCCTAAAAACCTGCATAGATACATAACCTGTGCGGATAAGACTGGCCACCCATGATTAAACAGTAGTGAAGCAGGAACTAGAGCCCCCATCTCCAGGGTTATTTACAGGCGATTGTCTGTACACCTCCAGCTACTCCAGCATCCTCCTAGTCCAAAGACATGCAGTTACATGAGAAGGTCTCTCTAAATTCTCTTTATTGTTAATTCAGGGCGTTCCCCAGCCTTGTGCAATGCACTGCCTGACTCCAGGACCGGAGTTTGACACTCCTGACGTAAAGTAACAGAGTGGGATCACCGAGTGCTGAGGCACATGATGCATAAAGGCCGATGGCGCTCTGTTGACTCAACAAATACAGATTGCCAGACTTCCTCTGGCATTAACCTCAGCACAAATACTGTGCACTGGGAGCTTCATAAAACGGGCTTCCATGGCTGAGCAGCTGCATACGAGTCTCACATCACCGAGTGCAATGCCAAGTGTTGGATGGAGTGGTGTAAAGCAGACCGCCACTGGAGTCTGGAGCACGGGAAATGTATTCTGTGGAGTGACTAACCATACTAACCATACAAAGGGGGCAGCATGTGGCTCAGTAGGCTAAGCCTGTGTGGCTGCGATCAGAAGGTTGCAGGTTCAAACCCAGCCTCAGCATGTCTGTGGGTCATTGAGCAAGACCCTTAACCAACAGCTCCCTGGGCTGCCCTTCGTAGACAGCTTGCCCTACAAAGGGACTGTTGAGGGAGGCATAAAAAGAATTTCCCCATGGGGACAATAAAGGGCTCAATTATAAATAGAAAGGAGAGTGTGAGTCTCTTCCCAGATGAGTGAGAGTTGTTATAGCTGCAAAGGAGGGACCAACTCCATACTATCGCCCATGAATTTAGAATGGGATCTCGTAAAAGTTCCTGTAGGTCAAATAGCCAGGAGTTCCAATACTTTTGTCCATATAGTGTATGTCCTGTGATGCAATACTGATATGTCCAAGGTTGTGCATCTTGAAGTCAACAAGTGGTCTGCATCTTTCAACATAGACCCTCATCCAAGTGACCCAAGAGAGCTCAGTCTGTATCGAAGGAGCCTACTATTGCCACCACTGGTCACCCCATTTAAGTCTGAGCCATCTAGAAACTTCCTCCACTACATGTTGTTTATGGCTCTTCTCCTGCTTTTTCCAGTCATGCCTAATGATCCATAGGGCTTAGAGGGCGTGGTCTGCAAACCCCCTACAGCCCACCTCTACTGGCATATATCTGGTTTTCCATCCATTCCTGCAGTGGTCCTCTGCCAGCTCCTGCTACTTTGCCCTCCTTCTGTCTTGTGCGTCATCTATCCTGTCCACCCAGGGCACTGTCACTCCAGCATAATAAGCTGCCTCACGGCCTCCAAGACCAAGACAATGTCTGGTCTAAACAAGAAGAGTATGAGATTTTTTTTTTGGTCCCTCTCGGAATACAAGATCTAAGCTGGTGTGTCTGCTTTGCCCCATGTACAGTATAAAGCATATTCCTATTAAATTGTCATGTCCAACAGGACAGGCTGGGTAGGACATTCTATTCTCCCAGAACCAAAAATTTGATCCTTGGAAGGGACCCACTTCCAGATGTTCTGCCAGGTGTTCTTGCATGCCATTGCCTGTTGCCACCTCATCCAGGTGCCCTGTAGACACATGACTACTGTACTGCATTCCGACCTTCTTCCTGTCTTCAATACAATGCCTGCACCAGCCACTCTGGTGTCACATAAGCTGGTGTATTGCAGGTGTTCTTATAGTGTTCCAATATGAATTCCTCCTTGACACAGATGAACAAGAGCCTGAGAGTGCTGTGGCTCCCTTGTACTTCCTGGGGACTCCGGACTTGTCCACTTGCATTTGTGGACTTAATGGAATCATTCAGGTTGTAGCTGAAGACCGTTCTAAGACTTCACCGGTTTCTCAGTGATGGATCTGGTCATTGCTGAAACAGAATCTGTTCTGTCTGTGATTCTCCCTCTCTTTAAAACCTGAGACTGGAATATATGCAGTTTTGAAAGCCCAACTCGCCCTAGCCCTGCAGGATGCATCTGGCTCCTGCTACTGATGTTGGCATTACCATGAGGTTGTCCATTAATATTTAACATATTAAGGCAATTCAGTATTAAATTAAATCTTAAGATGTACCTCCGTATTTGACAGGAACAAGAAAGAGCTTGTATTTACTTGAACATGCGTATTTAAGGGTGTAATGAGCAAATTCAAAAACACAGATCACATGTAACAGACTCAGTTCTTCCTTTCAACTCAACCACATCACTTTTTCCATTTGTTACAATAACTTAGAATACAGTTTAACAGCATTTATTCACCAAACACCTCACGCTGTCAGGTTAAAACCCTGTCTAAAACATACAGCTTATATGCATATTGACTCGGCCAGGCTGGCAGGATTAGGCTTTCAACTCCACAAGCACAGAACTCCAGTAAAGGAATCGATCGTTTTTCTCGTAACATTTAGCCTACCAGAGAATGCAGAACATATTATTCGAAAAACAGTCCATAAACACATAGAGACAAAAGCGAATTAACTTTTCAAGATGCTTCCGGGACTTCTGCGATATCCACACAGTTCATGCAATTCAAATTATCCACGAACAAGGCTGTTCGTTTTAATGTTAGTAAGCAGTTAATTATAGATGCATAAGACAAAAGAAATTTTTGCAGAAACAGAAAGTCAAAGGTCTGCTGCGTTCATTTAACCACAGGTTTGCGGAAACATATTGAACACCAACATGTCGGAATAACTTCTTTAACCTACTGGCAGCTGCACAGGGGATAACAGAGCCATTTGTAAACATCAAGTATAGTTTCGTAAAGCAAATATAACAAATCACGCACCGAAAAACTAGTTTAGTTATGAGAAAATCTCTTACGTTAACCATACAGTTTTCAAAATGTTTTTACGTAGCACTTTACGTATTACTTAATGTTTTAATAATATTTGTATACTGATAATAATATGGTTACCTTTACTGCGGTGAATGATCCTTAATTATTGGCTGTGGCTAAAGGATGCTTTTCTGCGGGCGCACGCCGTCTACTCTAAACACCAAATGCATATCCTTCGGAGGAACGCCCAGGCGTTTTCTTTATGAAATCCTCCCATGACTGCAGTAGTAGACGAGTCTGCGCACTCACGTTATATTTTTAAGTTGGAAAAACAAGTGTTTAACCGGTTCTCGGACCAACTTTTAATTAGTGAAACGTGACTGCAACTTTTGTTTAATGTATCGCATTAGAAAGTTCTTCTGATTTAAATGCCCGAAGCCAACTGTTGTCCTTACATGTTGTAACTTAAAAAATATTCATAAATATTCAATTTTATTATTCTTGCCATTCACGCGCCTGTACTTTGTATTTTCAATGCAGGTTTTGCATATATAATGGGTGACTCAGCCAGGCTGGCAGGACTAGAAGCCTCCACCTACACTTTAAACTCCACAAACACAGAGTTGGAAGTTAAGGAATCGATCGTTTTAATCGTTTACCAGACAATGCATAACATATTTATGAAAAACAGTACATAAACACATAGAGACATAAGCAAATACATATTTCAAGATGCTTCCGGGATGCTGCGAGATCCACACTGTACATGCGTTTCGTACTATCCACGAACAAGAACCGTTTTAATGTTACTATGTGGTTCATTACAGATGCTTATAACCAACATAAAATTTTGCAGTCAAACGTCCGTGTATCTGTAACCACGGGTTTGCAGAAACAAAACATGTCGGAATAACTTGTTTAACCCACAGCAACTGCAGACGTTGTGATTTTTAATATAACATTGCTCTCGGCGAGTCCAACATTAGCCTGCTCAACACTGATATCTAGTGATAAACTGCAGTAATTGATTTTGGAAAACAAATAATATTGTCACTGTACTATTGCCGTGTACTATAACGAAATTCTGTCTTTATATATCCCATCTTGCTCTCTCGTAAGGCAATACTCATATTCAGCTGAGAGGCAAACTTTGAAGCCATGGGATTTGAGTAGGCGGTCAAGTCATAGTAGGGCTGTGCGAAGGGCTTTTAGGACACGTGCTCAAATTACGGGAAAATTGTCGACCAGGAGGTGGTAGCTATCGTAAAAGTTGTAGACTGGCAAGGACGGGGATGTATCTCCAAAAGAAGGCATATACACTTTAATAGTTTCGGGCAAAAGGGGGCAGGTGTTCAGGCACAATTTTATTTAGCACTATATAATGTTAAGAGAACATTATGATATTATCAAAAAGCGTAATGTAATAATTACGATGTACTTATTTCAGTATGTGTCTGCACCTTATGTTAGCTTCAAAGTTTCTGTTAGCTATTTTATGTTAGCCCTGGTTGTATGAATAATAAGTCTTTTTCGAGTGTTGTTGATAAATATCGCCCTGACATCAGAGACCCGATTAATATGTTTTATTCACTGTAACACAAGATTGAGATCTAAGCGAAAAAGTACAGCGGAAAATATTGGTCTGTAAGTCTCCAGAAAACATATGCTTAAATACCCTTTTATTATATTTTTGTTGGTGTTCAATTTATTGTAATTGCAGCGTTAGGTTGACCACAAATCCCAAAATCCCCAAGATTGGTTCGTTTCCGGGTGATGGTTCTTTGCTTCCCGTGATTCCGTGCGGACTTCCGGTGTCGGTCGTTTTCTCCGGGCGGTTGTTTGTTCGAGTGCGTGTGCATTGTTGCTAGTTGAAGTCCTGTTAAAAAAATGGCGAGTGATGGACCGCCAGGAACCGAATCAAGCTCTACTGACATGGTGGGACTGATTTCAGATTTGAACACGTGGAGTAACCCAGAGCTACAGGCGAAACTTGCCGAAATTGGAGCGCCAAGCTTGGGTAAGGTTTTGCAAGGATGGAAGATGGCCCCGCAAAGGCCCGCTGGGCCTAGTACAACGACAAAGCTCAGCAAAAGTATGGGAAAATGCACATATACAATGAGGAATCTCGAATAGACCCGGAAGGCCGGTCTGAAAGATACAAAGGCCTTTATCATTATTGCTCAATGTTGGCATGAATTGAATAACTGAATGCGGAATGTGCGCTTAATGGGTTATGTAATTCATCTATGTCTTTAGTGCTGGACCCTCACACTTTTCCCGGTTGTTTTCGTTTCAGAGGGTTTAAGCTAGTTTTAGCGCATTACCGCAATAATTAAGAGACCCTATAAGAAAGTATATATCACAGAGACAATATTAGGGAGTTATGGTGTAGTCTAGCGATGGTTAGTATATTGACACGCTGTTAATGAGTTACCATATAATGTATAATGGTGTTAAGCAAAATTATGTCGTCGCACACTATTTATGACGGTTGGTTTTGCTCCTTCTCCACAGGCCCTAGAGAAGAACTCATTGACAGGCTGAAAGCCTATGTGATGCAGGTATGTGACAGTGCGTGAATCTTTCTCTCTTGTGTGTGTGTGTGTGTGTTTGTGTGTGTTTGTTTGTTGGTTGCTCCAGTGCCTTATTTTTATTGTTTCTGTAGACTGGCATGATGCCCACCAAACCAGACCTGCAGACTACTGATGATCAGCCCCCCCAGGTTAGGGACACGACCCCTTGTTTCACCACAGCACTGCTGAGAAAAATGCCTGTTCTTTTTGTGAGAATTAAAATGTAATTCTGTCCAGCCAGACAAATATGAACATTTTGTCAGTATAAGCTGTTTATGGAGCCACGTGGAAATGATGTGGGTTGTTCTGCCTCCTATTAATCTCGCTGTTGTGAGAGAAATTAGTGTGGCTACACACAAAGGATGGTCAGTTTTATAAGAAGCTCATAACCGCTCTAATTCAATGGTGCAGATGCCAGGGCTGGCATCCATTCCCGGTATGCCGTTACCACCTGGAATGGGCATGCTGCAAGCCATGGGTATGATCGGGGCACCGACTCCCCCTGGGATGCCCGTCCCCATGGAGCCACCAGGCCTGTCCCAAGAGGAGCAGCTGAAAATGGTGCAGCAGAGGGCAGCCATGATGCTGCAGCAAGAGGAGCGAGTTAAACAGCAGGTAGCATGTCTGCGGGACGGCCGGCTCGAGGCCAGAGGCTTTCTCCCAGTTTGGATGCTTGTCTTTGTTCTTTTAATTCACAGTGATATTTGGTGATAAGCTTTTAGGTCACCAGTGTTTAATGTCATATTTGAAAATTGAAATTGAGGAATTATATTTTTAATGTTTTTATAACCAAGTACTTGTTAATGTCAAGCCATAATAAATGCATAATATCAGGCATAAATGCATGGGGGTGGCCTAGACCTTTATTCTAGGCAGTGTAGAGCACAGGGCCATGGCTTACCTGGAACAAGATGCTAACCTGGCACCTGTACATATCGACACACTAAGGCCTGGGAATATACACTGCGTACCCTTATATGTCCTCCTCTGAGTTCAAGGACCAAGGGCTACTTGCAGTTGTTTACTTTATGCATCCATTTCAGGGAGAATCACGTACCATGGAGGAACAGATGAAGGAGCAGGAGTTGCTGCAGCAGCAGAAGAGGGTAAGGATGGTGCACAGGCCTAACGCGAGGCCTGCAGGCGGGGGCATGTGCATGGCTTTACATTTACATCACGGCACCCTGGAGCCACCTGAGGGTCTGTGCTCAGCCATCTCCCCCCTCTGACAGGCAGCAGAGCTGCTGGAACATGAGCGGCAGCAGGAACTGGCTAAGATGCAGCAGGGTGGACCGAGCCCTCGGCCCCCCGTCATGCCCCTGCCCCCCCTGCCCCATCTCAACCCCATGAGAGGTCAGCCCATGGCACCAGGTAACTACTGTACCATCCGTCTCACTTTGTTCTCCTTTGGTAGTTATTTACCATTTGGGCTGTCATTGACAGGTACTGTGGGATAGTGTCCAGTGTTATTTTCATCCAGCTCCTGAGACGCCCAAAAATTAGTAATCTGTATGAACTTGGCATATTTTTGTTTATTAAATTCGGCTAGCAGGGCACACCACATAATGCTGGTTTGGTATACTGTGGTTTGGTATACTGTGGTTTGGTATACTATAGTGCAATATGCAGATTAGCATGGCTGAAATGTTAATTAGGTGCGTTTTGCGCTGGAGTGGCGGTGAAGAAAGGAAAAGCAGAGCAGCCATGATATCTTTTAAAAGATCTTGTGAATAAACAAGGTAAAAAGACACTGGTGGTCTGGGCAGTTTAAAGATAAATAAGCATAAGGATGTTTATTAAACATAAGGATATGCTAAATTTATATAGATTATAACTTTTGGCCATTATAAAAAGCCTGATTAATATTTTAGGTGCACTGCTAATCTGCTTAAGTTGTGGCTGTAAATAAATGTTTAGTACTGAAAATCTGGTGTCCGGCTTCATTGTCTGAAGCCCTGGTGGTTATTGCGCATGCGTGATGTGACATCGCCCAGCCCTGCTTGATGCTATAGATGGATGACAGGGTGTCAACAGTAAAGGGCAGCATTCCTACCTGGGAGTGATGTGCAGCAGTGTATTCCACTGCTTAATTCATTTTTAATTTTTTTTTTTTTTTTGATAAGGTGTTTCTTCTAGCGGCCCGCCCCCTCCCGGGGTGTCTCTGGTGCCCCCTCCAAGCCAGCGGCAGAGAGTTCCCCCACCACCAGGAGAGGACATTCGTGAGGTATGGGACAGCACACCTCATTAAACACACTCGGCTGTCCGGTCCGTTACTGATGTCGTGGAGGTCGGCTTGAGCTCGGTCTGTTCCTCCAGGTGTGGCAGGGTGAGGAGGTGGGCATGGGGCCCAAGATCCCACAGGCTCTGGAGAAAATTCTGCAGCTGAAGGAGATGCGACAGGAGCAGCTGAGGACTGTACCTGCAGGTAACGGGGCTTGGTTTTTGGAAGCGGGGGCACTTGTACCCCATGCTGGCTGTCACCTGATCTTGTGCTCATAGTGGGTCGGTGAGGCACAGTCCTTAGAATATTGTGAGCAGCACTGCAAGGATGCAAAGGACAACCTGGACTTTTTTTTCTTTCTTTCTTTCAGATGATGAGGATGGCATTGAGTTGGAAACAAAGCTGGTCTCCACATTGTCTGAGGTGGAGGATGATGAGGTTGGGGTCTCCAAGAAAGATGTGAGTGTCTTTATGAAAAATTATTTTCCTGTGGGGGGGGGGGATGATTCAACCTGACAATCTGGCTCCAATGGGAGGTGCCCACCTGATGACAGCTCTGACACCTGTGCTGAGGGGGATGCAGCGAGGCCAGCAGTGTTATTCATCAGGGGGGTTAGGGTTAGCATCACGGGGGGGTCAGGGATTCAGCGCAAGTGCTGCCTTGGACAGCTGCATGTGTGTTCAGGGCGCTTCTTTTGTGAAAGGGGCTGTTCTTGTGCGGTATAACAGTGTCAGTCCTTTCTGCAGGAACTGCGCTGTGATCCCCAGAAAAATAGCCGTGGTCAAATATCCGGATGTTCATATTCCACCCTCACTCTTCTGCTTTGATTTTTAGAAAAACCGCAAGCGCAGGAATCGAAAGAAGAAGAATAAGAAGAAGAAAGACCAGGACAAAAAGGTGGAGGAAGAGGTGACGGGAAACAAGGAGAAGGACCCTGAGGTTGAGATCGAGTACATCACCGAAGAGCCGGAGATCTACGATCCCAACTTTATTTTCTTCAAAAGGATCTTTGAAGCCTTCAAGGTCAGGCCCGCATTAACGCCGTGAGCTTGCAGTCAGTGTTACGTGTGCTGTTTCGCCACCTGTGCATTACACACTCTTCAGCCTTCTGCTCACACAGAGCCCTGGGAGTAACCAAAAGTCTGTAGGGAGTAACCAAAAGTCTGTAGGGAGTAACCAAAAGTCTGTA
>JAABNX020000002.1:16536171-16550620 GCA_015163995.2 Mormyrus lacerda | reverse complement strand
CCTCCCTGGTAAGGTCTATTCGGGGGTGCTGGAGAGGAGGGTCCATCGGATAGTCGAACCTCGGATTCAGGAGGAGCTGTATGGTTTTTGTCCTGGCCGTGGAACAGTGGACCAGCTCTATACGCTTGGCAGGGTCGTTGAGGGTGCTTGGGAGTTTGCCCAACCAGTCTACATGTGCTTTGTGGACTTGGAGAAGACATTCGACCGCGTCCCTCAGGGAGTTCTGTGGGGAGTGCTCCGGGAGTATGGGGTGCCGGGCTGCCTTATAAGGGCTGTTCGGTCCCTGTACAACAGGTGTCAGAGCTTGGTCCGCATTGCTGGCAGTAAGTCGGACTCGTTCCTGGTGAGGGTTGGACTCTACCAGGGCTACCCTTTATCACCGATTCTGTTCATAACTTTTATGGACAGAATTTATAGGCGCAGCCAGGGCAATTAGGGTGTCCGGTTTGGTGACCTCAGGATTAGGTCTCTGCTTTTTGCAGATGATGTGGTTCTGTTGGCCTCATCAGACCGTGACCTTCGGCTCTCACTGAAGCAGTTCGCAGCCGAGTGTGAAGTGGCTGGAATGAAAATCAGCACCTCCAAATCCGAGACTATGGTCCTCAGCCGGAAAAGGGTGGAGTGCACTCTCCAGGCAAGGAAGGAGGTCCTTTCCCAAGTGGAGGAGTTTAATTTAATTTTGGAGGAGTTTCTTGTTCACGAGTCAGGGAAGGATGGAGCGGGAGATCGACAGGCGGGCACTGCATCAGTCTGTCGTAGTGAAGAAGGAGCTGAGCCAAAAGGCAAAGATATACGTTTCTACCCTCACCTCATGGTCACAAGCTATGGGTAGTGACTGAAAGAACGAGATTGCAAGTGCAAGAGGCCGAAACAAGTTTTCTCCACAGGGTGGCTGGGCTCTCCCTTAGAAATAGGGTGAGGAGCTCGTCATTCGGGAGAGACTCAGAGTAGAGCCGCTGCTCCTCCGTATTGAGAGGAGCCGGATGACGTGGCTCGGGCATCTGCTTAGGATGCCTCCTGGACACCTCCCTGGATAGGTGTTTCGGGCATGTCCCACTGGGAGGAGGCCCCGGGGAAGACCTAGGACACGCTGGAGGGACTATGTCTCTCGGCTGGCCTGGGAACACCTCGGGATCCCTCCAGAGGAGCTGGAGGAAGTGGCCGGGGAGAGGGAAGTCTTGGTTTCCCTGCTGAGACTTCTGCCCCCGTGACCCGACCTCGGATAAGCGGAAGTTAATGGATGGATGGATGGAATAACATTGTTTGGCAGTTTACTTATGTGTAGGTATGTATTCTTTGCGCAAATTGTATATTTTGATTGATGAAGGGTAACCCCTTCTCTGTATACAGTGTAAGTCTCCCTTTAAGGTCTGTCGGTGCTGCTTTAAGGTGTAAATCCCAGTGGAAACAGTTGCTTTGATCAGTGGCCAGACTTATGTAGACTGAGCTGTTATATCTATCCACAAATCTCATATCCTGTCTCATATTTGTCCACCAACTTGTCTGTCCTGCCACTTGTAGAAATGGGTCGTGATATGAACCCATTCTGCACCACTTTTTTACTGTCCCCGTGGCAACACCGGGCTTTTCCCTGGGGTCTAAATATACCACAGAGGTCTCTCTTCCAATCTGTGAGTGTGACCATGCTTTTTTCCCTGAACTATAAGTAGGACTGCCACATCTAATCAATAATTTTGTTATTGATTGGTTGAATTTATGTGGTTTGCTTATGATATCACCTTGCAACGTTAACGCTGATGTGTACTATGTACTATGTACTATGTATATGTACTGTGACGGCCCTTAAAATGGTCTTATTGCCAGGAGCTTTGCAAGGTTCCCCGGTTATGGCAGCTGGGAGCTTCCTGTCTCCGACTATTGTAGTACAACTTGAGTGTTTTATGACTTGAATAAAAAGTACCTGCTGTACAGTCCTTCCTTTTTTCTCCCTTCGTTTTGTTGCCTCCTGTCTGCCATAATGGACATACTAATGGTGGGTGAGGTGGTGATAATTTATCATGACCAGTTGCAATCATATCATGCTTCAAAGTTATTAGAAGAATCGCAGTGCAACACATTTACATTTACTATTATTTAAGGGATGCTTTTCTTCAAAGCAGCTGTGCATAAGTGCGACTAGGCTGAGCTACCAATGAATGCATTGTTACAAATGCACTATTATAACACTATTATTATAATGACAGGACAAACCAGCAAGTGCCTGTCATGTGATGCCAGCGTGTTTGGAGGTTGTAAACTACAGTAGGATATTTTTTTCAGTGTGACATTGACACTGAAAAGTGCCAGAGTAGGAAAAAGGTAAATATGCTTGCTGGATGAGTGCATTGGGTCGCACTGCTTAAGCTATGAGCCGACCCTTTGTTTGTCTCAGGCCATCCTGCTCACTAATTCCTTTAAGAACCTGTCTTTGGCTCAGGCCATCCTGCTCACTAATTCCTTTAAGAACCTGTCTTTGGCTCAGGCCATCCTGCTCACTAATTCCTTTAAGAACCTGTCTTTGGCTCAGGCCATCCTGCTCAAAAGCCCATGCGGTTTTTTATGGTTGTACTGTGTAAGTGCCTGAGGTTCCCATGTAATGTGACAGCTTAGGTCCCCCCTATTCAAATCTGGCCCTCAATTCCAAATCCAAGCCTTGTTTTCAAATCTCCCAGGTAGTTAGCTTAATAATTTCTGGCTGTAACTGGCCAGAGGCTTCACAATTGGCTCTCAGGTAAAGGAAAGCTGGAAAAACAGCAGTGCTCGGCCCTTGAGGACCGTGATTTGAATAGCCCTGGTTTAGGTTGTGATGTTGCACCATATCCCAAAATTCAAAGCTGAAATCAAAACATTCAGTTGTCTCACAAGGATGCTGATGCTACCTGTTTTATTTTGTTTTAGGACACTACCGGAGAAAGACAAATATATAATAAAAAATATAGTAATTTGCAGTATTCATTTTATTTTTTTTAAGGTTTATACCTTAAAATCTTAAGATATTTTATTTTAGTGGCCTTTTGGTGGTTGTCTATGGGCTGATATTTGTGCCACTAGAAACTGAATATGAATATTGTATATCTGAATCTGCAGTTGTTGCATTAAATCTGAATTTATTAGTTTGAATCTCAATTCCAATAACTGGAAACTGCATTTATCCTACCTGGAAAATGTGACACTCTATACAAATTACACTTACAAATTCACTTCTCCCAATTCAATTTCAGTTTTAATAATTATATTTCAATTTATTAAGATGCACAATCCGGGTCCTTGAGGAAAAGTATTCGACCGCAGGTTCACAACGCAACTCATTTGCAGTTTTAGATCTGCAGGTCGGGGTAAAGTGGAGTCGTGTGCTGAGGCGTCGCAAGCGCAAATGCGCGATCATGTTTGCAGTCATCATACACGTAATAAGAATTACGCAGTACTGGCATTGCTATGTTTTAATTTTTATCGTACCACCACATCTCACAGTGTGTTGAGGCGCTGCTGTTGACAGTGTAAGCAAATTATTTGTATAATTACAGTCTGTTTTCAAAGTAATTTTAAAAATTAGAGAAAATTTATATCATACGGTAATATGTTTGTAAGAGTAAAAATTATTTCACTTTTATATTCATGATTTTATATTCATTTAGGCATTCAGTGTGTAAATATTTATAATTGTAAATTTTAATGTTTAATTACGATTAATCGCACCTGTCACAGAAAACTTAACTGATTTATTTTTTTATTGATTCACAGCCCTAGGTAAATGATTTCAAGTTGATCACTAATAAAATGAGCTTTGATTTTTTTTTTTTTTTTTTTTTTTTTTTTTTTTTTTTTTATTTGAATAAGACAGATCACAAGATTTCATGCTGAAACATCCTCTGGTGACTTCTTAATGTTCTGCTGAGCTAATCTCTTCCCCATACTCACTCCAGTTCCTTTGTTTCCAGACTCTTCAGCCTCACCCTGAAGAAGCTGGTGATGCTCAAGGAGCTGGATAAAGATCTGACGTCTGTGGTGATCGCTGTCAAGCTGCAGGTGCTTGCTGGTCCTCTGGAGGCCACTGCGCAGTGCAGTGAGTGACACTGATGTTTTGTGGCCTGTCATCTCATTCCCATCTCTCCCTCAGGGCTCCAAGCGAATACTGCGCTCCAATGAGATACTGTTGGCCTCTGCAGGACTCACAGAGACGGACCTGCAGCTCACTTTTTCCCTGCAGGTGAGAAATCTCTCTAAGGCAGAACAACACATCAACATGGATGTCGTTTACAGCCACATTTCTCCACCTTCAGAATGAACCTGCTGTCTGGAGTCTACTGAATAGTGAATTCCTTATGTCCCTTCCCCCACAGTACCCACACTTCCTGAAGAGAGATGCCAACAAGCTCCAGGTGATGCTTCAGCGCCGGAAACGGTACAAGAACCGGACCATCCTGGGCTACAAGACCCTGGCCCTGGGCTTGATCGACATGGCTGAGGTGGGGGACATGGTGACTTTCCTGTCACCCCATGATGTGGGTCATGCCATGTGACCATTAACCAATCACATACAGACACTTCTCAATTAATCAACTAACCTAACGATGACCTAGATGGCAGCTCTTTGACCAGTTGGTTGATGGTACGCAATATGAGAACTTTGGTTGTGGAGAGGACGGTGTGGCTTCTCAGCGTCTTGCACCTGATCTCGTATCACCCTTCTCAGTCTCAGTCTTGTTCCTGCAGTCGCTCAGTATTCATTAAATTAGCATACACAACCTCCAAGGCAACATATTTCTTCTCTAAATTTGTACTTTATTGTGCATTATTGAGTTAATTTCCCTCTATTCTTAATACAGTATACAGTGCACTACTGTATAAACATTTATAAATATACAAAAATGTTATAACATATATATTAAAACAATATCTAAAGATGGCTGACACAAAGCCACTATCAGTACAGTATTCATGAAATATCGGTAAGGGGTGGTTCCTCGTTTATCAACCAATTTATTTTATTATGTGTTCATCATTGATGTCCCAAGCCAACACTTAAGATCAGCATTTTTATATTGATCGGAATCGGCTGCCACAGCCCAATCCAATGCCCAGTGTCCTGTGTCTGGCTAATTTACATGAGTTGTGCAGATTGTAAGGTTACATTACACACTGAAGTAAGTCTGAGGCATATGGCTTGAAAATACAAACTATTGAGTTGTCAGCCGTGTGGAAATTCAAAGTACCCCAACAGCTATCTGCAATGTTTGCAATTCCATCCTTTCAAGAAGCCGTAGTAATAGAGCATTGTTTAATACAGCAAATCTAAATCTAATTAGGTACTTGCAGAAACATCACAAGGAAAAAAAAATCACGATGCCAACTCTATGTGTATGTATATTTAAATATTAGAAGCTCGGATCAAGACTCAGAATCGGCTGATCTAAATATTGAATGGATTGGATCATATCGGGGGGCCAAAAAAGTGGATCTCGACATCTGTAATTGAAGAACCTGGGCTGTGGATGAGCATGGGGGAGAGGGGGATTGTGGGACAAGCGGCAAGCCATGTCGGCTCTGACAGCGTGTTACATGCAGGTGATGCAGCACCCCAGTGAGGGAGCTCAGGTGCTGGGTCTCCACAGCCAGGTGAAGGACGCGTCTGTCCCTGTGGCTGAGATCCGTGTCCAGTCCCTGTCCAGTCAGCCGATTAACTACGAGGGGCCCAAGACTAAGCTGTTTGGTGAGAAGAGGGATTCCGTCGACTTCCTCTAAACCCATCGATGATACTAGATTCTTTATGTGGTGACTAAAATGCATTGCATGTGTTGAATTATCCTTTATACTGTGATCCTCAGGTCAGAATTCAGGAGCTTCTCCACTCTATTGAGACTGCGACAATAACTGCTTCTCTGCAGTGCACATCATAACTGTCCTTCCACTATAATCCTATGTATTTGTAGTATGAGACGTGCATCTAGGTGGAATGCTTCACTACATAGATTATACAGCTAAATCCATGTGCTCATGGAGGTGATCAGAATAGAGCGTCTGATGTGCGTTACGAGAAGATCACAGTGTCCGTTGTTTTATTGGTATTCTGTCTTTCTCTGTCTGTTCCATCGCCCTCCCTCCATTCCTGGCAGATCGCTCTCCAGACATTGATAACTACTCTGAGGAGGAAGAGGAGAGTTACTCATCAGAACAGGATGGCAGCGATGACCCTGTTCATGGGCAGGTGTGTGCAACGGAGGGAATGAGAGGAAATGGGAAAGAGAAATTTTAGGGCTGTGGGTCAGAAAGAGAATGAGGATGAATAGAAAGAAGGTGATAGGAGGTAAAGTGACAAAAATGAGGTTAGATAAACTTCATTGATTGTAGGTCAACAGTGATGGGATTCATACCTATGTCCCTGCTGAGATCGGAGCCTTAAGCTAGTGCCTTAGAGCGCTTGGCCATACTGCCATTCTGCAGGAAATGAAATAAAAATGAATGGAAAGGAAGAGTGAAGAGAGAGGCGAGGAGTGTAACAAAGGGAAGAAACCAAGAGAGAGAATAAAGAGGGAGGGAGATGGGCAAAGAAATGGGCGATGAAGTGGAGGGGGGATGGAGAAGAGGGCAAAAGGAAGGCTGGTGCAGAGACCAGAATAGAGGATAAGAACTAAGAGAAGAAAGGTGAGGTGCTGAGGGTGTTGTGGTTCCACATGGAAAGGTGAGGTGCTGAGGGTGTTGTGGTTCCACATGGAAAGGTGAGGTGCTGATGGTGTTGTGGTTCCACATGGAAAGGTGAGGTGCTGATGGTATTATGGTTTCAAATGGAAAGCTGAGGTGCTGAGGGTGTTGGGGTTCCACATGGAAAGGTGAGGTGCTGATAGTATTATGGTTTCAAATGGAAAGCTGAGGTGCTGAGGGTGTTGGGGTTCCACATGGAAAGGTGAGGTGCTGATAGTATTATGGTTTCAAATGGAAAGGTGAGGTGCTGAGGGTGTTGGGGTTCCACATGGAAAGGTGAGGTGCTGATAGTATTATGGGTTCAAATGGAAAGGTGAGGTGCTGAGGGTGTTGGGGTTTCACATGGAAAGGTGAGGTGCTGAGGGTGTTGGGGTTTCGCATGGAAAGGTGATTACAGATCATTGAAGTAGAACGTTGAGGCCCATAAACCCGTCTGTGTGTCAGTAATAATCTTAGTGCTCTTTCTCTACAGTACCTCTATGATGAAGAAGATGAAGTTCGGAAGAAGAAACCTCGGCGGAAGCTTACATCCGGTGCTGCCATTACTCGTGTTAATGTGAGATACTGCTGAAATAAGTCTCTCCTTTTCCTGGTTCCTCATACCTCATACCAGAAATAAGCACAACCCCACTGACCTTCGTTTATTCTCAAACAGCAGCCCAATATCAAGCAGAAGTTTGTTGCCTTGCTGAAAAGGTTCAAGGTTTCTGATGAGGTACTTGTTTCTCTGTGTCTTGTTTTTGTTTTTGTCCCACCCTAGAGACATATCTTCATTCAAGTTCTGACTGTCTCTGCATTGGTTGTTCTGTATTCATCTCTGTTTTTTGGTGCGAACAGGTGGGGTTTGGACTGGAGCATGTGTCTCACGAGCAGATCCAGGAGGTGGAGGAGGACCTGGATGAGCTCTATGACAGCCTTGAGCTTTACAACCCCAGTGACAGTGGCCCTGAGATGGAGGAGACTGAGAGCATTCTTAGCACCCCAAAACCCAAGCTGAGGTACCCATAAATGCACACACATTGACATGCAAACACAAAACGCTCCCAGAAATGCATGCAGATAGGTTTCGAGTTTAAGTCATGCCTGTGTATATTGCCTTAAATTTCAGCCTACATTTGTAGTTTTTGGACTTATTAGTATATCTGTATGAAATGCTCAATTTAACATGTTTCTCTAAAGCCAGCAGTAAATACATACTCCTGAATATGATATCAATTGACAACCTTGAAAGCCTCATGTTAGAAGGTCAGTCTGATTTTTTTGTTGGATGGTGTGATCAAAGGCAAGATTCTCAGAACAGTCAACTCCCTCCAGAAATGTCATCGCCTTTCATAAGGGATCCAGCTGATTTGGAAGCTGTGATGCTCTTTTTGGGAGAGAGATGCGCAAAGCGAGGGAGAGACAAACCGAAATTGAGGTATAGGAAAAGGAGAGATGAAAGAGTGTGTAGAGACCACAAACTTGTTTAGTTTCAAAAGACTTTATACAGTCCAAGAGTATAATAAGTCTTTTTGAGAGGTATCTGAATTCCAGTATGATTTGCAAAGATATTTTGCAATCATTTGACAACTCAGAACAATTAGGGAATTGTTTGGTGTAAGATGTGTTATTCTTTTAATAGTACATGAAGAATGCTGGAAAAATACCCAACTACAATTTTAACTCTACACAGTAAGGTTGTAAATTGTGATAATAATAAGATATCACAATATTGCTCTGTGTAATAGCCCCATATGCTTGTTGCTGACTCTCAACATGCTTGTGTTCTCACAGTGACTGGAGGAGGTGCTCTTGTGACTCTTTTTAATACTGTTCTGATACTGTAGGTCAGCATTGTGTTTGCGATGGTAGACACAGCACATGGGTATAAAAATGCTCCAGGTTCTGATTAATATTTGTTTTTTTGGCTCATCACTCGATTAATACAGTAATGAAAATCCATACATTTTAACTGAACAACAGTTACCCAGTTGACAGAATTTCATTATTGAAAAGCCCTGATATAAAAAGACACTGACTATAAAATTCCCCTTGGAGCAGTAAGTGTGAGTAAGTGTCTGAATACTCAAGGAGAGACTCTCGGCGCTTCTTGTCTGGTTTCCGGATCGTGCAGTTACTGTAAAACTGATTTCAGTAAGAGACCTCAATGCTCTTGTGCAATTCTCTCACCACTCAGCCATGTCTTCCTGGGTTTTTTTTGGTGTCTGTGCATTTGCTTGTATTATTCATTCACTGTTCACACCTCGATCTATCCTACTCTGGAAATGGTAGCACTGTAATGTGACAGCTTGCTGTGAAAATGACGGAGTCCAGGTGTGAAGGACGGGGACGTGAAATCAGGATTGGAGAGCAGGAATGATTGGGGGGGGGGGGGTACGTCAAGAGCAGTTGAGCATGAAATGAAAACGTCATTCGTTAATAAATGGAGAGAGTGGACAATAGCATAGCCAGTTTGTGGAGAAAAACATGAGCCATCTAGAAAAAGGCCATGGAAAGGGATCAATGTATTCTTGTACGAAGTGTATGCCCTCTGCTGGCGAGAGTGCCATATAGCAAGGCCTGCAGTTGACATAAGAGAAGGCTTCAGAGAGGGCAGCTTTCTAGCCGTCTGGTGCATTGGAGCAGTTCAGCTTGTGACGCATGTCCATGCTATGCTGTGCTTATTCTGGGAGCACAGCCAGCTGTGTAAGTCACATCGCATAGTACTGAATGCAGATGCCACCCCACACACAAGGGAGGCAGGGATGTAAAAATGTAATTAGTAACTGTAAATGAGAAAATGGTTTAAAGAGACAGGTAAACTCTGTGTAAGAATGCTATCATATTTTTAACATTGTGTGCTGTTTCTGTGTGCTGTCTCAGGCCATTTTTTGAGGGCATGTCCCAGTCAAGCTCACAAACGGAGTTCGGCAGTGTGAACAGCAAAAGCAGCCTGGGCAGGGATGTCTTCAGTCCCGTGAGTGAGAGCCAAGCATGAGCCTGAGAAGCACACAAGCTAAATGACGTTTTGAATGTTATGGTGTGAAATGGCAACATCCATGACGATCAAATTCTCTTTATCCAGCAGGGGGAACAGCTGCCCTTTGACAAGACGAAGCATTCCCGAAGCCGCACTCTGGATGACGCTCTGTCCGAGACGGACATTCTGGTAAAATGCCCTGACCCAGATTGCTACTGTATGATAATCTAATGACAAGACTAGCTCATTTTCTTCACATTTTGTCTATTGCTGGCTATAGGAGCCAAATGACCAGGAGCTGGTAGATGTGTCTGGGATAACTGTCTCAGTACCAGAGAAGCCCAGGACCCCCCTGAAGAGCAACAGGAGTGAAGTCCAGACTGTCCCCTCCCCAAGGTCAGTGGCACACTCCCTAAGGTCAGCATGTACACTCTCACCCACTGAAGAGCAACCGGAGCGAGGTCCAGACTGCCCCCTCCCTAAGGTCAGCATGTACACTCACACTCACTGAAGAGCAACCGGAGCGAGGTCCAGACTGCCCCCTCCCTAAGGTCAGCATGTACACTCACACTCAATGAAGAGCAACCGGAGCGAGGTCCAGACTGCCCCCTCCCTAAGGTCAGCATGTACACTCGCATTCACTCAGTATGTTTACATTCACAGCTAAGTTGACCTATGGTTGTAGCTTGACTACGTTGTTTAATTGGACTGCTGTCCTTGTCCCAGTAATCATGCATGGGAGGGGAATCGATTTATTGACTGAAGTATGTCCAACTTCACTAAAATAGGTGCAATTATGGCTCCTTTCAGCTTGTTAGTCTTGGGCTTTTATCTGGTTGACCTATAATGTCAAGGACATAAAAATGAATAAAGTTTATTAACAATGGATACGTGGACAACAAGATCAGAATAGCATAACAAGAAATAAAGTATTTTGTATAATTTATAAGGTAAGCTTACACTCACATTCACTAAAATGCAACAGGAGTAAGGTTCAGACTGTCCCCTCTTTAAGGTCATTGTGTACTCTCACACTCATTGAAGAGCAACAGGAGTGAAGTCCAGACTCTCCAATGTCAATGTGTTCACTCAAACAGACTGAAAAGCAGCAGGAGTGAGGTCCAGACTATCCTCACTCCAAGGTCGGCATGTACAATCACACTCACTAAAGAGTAACAGGAGTTCAGACTGCCTTTTTCCCATGGTCAGCGAGTTACTCAAACTCTTGGTTTCACACTCATATACTCTGCATGTATGTGACTCTGAGTGTATCTGTGTTGTATCAGGTTGGAAGGTGGGCACACTCCAAGGCAGAAACGCAACACCCCCCCAAAGGAGCGGCAGCTGTGTAAGCTAAATGAGCGGGCTAACAGCTCCGACAGCGAGCGCTCACCTGAGTTGGGGCACAGCACACAGGTACTGTCACTTGTCACTCCAGCTGTCCTCCATTATTGCCTCCTTTAAAGTGAGCATTTATCTGCAATCGTTTTCTACTCTTGAATTTCCTCTGCACTTGAATTTGTTTTGCAGTAGTATTTTAAACCAAGAGGTTTTCGAGCTGAATCACAACAAGTGAGATGATCTGGATCTATCAGGATTAATACTGATCAAAATCTTCTGTGATATGTCAAGCGATGGAATAAATTCAGAGAGAAACTGCTTCACTATAGAATTTTACGGAGCCCCTTAGGTGTAATGGTAGAAGACTTATCTCATAGTAATTCATACACTTGAGTTACTAATCTGTGCGCTCAAGTAATTTGTGCTCTCAAGTTAGTAATTTTTTTGCTCATATTAATCATCAATCAGAGAGCATGATTTAATAACTCAAAAGCACGAATTACTACCGCGAGAGCACAGATCGGTAACTCGAGAGCACAAATTTCTACGACATAATATTTTTTTCTTCCTTGACACGTAAAGAGCTCCGTCAAGGTTACCTAACCCCAATCCTAACCATAATCACCACAAACTGAAACAGTGATGGCTGCTTTTAACATTTCAATGGCCATGTTGTTCGTTTACGGAAGCACTGAGCTTTCAGATTTTTGTTCCCTGCCTGGACTTGGATATACTAGATCAGGTGAAATGTTGGCCCAGTGACTCCACACATATGGTTGTAACTGTGCTGACACTGCATTGTGCCGTTGTGCAGCAGATCCTGAGGAAGGCTGTTTATGATCAGCTGAACCAGATTCTCCTATCAGATGCTGCCCTTCCTGAGAGTCTGATCCTAGTCAATGGCAGCGAGTGGCAGGGCCAGGTAAGATGGGGGTAGAGCCAAGTCTGAACACAGAATTCGGGAAGCATAAACAGTGGGCTTTTACAAATATTTAGTTTGTATGAATATTTCAAGAATTATTTGTCTTTGAGAAGAAGAAAAGCTGGTGTTCCTCATTGACTCTGAGCACGGTATGTATTTGTGCTCCTGCTCTGCTGATGTGACAGGAAGACAATAGGAGAGTGAAGAGGAGAGACTGAATGTATGCAAAGCTTAGTACATTGCTACATAAAGGGAAAAAAATATAATTTTAACTTACCATGTTTCCCTGAAAATAAGAAAGGGTCTTATATTAATTTTTGCTCCAAAAGATGCGTTAGGGCTTATTTTCAGGGGATGTCTGTCTTATTTTCTCATGTACAACAAACTACAGTACATTTACCGGTATTTGTGAACAAAAATCCACATTTATTCAAATACAGACATCATGTGATCTTCTAACCGTATCTTTCCATGTAAATAATCTAACCGTACATTTATTCATGAACAATAATCTACTGTGTATACATTCAAATATTAAATAAATAAATATTATTTCCTATTTACATATGATGGCATCTCACGCTAATTACTGTACAATCCATGGAAACAGTAACTAGGGCTTATTTCTGGAGTAGAGCTTATATTACGAGCATCATGAAAAATCATGCTAGGCCTTATTTTCGGGGAAACACGGTAATATTTAAGTTATATTTTGGCAGATTATAAATCACATAATATAACAAGACTGTATCTTTCAGTTCATAATGATATTGATGACTGTATATATATGCATCGCTTAACGTCTTTCCATACAGCAGCAAATGGTTCATGAAGCGTTGTTTTGGGTATCACTGCCTTTTAGGGAGTACACTGGTGACAACCAAAAAGATGCTTCATGAACCCTTTGCCGCATTTTTTGACCCCACTACATGGCACTCTTGCTTTACTTTTGTGCATACTTTGAGCGCTTTTTAGAACTGAGAGCACCATCTAGTGGGGGTAGAAAATAAAGCAAATGGTTCATGAAGTGTTGTTTTGTGCCATTACTAGAATACAGGTACAGAGTAGATGCAGTATACCGCACAGGTAGGTACACAGTGTGTATGATGTTCATATAGCATCCAGTCCTATTGGACAGAACGTAAAAATTGTCTTCCACCTCACTCAGTGGTGTAGTTATTTCATTTGGTACTTGAGAGAGAGAACAGTTTTTATTTATAATGTTTTTTTGTTTGTTAATATTATGTCTGTTCAGAAGAATAACATTAGTGTAATAAGAACAAAAGCTTGATTTTAAGGCTATTTTAAATTTTATTTAAATACAAATACAAATAATGTTGCTACCTCAATAAATACAGATAGAATTACAAATACTGGGCACACAGCACATCCCAGCTTTCAGAGGAGTTCAACACCAACCACTGTCCAGAGCTCAGCTATGAACTTTAAAAACCTGCGTGTGTATGTCTTCACAGTTCAGTGAATATCTGTGATGCACAGTGTATGTGATTACTATACTTCTGGTGTGTGCGAGAGCGTGTAGATTAGTGTTAGGATATACCTGATGGCTCGGAGTTGATTCGCTTGATGTGTGGCTGCAGTATGTGGCAGAGCTCCTGCAGGCCCAGAAGCAGCCGACGGTGTGTACGTGCTCAGCTGCTGAGATCCAGGCTGTCCTCTCTGCTGTCCTGACACGCATTCAGAAGTTGTGAGTGTTTGCTGGAGGTTTCTTCACACCATGAGCTTGGCGTTCTGTTTCGGTGTCACAGATGGGTCGGGCCTCACCTCCTCTCTCCACTGCCGCCCCTGTAGCTGTAACTGCAACTCGTCGGTGCCGAGACCAGTGAAGATCGCCGCTGTGGGGGGGCAGAGCTACCTGGGGGCTATTTTGTGCTTCTTCGTCACACAGTTGGCCAACAAGACGTCTGACTGGCTGAACCATATGCGATTCCTTGTGGTGCCCTTGGGTGAGCAGGAGCGGTGGGCAGTCTATGACCGTGGGGGCAGAAGAGTGGATTGATAAAGTATCAATTCATGGATTCCAGTGCTGCCTGTGAGGCAGACCTGCAGCTGATGTCCCTGTACCTCCTCACAGGATCACACCCTGTAGCCAAGCACCTGGGGGCGCTAGACAGTCGTTACACCTCTGCCTTCCTTGACAGCAGCTGGAGAGATGTCTTCAGCCGTTCGGAGCCCCCACAGACAGGTAGCCTTTCCTTGGAAACATTCCATAGCCCCTCTACAGTGTGTTCACACACATAATCGCCCTAACTGCCTATCGTCTCCCGTGTCCTGCAGAGCTGCTGGATGTGGTGGGGCGGATTACACAGTACATCAGCGGAGCTGCCATCACGCACCAGCTTCCTATCGCAGAGGCCATGCTAACCTGCAAGCACAGGACGTGAGTGTTTGTGTGTCTGTGAGCTGGAGTAGTGATGGAGAGACTGGGCTGTGAGTATCTGTGTCTGTGAGCTGGAGTAGTGATGGAGAGATTGGGCTGTGAGTGTCTGTGTGTCTGTGAGCTGGAG
>JAABNX020000002.1:16514177-16536071 GCA_015163995.2 Mormyrus lacerda | reverse complement strand
GAGAAGTGATGGAGAGATTGGGCTGTGGGTGTCTGTGTGTCTGTGAGCTGGAGAAGTGATGGAGAGATTGGGCTGTGTGTGTCTGTGTGTGTGAGCTGGAGAAGTTATGGAGAGATTGGGCTATGAGTGTCTGTGTGTCTGTGAGCTGGAGTAGTGATGGAGAGATTGGGCTGTGAGTGTCTGTGTGTCTGTGAGCTGGAGAAGTGATGGAGAGATTGGGCTGTGGGTGTCTGTGTGTCTGTGAGCTGGAGAAGTGATGGAGAGATTGGGCTGTGAGTGTCTGTGCTGGTGAAGTAAACTCAAGCTCTTTGCTTCACTCGCTGCTTCTGTTCTCAGGCATGATGAAGACTCTTATCAGAAGTTCATCCCCTTCATCGGGGTAAGTGCCGTCTTTGTAAAAGAAAAATGTGAAATAGAAAATTCAGTTAAAAGATGTTGGTGGTACTCAGACTGAATTATCTGGAGATGGAGGATCAGCACACAGCTGTCGGAAATGTGTATTTTGAGTGACTGGGTTTTGCATGATACACAGGTTGTGAAAGTGGGTCTGATTGAACCTGGACCGTCACTGGCAGGTAAGGAGTTTTTGGATAATGTAATATTACGGTCATATTAAAATAAATGTATTCTTTATGTCCAACACCTAACAAAAACTTCTATCTCAGCTATACAGGGCGTTTTATATAATTAATATCGCCGTACCTTGAGGTCACTTAAATTCTGCGCTACATGTAAACACGGCCTTATAAGGATTGCTTATGGATGTTTTGTTTCCTTATCGTTGGATCATGAATGTAGCTTTTTTACCAATAGCTGAGTGACACCATCACCTAGATTAGCATTTTACCTTCCTTTTAATATAAATATCACTGTACAAAAGTACTCTTTCATAATAAACCATACTCAATAACCATTTGTTCCAACGACTTAAAATACAAATCTGAAATATTTACTGATGACATCCAAGTAGTTCTGGAGGACAAAATCTAAGTTCTCTCTACGTGGTTCCTCTAATATGGTTCCCTGTAGCTGCACAAAACAATTATTTTAGTTTGTGATGGGTAATATGACAGTTTGCAATAAGTTGCAAGTATATCCATAATATGTTTTCGGAGTTATTGTGAGAATTCATCGATACAGCACTACTTTATATTGCCTTTGATTTATCAGATTTCGACCACAGCAACATACCAGTGTGACAAATGGCACATTACAAACCTACGTGTGGTTGAGGAGTTGACATAAGTGCAGCTAGGCTGAGCTTCCAGTGAATTCCCAGTTACAAGAGCTCTGCTTAACACTATTACATTGATGATGGAACAAAGCAGCAAGCGCCTGTCACACAACACCTGCGTCTTCAGAGGCAGTAACAGTACTACACTAATAAGAGACAGATGTGAAATAAAGCATTTTCATCTCGTATTTCTTTGTCAGGTATAAATCTCAGTGGATCTCAACTTAGTGACTGGATCATGAAATTGTAATTGATCATTTCTAATCAGTTTATCATTTATATAATATCGGATTGCTAAAAATATTGCACTTGTATATAGATGGGTCAGCTACACTGTTCAATAAAGAGTGCAGCATGGCTGATGAGGAAGAATGGGTCCAAAAGAGGTTCTATTTGTGTGGAAATGGTTTGGATTTGTGAAACAATTAACAATTAAATTTGCAAAGTTTGCAAAGATATTTTTCATACAAGTGCCAACACAGCCAGTATTATTTATCTATTATTTGTTTGCATTTGTTGTAAGTTTCAGTTTAGAAGTTTGCACAATTATTGACTAAAGTAATAAATGTTCATTTGTATGTAGAACTTCAGTACTAAAAAAATATTTTTGCTTTTTAATATTTATTAATAATAATAATAATAATAATATATTATTATCATTGTTATTTTTTATTGTGCTACGAGCAGAGTTTCTTATGAGGATAGAAATACTGGGTTAAGTGGCTACATGGTTAATTTACATTTGTGCGTACATTGCAGTTTGAATGGTTTGTAAATCTGTTGATCTATATTGTGGATCATGGTGTGACATTTTGGCCGTTTCACGCATAATTTTGGGGTAATTCCACTTTAAATGGTTTAGCTCCATTCTTGTTTGCAGATGCAGATGAGGGCCTGTCTGTCAGCTTGGCTGTCCCTTCCACCTCCCCTCCCTCTCATGCCCCCGCTGCTGGCCTGATGAAGGATGTGGCAGCCACCCCGCCCTCCTCACCATCCATGAGTGCCGGTCTTTCTGTGCAGGGGTAGGCAGGCTGCTGCTGATTTTGCTGTTACATCTGAGGTCAAGTGCCTTGTCATTGGCTGCCATTGTTCATGTGTGATGTCACCTGTACTCCCTGGCTTCCCAGGAGCCCCAGCATGTCCCCTGGAGTGGATGCCATAGGACTGCAGGTGGATTACTGGCTGGCCTCGTTAGCAGACAAGCGACGAGAGGGAGAGCGACGTGATGCGGGATGCAAGAACACCCTGAAGAGCGCCTTCCGATCACTGCAAGTCACCAGACTGCCAGGAGGGTGCACCATCGACCTCCAGGCCCAAGTCAACACCATGGCCATGACTGTTGTGACCAAGGAGAAGAACAAGAAAGGTGAGAATGAACGAAATCTACAGATGGGCTGGTACAGTGTCAGTATCAATGAAGTCCACTCATAATATCCGCCGTGCATTGATATATGTCAAATTAACCTTTATCCCTAATAACAGATACCTTCCATCAATCAGCCGTTCATTAGTCATTACTAGATTCTTTTATGAATATTATAGCAAGCATGCTGTATTACCCTAGATTCCCCATACCTTTACTATGGTTCTTTTAATGTGTGCATGAGTGTGTGTGTAAATGCTCATATCTTCATAGTGCCCACCTTATTCCTGGGGAAGAAGCCAAAGGAGAAGGAAATGGACTCTAAGAGTCAGGTGATCGAAGGCATCAGCAGACTCATATGTTCTGCCAAGCAGCAGCAGACCATGCTGAAAGGTATAGTTTCCTGGAGAACTATGGTGACATGGGATGTCATACGACAGGATGGAGTGACAGTGATTGGTTAATTAAATATATACAATGGTTCCTCAGTTCTCGAACTCATTAGAACTCAAATTTCTTAAAAATCGAACCAACCAGTTTGAAAAAAAAAAATGACCTAGAACTCGATCTGAATCTCAGCAGTTGAACTGTGAACGCCGACCTAAGATAATTGTACGCGCAGGGAAATGAGTCACGCGGCGTGTCTCTCAGCGGAAATAAAGGGTAACGCTTCAGTCTCGCATTCGCTGTAGTAGCATTGGTTGTTGGTGATAGTGCTTTTTTATTGAAGATATCAGGTAATACACTGTACATTATGTCATCTTGGTAGCCAGTGCTCACCAAAAAGTTACGCAATTTAAATTTGCGATTTACAAACAAATACAGAGTAATAATAGAAATAAACAATGGATCGCATGGCATAGTCTAGTGTTGGCGCAGTGTGGGGGTGTGGCTTGGGGTCGTCATGATCTGCCGAGCTGGGACCGGGGAAGCAGGGACGGGACTCAAGTGATTGGGAAACACAGGGTTTAATTGAGAACAGGCAGAACAACACAATGATGTTACAATGACCAGACTGGGGAAACAAACTGAAATGTGGACTAAGTACAGAGGACTAATGACAATTACATTGGGGTACAATCTTTATAGTTTTGGAAGCCATTAGGAAAAAAATGCTCTTCTTGTTTTATCCTGTTCATTTTGTGTTTAAGTGCTAAAAAAAAAAAGAAAAAAAATACCTATTTAGACGCAATTTTTTGGGGCCGGGAACCAATGAATTGGTTTTCCATTATTTATTATGGGGAAAATTTGATCAGAACTCAAACTTATTAGGATTCGAACAAGTTCTGAACAAATTAAGTTCGAGTTCTGAGGTACCACTGTACATTGATGAGCCGAAATATTATGACTACACCCTTGTTAAGTGTTTTTTGTTGAATATCTAGAAAAAATGGTATGTGTTAAGGTCTGGTATAAAGTCTATTATACATTCTATACTTGTAGTTTGCTTGTAGTTGAAAGCATAAGAAATGTGTAGAGATATGGGTGACTTTGACAAAATTCAAATCATTATGGTCAGACTGGGTGGGTGAGGGGGGGGGGGTATCCACTTGCTATATTCTGCCTCTGACCAGGGGAGCCCCCTTGGTGTATTTTGCTAGTCATGATCAACCGGTTGGCCACCTTAGGTTAGGCATACTTTAGAGGCCAAAATTGTGGAAACACCTAGCATTTTTGGCATTACTTTACAAAAAATACTACTTGAATACTTGCTGTATTGTTTATAACCAATTAAAGAATATTTACAAATAGCATACATTGGACAATTAAGTAAATAACTGGACTAACAGGAATGAAGTTCTGCAATCTCTAACAACTGGAAGTGCTTCCACAATTTTGGCTATTAGAGTAGATGCTACAGAAGGGCCTGGTTATCTTTATCGACTGTGTTAAATTAGGGCTGCATTTAAGCCCTGGCAGGTGGTAGATCTCCAGGAGCAGCACTGGGCAGCCCTAACTTAGATCATGTTTCGTGCCAATTCTTATTCTTCATCTAAAAATAAATTAATCTGTTGATGTAGTTTACCTGCTTTTATACTGAATCAAAAGGACATAAATCTAAAACTGGCCTTTTTTCCTCTCTGTTCCAGTGTCCGTCGATGGGGTAGAGTGGAACGATGTCAAATTCTTTCAGCTCGCTGCCCAGTGGCCAACACATGTCAAATATCTCCCCGTGGGACTGTTTGGTTACAGTAAACCTCCTCCTTAAGGTCTGCCTCCCAAAGTGTGTGTCATTGTTCTACGCCCCACTCTCTCCGGGAGCTCTGTAGCTCACACTAGCCAAACAGAATTGACCCTGGAGGGCAGGCCTCTCCTTTATTGCTTTGTTGGCGGGTATTTTGTTTTTGTTGCTCTATATGAGAATGGAGAACAGAAGTGTGGCATTTGTAAATAATGCAAGCTGGAGTGACTGTTTCACCTGTAATGTGGTGTGTCTGAAGCACAAAGTGTAATAATGGTGTTTTTCCAGTATTATAGGGAGAAAGATCTTCCTGGATTTAGCATTTTGCCATTTTTTAATTCATGAGTTACTGGATCTCCCTGAATTACAGAGCAGTTAATTCTTTGGATGGCATAGATCTAATAGGAGAAATAATCATTTGTTGGAAAAATGCATTGCATGGAAGACTGTACAAGCGTCAAAGTTAAACTCCAGGATTCAAGATGCTGTCTGCTGATTGGCAGACTGGCAATAGCACTAAAACTCCTTGGAGTGAGAGAAAGAAAAAGGTTGGACCCCCAGCCAAAGATCAGAGTTAGTGCTGGGAAAACAAAGGTGCTTACCAACTAATAGGTTAATGTTTCAGAGTATGACAGCCATTTTTCAAAGATGGTACTACTTTGCATAAAAGGGTTTGTGAAACAGTGTTTCTTGGGTGGTGTGTGGGTGTGTGTGTTTTGGTTATTTCTGGTGAAGGTGATAGTGAAGTACCATTTATATGACAGTGATGGAGAGATAAACAGTCTTAAAATCTAAATATATATTCCCATTGTAATAAACAGTTTAGCAAAGACCACTGTGACGTGTAAAGTCTCACAGTATACATACAGCTTCACCCATTTACCATTTATAAATAAATTACACATTGAGATTAGTATTATATTTAAGGGTAACACAGCAGTCAGTATGGGTTCCAGCAAGCACCAGTTTATTTTGTGTAGCTGAGTTAAGTATTAAGATTTTATACAGGTCTGCAAATAGTTTCCAAGAATTTTTTAATTTTTGTCTTTGATTCAGTGGGGATCACACTTAGGTCACTTGGAACCAGGAGCAGCAGACACCGCAGTTCTTAATGAATCAGGTCAAACATGGAATAGATAAAGGATCTTTATGAGCAAAGAGGGAAAATATGAGATCTTAGTGGAACATAAACAGCATTGAGTGAAATGATGATGATGATGATGATGACAACAGCAACAACTAAGATGACAGTAACTCAGCTTAAGTAAGTCACTCTGGCCTTATGTGAAATAGATCCTGTCAAATCCTAAAAAGAAAATGTGTTGAATGACTGGAGCGATGGTCGCTTGTCATCACCCCATGTTCTCATCTGTTCATTTCCTGAACGGAACACGTCCTTGAGATCTTCAGATGTACATTTGCTTTTTGCTTCAGTTGAAGACTCTAGCTGTTGAGTTCTGGGGATGGGATAGTTTTTTTTTTTTTTTTTTTGAACCTCTGCATCATGACATCATGTTCCACGCAAAGCAAAAAAAAAAAAAAAAACAGCCATAACTAGCAATCCTTTGTAAGATGAGGTGGAGCAAAACATTTTTAAATAGTAGCATTTCCATGTGTTTGTGCTATAATGAGAAGATATATTGAATGACTTAGATGACTTAGGATCAGTATTCTCCTGCAACTGCAGAAAGGCAACAAATGAGTTTCAACCATGTGTATGTGTGCTTGTGTGTGTGTGTGTGTGTGTGTGCGATTTGCGTGCGTGTGTGTTTTGCATGTGCCAAATAAGAGGAAGTACATCAATGCTGTGTGCTTGGCCATAGCCCTGTCTACCACTGTCCAAGGAAGTCGCACGATAAAAAAAATTGTCACCAAAAGCAGCTGGCACAGAGTTTGGCTAGGGGAGGTGGGTTGTCTTGGTTAACCAGGCATACCCATACCCTGAATGAAACACTCTGCCTGAGGCCTTATACTCACAGTAAGCCCCCCCCCCCCCAAAAGAAAAACCCCATAATACAGTGGAATTCTGGATAATCGAATGTCAGCAATGAACATGCTATAATAATGAAAAGATCATTTTCTATTTTTGCAAAGTTGATGTCATCACATGGTGGCCTGTTCTCTGTGGTGAAGTTAAATCCAGGAATTATCCACCTCTAAGACAATAAATATAACACTCCAACTCTGCCTGCGATAAACTTCACCCCCAACCCCCAGCAACCCTGATAAGTGGCTGGAATTAGGATAAAATTGTATTTGCTCACCTCAGAGCTTCATGGTAATTTGGGGTAATTTGTTTTGTAATAAATACAACTGGCTTGAGGTAGAGATGTGGGATAAATTTAAATTTAGTAAAAGCTTACATTTTAAATTTAATACTTGCTGCTCAGCAAGCTGCCTAGAGTTAGGGTCAACGATAAACTACATGATTGCATTAGTATTTGGTTAGTGAGTTTTACAGCCCATACTCCAAACCACAGGTCTCATTTACTTGGATCTAACACACAATTACTGAACCAATGAATGTTGTCTTGGGTCCCACTTCAGTTTAAATATTCTGGAAAACTAAATTTGCGAAGAGGATACATTTACATTTGTAATGGAATGTATTCCTCACATTTTGTTGTTTCTCCCGCATCATTCAGCCTGGTTGCCTTTTCCCTTAAAATAATGCTTGTATATATCGTTGAATAAGTGCTTGTCATTAGTTATATTTTTTACTTTTGTGTTTTTTGTAGTTCTGTCTTACTTGCGTATAGTTGCAAATCGCAGTTTTGGGTGGAAAATGGAAATCTGTCAAGGTTGTTTTCATTTTAATAAACAATCTTTATTTGTAAGTGTCATTTGTCCTTATTTAAAGATTACTTTTATGTATGTAAGCCTAACCTATTGGGATGACCGAAACCAATCGCACACGTGTTATTGCCGCACTTCAGGCTCTGTGTCACGGGTCACTGGAGTGCAGTGTTGCCAGATCCTGCAAAAATCTCTAGCCCAAGGTTTGCTTAAAATCCGCTCAACGTAAGCTGGAACTACCCCAGTATTTGAAATCCCAGGGTACTGTATCTCAAAGAAATAAACCAGTATTTTTCATTTTGTTCACACTCAAATGCTCGACATTTTAAAAGTACAGATAAACAATGACGTCACGTAGACTGACGCACTCTGTAGGCTGACAACTTTGTTGGGCTGGTTGGAGTGAGATTTTCAAATCCAGACTGCAGACACATTTACATGTATGTAACAGTTTTATTACTTTGTAAATACTCTGAAGGGTTTGCAAACTACCCTAACGCTTCTGATATAGCTAATTTTATGTTTATAATGGAATAATCTTTTTCCGCAAGACTGCTTGCGTGAGAGTCGTGAGTATCACGGCACATACACATTCTGCTTTCCGTGTACGTCTGTCTGACTTTCGGTGGCTATCGATTCAGTATTACTCAGCATTAGGTAATTATTTGCATTAATAATAATTAATTTGTTTTTCCCCTTACACGGGCAAGCCATTATCAAGAAGGTAGCCCCAAAACCCTCAACCTCGTAATATTTACCCACAACTGTACTTTCAAAATAGTCCAAGGACCTGACAACACACGGAGCAAACGGCGCCGGTAATAGGTGCTGATGATGTCATTTAGTCTGAATGTATTGAATTCTGGGAAAAAAGACCCACAAGCAGTCCTTTCCAGCTTCCGGCTGTCATCGGTGGACATCCGGCTGCATGTGTGCAGACGGTCAGAGGGATTACGGCACAGCCCGGCGGCGAATAAGCAGGGATGGAAAGTAGCGGAGCGGAGATCCGCGCAAGCCCCATCGCTGTTGTTCACTGAGTGTAACCGCGGTCCATGGCCGAGGGGCCGAAAAGACGCCCGCTCTCCATCACCGTTCCGCTGTACAGTTGTAATCCTTTGTGATGCGTATTATTTGAAAGCAGTTAAGGCGTCACATAAACAAAGAGAAGCGTCCAGGGAGGATAAGAGTACCAAACGAAGGAGCGTCTAACAATCAGCTACTGCTGACATTGCACAGCCGGAGACACGGTGAGAAACCATGCCCTTTATATTCGTGTATCATTGCGTAGAGTTATATATGTATTTATTAATTAGCTTCTATATTTATTTATCTATAGAAGCCAGTGGTATGATACATTAGATGACATTACGCGGACTGATTGCGGTGTTGATAATTCGGGTACAGATGCACATCGCCAAGGGCACCTGTCTCCAGTATAACTCACCCTCATTTATATATTTTAATGTTGCGATTGCTCTTTTTTCATTTTCACATGTGGGGATATAATGTTGCTATTTCAGGGCAAGCGATGAATGCGGTATTACAGGGTAATATCAAGTACACTGCTACTACCCGGCGCTGCAGACATGTCTGTGTTGCTCCTTTCAGATGAGGAATCTCGGCCTGGAAGCGTTCATTATTACGGACTTAATTAGATCAAGGTACTTAGTGATTCCTTTTTAGTAGCGATTACTCATTAGTCATTATATTCAAATACATAAAGTAATTGATGTTTTCAATAGGAGATGCTTAATATCGCTAATGCGGCGTGTTAACCTGTTCGAGCCATTTTTGTCAGTACTAAACATTTTAATTTAGAAAATACAACGTAAATCCGGGGACCGAGTTGCGAAAAATCGAATTAGTGGACGTAACTGTACAGATCTGCTGTATCATACGGGGGAACCTCCTGTGATGGGGAAATGCGGAGTGGCTTGGTGTTGCTGCATTGCAGTCAATACAGAAAAGCGAGGAAGGAGGGAGGGAGGGAGCAGAAAATGGGGGGGGGGTCAGGTAGGTAAGTCATTTGTCTAGGTGAGTGTGGTTGCGCACTCCGATTGTAACCGCGTTGCACAATCACCATCTCCTTGAGATGTCAAGAAAAGGTGTCCGGAATTTATAAAAATCCGGGTTTGTTTGTACTGAAATCATGCAGAGGCCGAGCATTTCTGCGCATCCAAAACAACGCCGTGTCATATCTGCCTCTGCATAACTGCTTGGAAGATGGCAGGATGTCCACGTTGGTTTAGAGCTGATATTCATATGCCAGTGTTTGATGAAACGTTGTTTTTTAGTTGATTGTTAGACTAAAACCTAGTTTAATATAATATCTTTTTTTTTTTTTTTTTTAACTGGTTAATGGGGTAATGATTTTATAATCTTTGGCACAAACATGAGTGATGCATCATTGTATAGGCCTGTGTTTTTTTTTTTTTTATTTGTTTCTCAGTCATAGATTGTTTTCCGAAACTGGGTAATGGCAGAATGTGTTGCTATTTCTTAATCTGTGGTTTACTGTATTCCTGGAGCCTGGGGAATTCCTAAGGCAGGGGTGGCAAACCCCAGTCCTGGAGTGCCAGAGCCCTGCGTATCTAATTTCTTTCCCTGTTCTACCACAAATGATTCACCTCAAGAGCTGTTGGATATTTAGCGCAAGGAGGTACCAGGAGTTCAATCAGCTGTGTTAAAATGATAAATCTAAAACCTTTTGACAGATCTTATTCAGTCTTTGCAGAAGCTTTTCTTGGGTGCTGAATCGGAAGTAAATGAATTCTGAAAGAGATTGCCCCAAAACTGAAAGAGCACCTCTCGGTGGCAGGAAAGGGAAGGGTGAAAGCAAGCGATATTTGACCTTGTGAATGTAATAAGTCAAAAAGTATTTAATGGATCGTATTACCGTTTCACAAAAACATTATATGAATGCTGGTCTTGTGAACACAGTAACTCTAAAAGTATTTTATGGATCTTTTTCAAATTTAGTAATATTATTGTCATAATGACAAAATGGAAGTGATCAATTTTTGAGACAGTTTTTAAAACTGAAACAGAACTGCATAGTGATAGCAAAAAATGGTAGTTTCAGACATTTAATCTCGTTATCGCAGTAACTCAAAGTATTTGATGGATCTTCTTCAACCTTTGCAGGCATGTTGTAATTTTGAAGGTCTGGACTTATTGAGACAAATCACACAAATTGAAGCAAATATGCATAATGATAAAGAGAAGGTCACCACAGATGCTTGATCTTGTCAGCATGAAAACTCAACAATTATTTGGCCGATTTTTTGCTAGATTTTGCAGGCACTATGTATGGGAGAAGCTATGGACCTATCCAAATATTTAGACAAATTGCACCAAAATTGAAGCAATTGCACTTAGTGAGAACAAAGAAAAGGATGAGATGATTAGAGGCTAATTCTTCTGGACAGGATCGATCTGTCATTATTTACTTTACTTCCCCTATTTGATCTTTGTTTGATTTTAACACTTCACATAAACATTGTATAGAAGATAATGTACACCAAAAATGCGCACAAATATCAAGTGCAAGGACAGAAAGCATCAAAATTAAAACTGCCAGGAGAAACACGGACCGCCGTCTTGTAAACACTGATATTCAGGCCATCTTTGTACATTTTTAGTCATTTTATAACTGTGGGGCACAAGATGATTTTCTAAATATTCTGTAATAAAGGTTATATTAATTTTTGGTCACTAGCCGCCTCATTTAGGAAATTTTATTTGGGTGATAGCCAGTTGATGAAATGTATTGTGGGGAAGTAGGTGAAATTTATTGTGGGGGAATTTAATTGTGTCACTTTTTTGGAGACTTGAGAACATTGTGTGAGGTAGGCTTGTAATAATATTTTCTTTATACTTTGCTTTCAGTTAGCGAAGTTTGGCATGTGAAGTGCTCCACAGTCGCTTGATAAATAGCATTACTGTGATTTTTGCCAATATTCCTTGTTTTGTGGCCAAGCAATTGGTGTGCTCTAAGTGAAAGCCAAGAGTTAAAGAAATTGATTTGTAAATACTGTTCTTGTTGATTGTAGCTAATCACATCATATACTGTCAATAAGAACATATTTTCTTTATTGTGCAAATGGAACAAATCAGAGTAGTCATGCAATTAAGTCTTCCAGGAAATGTGTGGATTAGAGTTTGCACTCATCCCACATATTGCACGATTGCCCCATATTGAAAAATACTGTGTCCAGATTTGAACCACTATTTGTTTTGTAGTTTTAGGCACTGTGATCATGACCTTGATTTAGTATTTTGTGGGTGTGTTAAACTAAGGCATGATTTAGTATAGTGTCTACAGTGCTCCTGTAAGTCTTATTGGACAAACGCATCTGTTCAATGTAATTGATATTATAATACATGATGCCTTTGGAAACAAAAAAAAAAAAAATTGAAATGGTCTGTGGCCCCTGCAGGACTCTGTCTATATTATTAGTCTGTCTGATACATTTATTGTTATGTCACAGAAAATGTTACTTATAGTGCAAATGAGAAACAAATAGAATGTAAATATTTAAATATGAGACATAAATATGAGTAATATAAATGACACTTTAAACATATGGACATTAAGACGTACATTCCAGTTTGCTGAATTTTTTTACCACCAGTTAGTTGGTCTGAATTTCTTAGTGTAGGTGTAATATGCAATAAATGAACAAGAACATAAGAAGAACATAAGGTATAGGTATAGTTTGAGTTACTTCTCAGAGCTAGGAATCTATTCAGGTAAAAACACATTTATTGATTTTCATATTTCCAGTTGATCCATCCAGTACTTCTAGAAATTATACTGGTTGGAGAGTGTGTGAGGCATTGCTCTTAGATGAAGGGAGTAGGAGACAAAGCTGTCTGGAGAATACAATGCTGTCATTTCAACAGCCCCCCTATCTAGTTGTAAAACCTTTTGTGTCTAACTTTGGTGAAGCAATTTTTTAATTAATTAATTTTTAGTGTGTGACTAAGGGGATTCAGCCTCTGTGCCTGTTATTAGAAGGTTGCTGGTCTGAGCCCAGCCTCGTGCCGGCCCTCGAGCGAGGCCCTTAACCCCCAGCTCCCTGCGTGTTGTAATGGGTGACTGCCCTTGGTGGCTAGCTTGCTCTCACCTACAGAGTGCAAGTTGAGGAAGTTCTTCTTATGCCTCCCTCATGGGGATCAGTAAAGTTTCTTTCTTTTCTTCTTCTTCTTGTTCTGAAAAGCAGACCAATAGCTTACCAAACTATGCTTTTACTGCTTTAAAGTAATGGTCATAAGAATAAATTATTGAAATGCTTTTTCAATGCTATAAGCTAGTTAGCCAAGAATGTGATAATTGTAGCAATGAAATGCCCCTGGTTTTGATGTGCTGATAATTGATTTTGGTCTTGGAGCTTCCTTCATGCAGCCGTCATGAAATGAGTGCTTAGGGATGGGCGATATGACCAGAATCTCATATCATAATATAGGTCATTTCATATCACATTATAGTATATTAAATTGAATGAGTTTATATGTAATGAATACATGGAAAGGCCTTCTTTACATTTTGAATTATACATTCAACAATTTTTTAAAAAAACCTTTGTGCAAATTACCAGTTAAGCATGTAACAAATATTATTGTATAAAATAGGGGTGGGTGATTCGACCTCAAATTATTATCAAGGTATTTTTCTCTTTTTGGATGGTGACGGGATTATATCACGGTTACTTTTTTGCAAGTTTAGGGAGGAGTAGCATGTCCCTTCTATGTAAATTTAAAAAATATTTTAAAATATATTAAGTACACTTTAAGATGAGTATGGGTGGTTTTGTTTCGAAAAGACATAAAATTTGTCATAGGCAATGTTTTCTCATTTATTTTTAAAATTGTCAGAGCAACAAGCTGCTTCAGCCAAAAACTGCATTTTTTACTTCATTTCAAATAAAACGCAGGGTTGCCAACTTTGGTCAGCTAGCTGGAGTGAGATTTTCAATTCGAGACAAGTCTGCACATGCATTTACATGTGCGTAACCATTTTATTACCTTCTAAATAGTCTGTAGGGTTTGCAAACTACCTCAACAGTTTTGATGTCGCCGATATATGTATTTATATATATTTTCCGTAAGATTTCTAGTGTGAGCATGACGCCAGATTAGTGAGAATTGGAAACCCTGAAAACGTATGTTTTTGTTTTTGTTTTTTTTGTTTCACATGAGTTTATTATAAAAATAACATTACTTTATACAGGCGTTAAAAAAGGTAACCTTTGAACGTGAAATCACCAACTATCTACGTCCATTTATCCAGCATTTTATAAAATACTGCGTTTTCAAAACTTTTCAACTGTAGGATTTCAGGACAGAGCAGCCATCAGGACCATTAGGACCTTTTGATTCACTACTGTTAACACTAATGGCACATTAGTGCATTCGAAAGGGCTGCATACGCCACCTTGCGTCTTGCTTGGAGTTAGAGTTTGACGTTCATTGATGTGGGAAAGGGCCAGTTCTAGTGTCAGCTGGGTAATTGTCCCTTTTACCACGCACCTTGCATGAAGGCAGTGTCGCATATATGTGCTGACTTAGTGAATATGTTTCACTTTTCAATTTGCTTCTGTGTGTGTGTAACCAGGTTATTTTGTTTAAAGTGTATAATTACACAGCATCTGTTTATTTTGAATTTGTTAGTTTTCTATCGCAACGGATTGCGTTTAACAGAAAATTGACACACCACACATAAACCGGTAACATATACTATTTAATGACAAGTATTTAGATTACAAATGAAGCTTCGAAGAAAATAAAATGCTTATTTTTAAAAAAATATGCTGTTGTATCATTAATGTTGAATTCTCGTGGTATTAACGGTATAGCGTAAATCCGTATCGTGGTGGACAATCACACCGGTAATGACTATGACACCGGTGTACCAACCCCCTCTAGTATAAAATATATAAAGGTTAGTGGTGTTTGAGTCTGTTGCGGGGAAATTACAGCCCATCAGAGGCCATCAGAGGAAGGCAAAATAAAATGGTCAAGATGGCAAAAGTCCCAATTCACACTATCCATATTTTTATTTGAGTGTCAAAGTGGGGGGCAAGCAGGTGACTGGAGGCAGGTGAATGTGCTGCTTCTGATGGCAGAATGAACAGTGGTATTTTATAGTAAATCCAAGACTGAACTGGAAGCTAGTGAAGGAAGCATAGAATAGGGCTAATATGATCAGATTTTTTAGGGTTTGTAAGAAGCCTGGCTGCTGGATTTTGTACTGTCTGAAGTTTATGTATCCAGATGAGCAACCAGAAACGAGGGCAATACAGAAGCCCAGTCTGGAAGTTATAAAGTCATGTCATGCAAGGAGAACATCTTCTGAAGCTTGGCTATGTTTCGTAGATGGTAGAACGCAGTTCTAGTAATACAACTTATCTGAGCATTGAAACGTAGATCTAATACATATCCAGACATTTTGGACAATTCTATATGTCAACTTCATGGGAAGTTTGGGAAAGGCCCTTTTCTCTTCCAGCATGACGGTGCACAAAGCATGGTCCTTAAAGACCTGGTTGGGTGAGTTTGGTGCGGAATAACTTGATTGACTCACATGGAGCCCTGACGTCTACCTCATAAAATACCTTTGGGATGAAATAGAACGGAGATTGTTGAACCTAACACCAGTGCCTGACCTCACAAATGCTCTTCTGGGTGAATGGTCAAAAATTCCCATAGACACACTCCAAAATCTTCCCAGAAGAGTGCCAGCTGTTATAGCTGCAAAGGGGGGACCAACTCCATATTGATACCTATGGGTTTGGAATAGGATGTCATAAAAGTTCCTATAGGTGCAGTGGCCAAGTTTATAGAACAAACATTTCTTTTGAGCACTATGTGGTCTCAATATGGAGTTAATTTTGTGCCAAAAGTATTAAACAAAATTTTGAAAACAGCAAGCAAGCAAATGAAGTTTTGGAATGAAAATATACTTTGCAAATACAGGGTGTCCTTGGGTTACGATGTCTTGACACAGGACGTTTTGAGTTTACGACGCTCACTCCCATAAAAACTTTTAAAAATTGAGATTTGTTTAGGCTTACGCCGTTAGTGTCGTACTTATGGACTACGTGGGCGAACTAGTTTGGTTGCACACAGCGGACGAATACGAGAATACGAGATCAGAAAAAGGGTCTTGACTTACACCAAAATTTGGATTACATCACTGTTGTAGGAACAGAACTGTGACGTAACCCAAGGAACCCCTGTGTATATAAAAAATAAAATACAATTAAATAATTTTTTCTTTCTTTTTTAATTTTGCTTCGAAAATGTTTTTTGCTCCTGGAATGTTGTTTTTTGCTTGTGACTGGGTGGATCTACATCTATTGGTCAACTGGAATTAAACATGGCGTAAAGGTCCGGAGCTGGTTTTTAACATGGAATTGCATCTATGCAGTTCTATAATAGTGTACTTTTATTAGAAACTGGTGTACGCAACACATATTTTGTGTTCATAAAATGTCACCAACCCACCCAGTTCAGAAACTCACTATTTCACCAACCTGCTGACTCCAGCCAGATTATCAGATAGCCATCTAAATTAGTTTAGACAAAATTAGGCCAATAGAAGTCTAACGTTGCACAAAATTCACACTCCGGTACAAACTTCGTTTTTGAGTTCACATTTCGATGCACATTTCGATTTTAAAATTATTTGTCATTAAAACTGCAAACACATTTAGGAACAGTACAATAAAAGGCAATGTGTTGGTCTGAATAACAAAACCTGTTAGACACTCAACAATCGTAATGAACTAAAACCCATGTTCTGTACTGCCGAGTATAAAAATCCGTCTTTTTTTTTAGCTTGGCAAAAGCTTCATAAATATCACAGAGTCACTAACTTGCAGTTAATGCCTTGCTGCGGTTGTGCACACTCGGATACCATCTAAAAGTTAGTCGTTAGATGTCAGATGCAAACTTCATATCCCATTTTAGTATAACACAATAGACAGTCTTGGTCTTTCTGTACAATGCTGGTGTCCTTTATTGAGAAACCAAAATGTTCCAAAACCACTGGTTATTGCTGACTGTAACCAACATTAGCAATAACTGAATCACACCAACAATGGGAATAATGTTTTTTCTGTTGAAGATCCATCAATAAATGTATTAATTCGTTTCACTGTGTGTACTCGACCAAAAATTATGTACCGTGCATGACAAATGCATGTACCATTACAGTCCTGTAGTCCAAGTTAACCATATTTCTCTGCATAATTACTATAGAATTTGCTAGCTATGTTAGAGTTAATTATGTTGCTAGCTGAACAGTGATTGATCTGTTATAGAACTGCATAGATGCAATTACATGACAGCGTGACCTGGTGAAAGCTGACTCTGGACCTAACGCTATGTAAAATTCCAGCAGACTAATAAACATGTGAGGTGTTCACCCCCTTCTAAGACCTGCCCACCTGTTAAAAACATGCCAGAAGACCAAGCAAAGAACAAAAAAAAAACAACTCAAAAATTAGAAGAGAAATATTATTTTATATATATTTGCAATTGCAATGTAAATTTTCATTCTGATACTTAATTTGCTTGCATTTTTCAAAAGTCTTGTTTAATACGTTTGACACAAAATTAATTCCATACCTCAATTTAACTCCATAAATGTAACCTTTTTTTCCAGGTACTGGTATTCAGTCAATTTGTAATTTTCAGCACAGAAAAAATGTTATTCTTTTGAATTTAAATGTTTAGCTTAATAATCTAATTGTTAAATTCTTGAAATTTTTGTTTACATTCTAGGCATATTTTATATTTTTTCTGGGTGTTTCATTTGCTTATGTAATGATATCTTCAGCAGGGATGTACTTTTGTTTTTCAGTTGACATGAATAAATTAAACCATAATTCACTCAGACTTTCTGTCCTGATTTTATTTTATTATTTTTTTTAAATGTAATAATATCAAGATATATTGATACAGTGATTTAAAATATTATTGTTTTACCACTATATCGCCCAGCCCTACTTGGACTTGTCCGAACCCCCCTCACTTATGGCACACCTGCTTAACCATTGTTATCATAATGTCAGAACAAAGCGGTATGAGCCTATCATGTCATGCCTGTGTGTTTGGATGCTGTAACAGTACTACAATAAAAAAATAGACCGATGTTATACAGGATACAATTGTTTTGTTTCACATCCCAGTGGATGACATCTTTCTGTATATCTCACTTATCTGTCAATTATCTATCTCTATGGATCTCAACTTGGCGACTGGATCTTCAGTTAAAACTTAATTGCTCTAATCAGCTAACTAGGTGAAGATGACATTAAAAAAAGCATATATGATTGATTATGCGGTAAACAACACGGTTAATAGATGGGTTCGCTACACTGTTGAATTACCAAAGTGTAACATGGCTGATGATGAAGAATTGTTTCTGCTTTGTGTGGAAATAGATTGTATTTGTGAAATGCAACAAAGAGCAATCTACTGTAATTTTGCACACTTTGCAAATATACTGTTTATATAACAGTTGGCACCAACCAAATTCATCTGTTGTTTATATTTAACTGTGGTGCACAGTTATTGACTGAAGTAATAAATCTTCATTTGCACTCAAACCTTTTGAATCTAGTATTAAAAATTAAAAAAGCACTTTTGCTATAATGAGTCAGTTTTATATGTGCTGTACAATAATTTATGTGCCTTAAATTATTGTTTATTATTGTGCTGCACGCAGCTTAAGGATAGAATTGCTGGTTAAGTGGTTAGATAGTTAATTACATTACTACATACATTCCAGTTTGGTTGGTTTGTAAACAAAGAAAACATGGTGAATCATAATTCCCTCCAAAATTCTCGTGATATGACATTTTGGCCGTCCCATCCCAGCATCAAAACATTGTTGACATTGCGAATGTGACAGTTGTATGACATGGATATGAAATATATGTGATATCTACTCCAAGAGCTTGTACTGTACCCGTATCCATAATTCACCCTTCCCCAGCAGGTGAGCTGATACGTAGGAGATGTCCACCATGGTGTGTCCACATGAGGAGGCCTTGGAGCGTCTCACGCAGGATGAGATTGTGCTTAACACCAAGGCTGTGATACAGGGCCTAGAAACTCTACGTGGGGAGCATGCTCAGCTGCTCACCTCCCTGCTGGACTGTGGACATCCACCAGCAGCCCAGGAGAAGTCCACTCTGCTTCGCAAAAGCCTGGAGGCCATTGAGCTTGGCCTGGGTGAGGCACAGGTATTGCAAGGATGGGCTGAGGGATTTGCAGAGGGAAGCGGCTCATTGGTCCAGGGGGCCTGATCTCCACCACTTCTGTACTGTTCTGCAGGTGATTATTGCTCTGTCCAGCCACTTGAGTGCGGTGGAGTCGGAGAAGCAGAAGCTGCGGGCACAGGTGCGTCGGCTGTGCCAGGAGAACCAGTGGCTGCGGGATGAGCTGGCAGGAACCCAGCACAAACTGCAGAAGAGCGAGCAGAGTGTGGCCCAGCTGGAGGAGGAGAAGAAACACCTGGAGTTCATGAACCAGATAAAGAAGTTCGATGATGACGTGTCACCCTCAGATGAGAAAAACAATGAGACCTCCAAAGACAGCCTGGACGATCTGTTCCCCAATGATGATGACCATGGACCAGGTACCTGGTTCAGTCTTCATTTTACTTCATGGCACATGATCCATGAATAATGGGCGAATGAGTTGGGGTTTAAAGGTCCAAGAATGCCAACGTCCAAATGTTTATCAGCAGACAAGAATGCAATTGATTAAACCTTATTTGGAACAGGAGTCATCTCAGTAGAAATATATTCCCCAGACCCCTTAGATAAAGAGCTTTGTCTTCTGTTGAATCCGTTGACAGCCGTCTTCTAAGGCTGTGCGGTTGAACAATTCCCCATCCCTCCCTTGTCCAAATGTATAATTTTATTGCACTGCTGTAAATATTTGAGGATATTTGGGAAATTTGGAGTCCCTTGCCGTCATGTCCGCAGCCCAACGCAGCGGAGAAGCGGCAGCCCAGCAGGGTGGCTATGAAATCCCAGCTCGATTGCGTACCCTCCACAACCTGGTGATCCAGTACGCCTCCCAGGGGCGCTATGAGGTGGCCGTGCCCCTGTGCAAGCAGGCGCTGGAGGACCTAGAGAAGACCTCTGGCCATGACCATCCTGATGTAGCCACTATGCTCAACATCCTGGCCCTGGTGTATAGGTCAGTACTGTAATACTGTTCTTAAGTTGTCATGACTACTGTGATTTGGAGAATCTGGCTGGTGGCCTAAGGCATATGACAATGCAGGTCATGCATGGGACGTATTCCGTGTAAAAAAAAAAAAATTAAAAAAAAATAAATAAATAAAAAATGACCTGAATTGCAAGTGGCTGTGCAGGGTAACCAGGTTACTTGGAACAGATATGCTGTAAACACGGTGCTGGAGACGGAATCGACACTGTAATCCTGGGGTTGTGAAGCAGCAGCACAAACGGCTCAGTCGCCGAGTCTGCGCATGAATTAATGATATGGGGATATTAAAAGTGAACCGTGATCTTTTTTTTTTGTTCCAGGGATCAGAACAAGTACAAAGAGGCTGCACACCTGCTAAACGACGCCTTGGCCATCAGGGAGAAGACGCTGGGCAAGGACCATCCGGCCGTGGCGGCCACGCTCAACAACCTGGCCGTGCTCTACGGCAAAAGGGGCAAATACAAGGAGGCAGAGCCTTTGTGCAAAAGGGCTCTGGAGATCCGGGAGAAGGTAGGTCTGAGGGTTACTCTTCAGATAAAAGGGCTCTGGAGATCCGGGAGAAGGTAGGCCTGAGGGTTACTCTTCAGATAAAAGGGCTCTGGAGATCCGGGAGAAGGTAGGCCTGAGGGTTACTGTTCAGATGAAACAATAGACGGCACTGGACGGGAGGCCTGTTCAGCACTACGTTCATTTCTGCGTCTGTGTCTTCAGGTTCTCGGGAAGTACCACCCAGATGTGGCCAAGCAGCTGAACAACTTGGCTCTGTTGTGCCAGAACCAGGGCAAATACGGTGAGGTGGAGTATTATTACCGCCGGGCACTGGAGATCTATGAATCCAAGCTGGGCGCCGACGACCCCAACGTGGCCAAGACGAAGAACAACCTGGTGAGGGGTCAGATGGGTACACTGCATACCCTGCAGAACCTCCTGGTCTGTCTGGTTTTTTCAGGGCATCCTGCTAGGCATGATTTAATTACAAATAACTGGGTTAAGCTCTTTGATGAACACCAAATAAGCCTTAGGCAGTGGAGTCATTAATCATGTTTGTGTTGTAATTGGCCAGATGGTTGCTGTTAGGGACAATAACCATTTATCTGCCAGATTCCTTCTTTAACATCAATCCAATTTTTTTCTGTTGAGCTGAGTGAATTTCATTTGTTGGGGCTACATGCTGTGAAACTGGATTCCTGCATTTCCTGTATCATAACATTTGTTTTTTTCCCCTTATAGGCTACATGCTACCTCAAGCAGGGGAAGTTCAATGAGGCAGAGTGTCTCTACAAAGAGATTCTGACCCGAGCCCATGAGAAAGAGTTTGGATCTGTCAATAGTAAGTGGTGTGGCTGATGCTTGTTACTAGGGGGACTATAAGGTTCTATAGATTGTTGTGCTGTCTTTGCTGTGCTATCTGTTTACCAAACAGTCATGCACTTTGACCATTTCTTTTAGATGACAATAAGCCCATTTGGATGCATGCAGAAGAGAGGGAACAGAGCAAGGTATCATTTGTCTTTTAATACATCTGGGATTCTGTATGTGCAGTTAGGTCTCATCTTAGTGACCAACCCAGAGTCCTCATTCTCATTGTGAGTGCTGATACTGCCTCAGTTATATTTCCTGCTCCTTGTATTTTTTTCCCTCATGAAGGACAAACGCAAGGACTCTGGTATTTATGTGGAATATGGTGGCTGGTACAAGGCTTGCAAAGTGGACAGGTGAGCGTGAAGCTGAGCTCTGAAACTCGCACAGGAGGCCAGTTACTCTCCATTACTGCTTATTTCAAGTACAACAAATGACCTTCTTTACTATGCAGACAACGTTGCTTGCCGTTTGCCTGTATGTGAATTTTATCAGCCGTTACCAGTGGAAACTGATCTTGCCTAGATGTAATGTAGTAGTATGTATTTTGTGTGAATGGCTTCTATTCGCTGTGTATTTTGTGTGAATGCCTTCTGCTCACTGTGTATTTTGTGTGAATGCCTTCTGCTCGCTGTGTATTTTGTGTGAATGCCTTCTGCTCGCTGTGTATTTTGTGTGAATGCCTTCTGCTCGCTGTGTATTTTGTGT
>JAABNX020000002.1:16452176-16473646 GCA_015163995.2 Mormyrus lacerda | reverse complement strand
TATTTCAGTAGGACCCATAAAATACCTGTACTTTATATTTCTGCTCCCTACATGGAGCACCTTGCATTTGTCTATGTCAAATTTCATCTGTCACGTATCAGCCCAGTCACTAATTAAAGATCCCGCTGTAGCTGCTGAGCCGCTAGTTCAGTATCTGCTACACCTTTGTGTCATCTGCAAATTTCGAGACAGTTGGTTTGAATCCCTCACCAGCAAGGTGCTGCCTATGTCACATATGGGTTAAATGCAGAGGACACATTTGATTATTGTGTGCTGTGGTGTGTCAACAATGGTCACTAATCACCTTAATTCTAATTCACTGCAGGGAAAGAGTGGCATGGAATAGTAAGTCTACTCAGATGATGCTGCATCAAACACACACAAAAATTATGAATGACATGACAGCAGATGAAACAATTAATGGGGACATACAAGATGGGAGATGCTAAGGAAGGAACTGTACCAGAGGAAAAGAATCAGAGCTTATGTCAAAAAAAACAGCTGATCCTGCACCACTCTTGACCATGTCTCTTTGCTTAGTTGACCTTCCCCTCACTAACCCTATGGGGTCTGTAATATGTTGAAATCTTTCATGCCTGTCAAGTTGTCTAGGCGTCAGTACTGCAAGAATCAGACGAAACATTAACTGTGGTTGAATGTCCAACCGTTTCTCATCAGTTGCTGCCTGCCGAGTAAAGTTTTCACTCAAAGAAAGACTTTGAGTGCTCGATAAAGTTGTAAAACAAAGCAACTTCCAGTCATAAATGTGCTATTTAATTTGCAGACTAACTTTAAAACTCTTAATCGGAAATCAGTTTTATTTGAATGCTCGTAAAACGCACTGGACTATGCATATGCATCTTCCGTATTGTAAATAACACACGCAGATATTTAATAGTTTCGTTAGACTACACTGCATTTAAAAGTCACATAAGATAAAGTAACAGATGGGAGTCATTACAGTGAAGTCTTTATTACTTTCGTATTGTCTTGGGATGTTGATCAATTTCTTTACGGAGGGTAATGTACATTCGACTGAAAAATATTACTAAAGCAGGTAACACAACAGCAAGGAGTTGACTATTTTTGTAATAGTGACAATAAAGATCTATCTATAAAGCTGCTGTAAGGACCACTTGTGATATCTGGAACTAATTAAGTTTGAGGCTGCATACTGTGCACGTATTTTTTTATTTTGAAATGACACTTCGGTTTTTAAGCCTTGAACACATTAGACATACGATTCAGTGAAGTTCATACTGCAGGGGATCGTTTTTACCTTCCTCTGTTGCTTTTCCCAGGCTGAGTGTAGGACATCTCTGCCCCAGTCGTCTTCTTGAATCATGTATTCCACAATATTTGACATCACGTATGTGTTCTTATCTTGCCTCCTTTGGGTTTATACTATCTTTTTAACGGCGTCAGCAGTATTAAATGAAAGTTAAGTAATTCAATCCAGACCTTAATTGCACTAACTCCGAGATGGGGCGAGATACAGCTTACAAATTCCAACAATTGATTCATACAGCGGCACAGTTCATTACAAGCTGCTCGGGGCGGGGCTGAAAATCGGTCCGACCAATCATTACCGCGTATTAGCGCGTGTAAACGCACGTTATCTTGCTATTGGGCGGGTAAGTACAATTTCTGGGAAATAAAAAATATTTGCAAAAACATCTCACCGTGGCTGCTAGCAGCAGTGTAATGGTAAGGTAATGGCGTATACTGAGACTCAGCTAACCCATCACTGCATTTCACAAAATATGGCTTACACGTGGATAGACTGGGGGTTGCGAGCTCGTTATAGTTACTTGACCAACAGCAGCATGCTACTAGAACCGTAATTTTGGACTTTCAAAATCTCAACCCTCAAATGTATAAATTACGTATTATTGTACGCTTCTCCATTCAGCTATTCCGACTTCCTAATAAAACCTTCAAGAACGAATGGGTCGCTGCAATTTTCAGCATTAACTTTAAATCAAGTTGTTACGCATTAATAATTTACTATATATTTTACCTACTGATTAGGTTTTTACTTCCAAACATTTACACCCCTTTGCCTCCAGACAGCACTCAACTGCAATTAGTTTTGATCTGTTTCAGTACTGACATCTAAATCCAAACGTATTTTAAAGGAAATCTGAAACCATTTATTCCCGTTTACTTCGTGGGAAAAAATTGTTATTTTTCAAGTGTAAATCGCATATATATCACAGTAAACCGAAATTAACTGGTCCTGAAGACTGGACCACTCAGATGGAAATATCTTGAATGTCTTAATAGCATGAAATTCTACATTCAGAAGTTTCACCCACAGATGAAGTACACAACACACATTTTCTCAACATTTCATTTATTTCCAAATACCAGACAATACAATGGTCACAACATCAATACAAAAAAATTGTTCCTTTTCCTGAGGTAAAGCAGTTGAAACTTGTCCCCATTGTTTTGTTGATTCTGTGATTTTTAAAAGTAAACATCTACTCTATTGGCTGCAAAATTAGTTCTAATGCAATAATAAATCTAACAAGTATTTTAAAACCAACAACCCTATTTAAACAAAATCAATTTACACATCTGACAAATAAATCATTAAGCTACATGTTAATTTTACCATCCTAGAAAAACTCTTGCCCTCCATTTTCTAAATTTACCACAGCAAACTGGCTGAGAGAACTCATGTATATTTTACACTTCTGCCCGAAATGCTCAAAACACACACTGTGCCCAAAATCTATGGCGCTCAATAGAACTTAAATACCACAAAAAAGCTGGTCTGTTGTGTATATCCCTGCAATCTGAATATTTCAACATGGTTACAATACTTCTATGCACTGGCCACCAAAACTAAAAAAAAAAAAAATCCAGGGCTCTAATCAGCTAACCCATCACTGCATTCCACAGACTATGGCTTACATGTGGATAGATTTGATTGGGGGTTACTTGCATGAGGGTGGAAGATCTTGCAATAAACATGACTAAAGACAAGGGACATTTGTTGCATTCGGACCGAACCTACCCAAAGAAATGTGATTATTTCTGTGCTGGTCTCAATTTAAACCTGACACAAACGGGCATAAATGATTAGTTCTGGTTAAAGAGAAAAGCTATTATTTAGTGCCTTTAGTTGGCATAGCGGCCTGCAAGCTCAACAATGACAATCTCCAGTGCAGAGCACTGGGAGCCTTCTAGTGTGACTGCTTACATAGTGCCCTCTGACCTGTTGCCCTCCAGGAACAGGATAGGGGATGGGGGCTCTATGGTGGAGGGGGTTAGGGAATGGGGATGGACTGGAGCTGGTGACCCATGCATTGCTTACCTTCCATCCATCCATCCATCCATCCCTTCATCGGTGGGGTGATGCAGAGATGCCGACACAAAGGGGAACCCCCGTCTCACCTCAGCCTCTCTACAGCACTGCGCCTTGCAGCTGTTCAGAGCACAGGTGGAACACCTCAGTTGTGTGTGCATGTGTGCGCCCGTGTACCAATGGAAAATCCTCACACACACACACACACATCATAAAAACAAGCCGATGCAACATGTCCAGCAACTTCCCTTTCCACCTACGTTCAACTATGCCCTTCCAGAAACGTCCCATAGGAGTGCTAACATGCTGCTGATCATATAATCAAAAAGCCTATCCGATATGATATTTTGCAAGGCTGGGGGCTTTGGAGGGACTTGAATGAAATTTGCAGATACATCATCTCTATGCATTCACATAGGTCATTGTCCCACAGGATACAAGTCCGCCTACTTATTAAAAACATGATTGAAATGATGCCCCATGGAAAAGTTTTTTGTTTTTTTTTTTCCTAGGTAGAATCTGAATAAATCAGTCCAATCAGGGCCAGATCAGGCATTCCAAGTCCCTTTCACACAAGTAGTCAAAGATGGGGAGAGGGGGGAAAAAAAAAGAAAAAAACCAACCCACTCTTCTGAGAAACTGGGTCTCCTGAGACTACCAGTTGTTATAGAGTCCCATAGTAGGGTAATCCCTGGGGTACCAGAACCAGGCTCCCGGGCAGTTGGGTTGCTGTTGCAAAAGGCTGAGCAGAACCAGAAGGGGGAGGGGCGACGACGGCGGCGGCGAACGTCATGTACGGCGGGCAGGCGCTCAGGGGGGGCGGGGGGGGCACTCAGATCCAGCCGGCCTAAGACGGCATATGTGGGTACTGTCCCACACACTCAATTGCTCACGCACCTACCACAAAACATGGAACAGAACTCCAAGCCGACTTCACAGTATGTATGTGCGAGCGCTCCCTAACAGCTCATCACCACCGACTCCAGTCTTTAGTTAGTGCATAACCCATGACCCTCTGCGGTCCATAGCGCCCTTCATGTACCCAAGGGGTTGGAGTGGGGTAGACGGGGGGGGAAGTGTACTGTTGAGGCGCAGACGTCATTCGGGGTCTCAGTGCTTTTACCTTGAGGGGAAGGGGGGGGGGCGCTTCCACAGCATTTCGCGATGCTAATTTTCTTCCCCCCACATCACACGCACATGGCGTCCGGTGGCCTGGGACCTAATTCAGTTGGAATAGTTAGTCAAAGGGGGAAAAATGGTCTTGAAAAGCAGAATGAGAAGAGAAACATGCACTTCTACAGAATAGTGGCCATAATCACAGCAACAGATAAGCAGAACCGCAGTGCCAGCAAAACAACCAACATCCCTTCTTTGCCAAGGACCGAATAAGCGGAGAACCTGCTTGTTTGTCCCGATTTGAAAACGACAACCCAGTGATTGCTCCTACTTTCACATCAAGGCCACCCGCCTCAACACTATATTCCCTCGGCATAGTAAAATGTCGGGCTTGTTACACTGGGAATTTCCTTGACATATCACCAGGAACAGGACACCAATAAGCATTGCAGATAGCACTGAATGCTGTGGCAGCTGTACTGAACACTGTCTCATTGGAACCTATGAAGTTCAGCACTGGGCTATGCAAAGTCCCCATCCCGGCTAATTTGTGGACTGTGGTTTTTGAACAAAAACCCTGATAAGAATATAAAGTAATGAAAACCCTGCAAGCCCTATTAATAATACTGTTAAGATTCTTTATTTTTAATGCAAATACATATTTATCATGAAATGTAGATTTTCAAAAAATTAAAAGGAAAAACACATGCTAAGAACAAGGAGAGGACATCTACATCTTTTCATCCTAACAGCAAATGTAAGGGCTATGAATGCAAATGAGCTGGGCTCAGTGTGTGTGCACGCGTGTGTGCGTGAGCGCTCCCTGTTCTCACCATCACATCGATCGCTGGTGCTCAAAGGAAGGAAAACCGTCACTCACACTCCTAGGGAGAGGAGAGAGCTGGACAAGAAAGAAAACGGGAAGATCTTGACCAGATGTGTCAGGATGGGCAAGATTAAAGAAAAAAAAATACAAAAATATATAAAACCACAAGAAGCTCCTTTGAATCTTACATTGGACAAAACGCCCCTATAAAACACAAAGGAGTAAGTCTGAAGCTCAAGTCAATTTAGTACAACTTCAGAAACTTAAAAACAAAAGGTGAACAAATTGTGTTTCAACAATCTCAAATTTCTAACCCTTTCTCATGATTTGATAAAGGGACATATAAACTTAAGAACATTTCATTGCATTTTGACTGCCAATTTAAAACATGAACCCAGTTACAAAAAACTGTACACAAACTGAACACATTTTCCAATATCATGGATAATTCATTTTATTTCACTACGTGCTCAAGGTTTAGTGATAAGGGATTTTTTTTTATTACAACTTCACGTTTGCAAGGCTAAATGTGCCATTTCACCCTTACCCTTTTCATTCAAATAAAAGAGACATTGTTCTCATTGCTGAGACAGTTCAAATGTTTCTTGAAATGGTTGGAAAGATTTGATTTTATGCTGTAGAGAAACTGTGCAAGATTTAAGTGAAATTGTTACTTTTGGTCAATGTTGTGACTTTGTACACACTCATAACACACAAGCTGAGAAAAGCTGCGAAACCCATGTACTAGAACCATGCAGCTTGTTATTGTCCAGAGCCCCGGACACTGCTGTTCTTTCATGGCTTGTATAACTCTTGGGCCTTACATCAACCATGCACCCAGAGACTGGAGCAGCCTGCTCTGAGCTCAGAATCCAACTTGGAGGTTTTACATAAAGGTAGGAGTCAGAGCACATTATGTGCTAAGAGTAGATGGGGCACATGGGTGAGGCCTGCAGCAAAAACGCACCTGCTGGCAGCAATGGCACAAACACCTCAGTGACAACATACAGCACAGACTTGGCTACAGAAAGGCAAAACACCTACATGAAAATGAGTCCCTTTTTCCATTTTATTTACAAGATTAGACACATGACTAAAGTTTAAACAAGTGAGGGCCCTATGGACACATCCAGAGGGTGAATGAAGCAAAAGCAGTTACAAAAATCTTCACCACCACACACCATCCCCTTTCAGGGTGAAGGCGAATGGGTTGGCAAGCTAGCTGCTGTCATATGGCAAGTCAATCCCAAAGGCTCACTGGCCGGCCAGCCCACAGGCCACGTGCTATCAGCTGCATCTCAGTGAGGTAGATGCAGGGTGTGTGTGGTAGAGTGCCAATAGTGGGAGGAGGGGGAGTCTTATGGCTCTTGTGCCACTCTGATCCCCTGCCTGAGTGCCTGCTTATTTCTCCACAGCCCATCAAGAAGCAGAAATGTCAGGGCTGTCCACATCGCTGCCATTATAGCGGCTGGTAGAACCAAAGAAAAGTACTAGATACTAACCCTGATCCTATATGACACATCATGTGTTGAACACTTCACCCAAGCAAATTGTTTGGGGTTGTTTTTACACCAAATTAAAACACTAAGGAGAGGGGGACAAAAAGGAGAGAGACAGGCCAAGTATGTCGAGAATGTATTAAATGCACTGCTAAGACAACAGTAGAATATTGAAGTAACAGTCCAAATGTCAGGCTGCTTTACAATTAAAGTTCCCAAAAAAAAGATATCTAAAATTGTGATTAAACCAAAGTTGGAACGTAGTCAGTGCTGTATGACATGACAAATACCAAGAAAATAACCAGTGAACAAAAAAAAGAGAAAAAAAGACCTTTTTTTAACAAAAGGAGTAATACAAATTATTATGTGTTGAAGCCACTTTTAAAGGATAAAACCAAATCTTTCCTCCAAATGACCTGCCTATAAATGAGTTGACAAAGGACCAAAGTTGGGATACAGTCCTTAAAGACCCTGGTACACACAAACAAGCACGCTCACACACACGACCTCCACAGGAGGGAGGGAGGGCAGGGCCACTATCGGAACGGGGGCTCTGGAGTGTGAGGGGGGAGCTCAGGGCGGCGGAAGAGGGGCTCCTTGCGCGACGACGGCGGAGGCGGCGGCTCATACAGTCTGGGCGACGTAGCAGCACCCGGGGCAGGAGGCTGAGGGGCATCCTGGCCAGGCACAGGGGGCAGGGGGTCTGGGGGTGGGTAGGCATACTGGTACTGGGGGTACTGTTGGTACTGCTGGTAATAGTCTGCATAATACCTGAAATAAGGAAAGCACAAGTAAACAAACAAAGCAGCAGCAAGCTGAATGGCCCGACCTTCTGCCACAAAGCACTGACAGGATGAACACAAGCAAACACACAGCCTACCTCGCCACGGGATCTTCCTCTGCTGCAGCGCCATCCTCTGGCCGGCTCGAGGGTGTGGGCAGGAGGGCTCTACGTTTGGGCCTCTGTTGCATGAACGGTTTGGGCACCGGGTCGGGGAGCAAAGGGGCTGAGCGGCGCAAAGGGCTGCGGTCTCGCTCGCCTGACTTTGCTCCAGCCTGCTGCTCGGCAAGGACCTGCTGGCCTTGGGCAAAGTAATGTGCCCGTGCCGCCTTGAAGATGGCCTGTGCCGTCGGGTCAGTGCTCCCATAGGCTGGACTGGCGCTGTAGAGGGCGGGCGCCACGCTGTACGCAGGGTTCACAGCCGCTGTGCCCGAGGGAACCTCCCCGGCACCCAGATACATGGGGCTGCCCATGGCCGGAGGGTACATCGGGGTGTTGTAGGCAGCGGCGGCGGCAACGGCGGCGGCGGCGGCCGAGTCGTTTGTCACCTGGCCATACTCTGAAGTGCTCATGCCACTGTACACCTGGGTGGCGCCAGAGGTCAGTGCCTGATTGGCCATGGAGCCATAGAGCTGGTTGGCAACGGCGCCGTACACCTGGCTGGCCAGGGCCCCATACACAGCCGGGCTCACCGGAGTACCGTCAGATCGGTTGCGGGTCGTCAGGCCCGTGAGGGCCGCGTACGTGGGGTCGAAGGTGGACGTGTTGTACACCGAGTTGTGGACGCTTTGCTGCACCTGCAGCGGCAGCCCGGCAGCAGCGGCGGCAGCGGCCGCCAGCACGGCAGCCTGGCTCTGGTACTGCTCCAGAGTGGGTTTGCCCATGGGGCACTCCCCCGCGTAGTGACCCTGCTTGCCGCAGCTCACACAAGGGATTTTGCCCGTGGGAGCCTGCTTGCTGGGCTGCACCTTGGAGAGCTCCACGGAAAGTGGGCGGCCCTTGAAGGAGGTCCCGTGAAGTGCCTCGATGGCCTGCAGCGCATCCTCTTTGTTCTCCATGTGCACAAAGGCATAGCCTGCGAACAAGCAGAACCTGGCTGTCAGCCTGACTCAAGGCATGCACCTACAACTACGCGGAACAAAGTTGTGCTTCATTGGTTCCTAAAGTGGCACACAGAAGTACTGCAACACTACGTAACTCTGCTTGACTTTTATTATAATTTTAGCAATAAAATGTATTTTATGGAGCAAAACTAATACTAGAAGAAACTAGCTAATAAACTAAACTGGTTATTTGGGAAAAAAACAAGTGCAGGCACATAGGCGTTTTTACTTTTATTTTTTTTTATATCATTAAGTGCCCCATGAAACACAGACAGGCTATATACAAGTGACAGTGAGTATCAGGAGTCAGAGCAGGGGTCTGTCAGTGTGCAGAACTCCAAGGGTACTAAAGCAAAAGTAATTTCATTATGCTGCCAGCCACAGAATTCAAACCCACAGACAGCAAATACACCAGCTATGCACCACCCAAAATAGGCATTACAGTAAGATGGAGAGAACTAGGCTCCACCTGGAGGGCAAGCTGAAGGAAGGACTCGAGCTGACAAGCACAAACTCAGAAATCAGAAACAGTAACTGTTGAGCTTAAATATCACCTTCATTATGCTCCTATAAAGTACAGAACTGGGGACTCGAGTCAGGTAGCCATGTGAACCAACGATTCCTAAAAACCACACAATGTTGAAAGTAACACGACCGTTTCCTCCAAGTACCTACTCAGCAGCAAGAAAAACCCAGGGGTAGAGTACCGCTCACCTTTGACCTTGTCACACTCCAGCACTTTCCCAAACGTCTGGAAAAGCTCCTGCAGGTCCTCTGTGGTGCACATACCGCTCAGGTTACCCACAAACACCTTGGTCGAGTGTAATGGCCTCCCACGTGACTCCTCCACAACCAGGTTACGCCCACGAAATTCACGGCCATTCAACTCCTTGATGGCCCTGGCAGCAGCGCCCTCGCCCTGCAGGTGCACAAAGGCAAACTGCCTGAGGACACTGCAGCTCACCACAGACCCATAAGGCTCAAATATGGAGGACAGCTCTTCCTGGGTCGTGTCCAGGGCCAAATTCCCTACAAACAGCTTCACTGTGTTGCTCTTATCCATTGTTCCTGTAACAGAAAAAGGAGACAATTAGCAGAAACAATTATCTTGGTGCTTGGGGGTAACTCAGAATAATGAAAGCACATGTAACCATATAATTTATTTTTAACTTCCAAAAAAATCTCCACTTGAATAAAAAATACTCAAAACTGAACTATTACTGAAAGCATATGTGTCAGGTTTTTGGGAAAACAGCCCTCATCGTCGGTTTATCAACACTGAAATACGTTTGCTTCCTGGTTTTCAATATATTGTGTCAGACATTTCAAATGGTGTTGGCCAGCTAAATGATGATTAATGAGATGCACTTTAGAACTGTTATACTCAATCGATTAAGATTAAGCAGGGGCTGCATCCATGACGATAGTACAGGCGCCAATACGCACGCCAACAGTATGGAGGAATGAGAGGCGGTGGTGGCGCGGCGAGTTAACGCGCCTCACTTCCGGGAACACGACGCCGTTCGGATAAATGCTAATTGTAAAGGCCAACTATATATCTTAGGCATTGATTGATTTCACGGTCAGTATAACTAATAGCGTATCTGTATTACAAAATAACAGATTTCACTTTTCGAAAAACTTAACAGCTTGAGCGTAAACGGAAGTCTCAAATGCCCTTCATTGGAAGCAAGCTAGCTTGCTAGCGCCATAAAGCACAAAGCTAGCCAAAAATGCTAAATAAGGCTATAGGCTAGCCTGGTAGATACGTTCATCCACGACGTTTCCTCCCTACTTGTACACGTCACTTAGGCGAGTTATCGTTTTGGATCGTATAACCATGTATTTAATCTAATATATCTTGCTAAATAACAGCAGAGAAAATAAAGCACCGACTCGTCGAACCGATATACGAATCTTGCAACACACTGACCGCGATGACAAAGACATAAAGCTTATCGGTGTGTTATCCAGTGCTACTATGTACATTGTAGCTTACCATTTATACCGAGTGTTAATATTTATAACGAACCAAAATGGGTAAGCTTTGCCAAGTATTAAAAAAAAAGGAGAAAATAAGAACGAAATGTGAGAACACTTCACCTTCCATCTTACCTAAGCAGTTCCTTGTTTCAAAATGGTCGCGCCCGTTTCCCCCCGGTTTTTTTTTTTTTTTCTTTTTTTTGTGTCCTTTCGACACTTCTCGCGAGACCATAATGTACCTGTCTCTATGCAAGCTGGGGCATTCTATGAGCTAGTTATATAAAAGTGAATAGAGTCCGTTCGCTAATGCCAAATTTGTAATGAAAAATTTAATTTCCTTCAGTTATGCACTATTAATGTATACATTTGCAAGAAACGTACATTTTATTAACTATAATACGTTTTAAATGTCAGGACTTTAGTATACTCGTTGACTACTATTTCTGGATTTTGGGATTACTCCACATTACTTATATTAAATTGTATTTCATTGAATTCATTTCATGTTGTGCACACATTCCACCTATCATGAGGAATGTTGGTCATCCCTCTTCGGGATCTCACTGTCACTGGGTTGCTTCTTATGGCAATGTAAACTGGTCTAAAATATGGATATAATATGGAAGCAACTTACAAAGATTATTCACAGAATATACCCACTTAAAGAAGAGTCAGAGAGATTCTATTTAAATGTTAGTAACTCTTATGATTTTTGTGAATTGATGTACAAAAGAATTTCTCATCTTTTTTTTTTTTTCCAAAATATTTTGAACTGACCTGGAACAATTTCTGGGAAGGTGTCATGGACATCCAGTTGAGGGACATTTACCTCGGCTTTATGGATGAGAACATGGACATTGAAATGTGTTATTTGATGTATCTTCTTTTCTTGCCTGATAAATAACAGCCCCAGCCAGCCAGAAGTAGGCTAATTTCAGAAGCTGCTCGTTGCAGACCATAACTTCAAGGGGTATTTCCCAAAAAGGGGTGGCTATCTATCCATAACGTCTTCCTGTAAAGAGTGTCTTCTCTTTATTACAGATGAAATTATAAGTTTTAAATTGCTGTGTTTATTTGGAAAAGCACAGATTCTTATGAAACTGGCTAGTAATTTAGGGAAACAATTGAGGACAATACCTTGCTTATTATATTCTCAATATACCTACTGCCCACTTGCTTAGAGTAATCTATAGTCAGAATACTGACTGTTTACGGCAAGTTTTAAGCTATTTCGTTCACAGTATTTTAATGTAGATGCCTGCCTAACAGCTAAACTAACGTTATGACCAATGACTTTAAGGGGCCACTCTGAGGATCGTTCGTTTGTTTGGCAGACTGTCACTCAGTCACTCTATTTACTAGTGCTGAGGTCACATAAGTTAATCATTAAGGAAAAGATAAATGACATGTTTGTTATCCCATATACAGTGTCTTGACCTACACACTCAATATAGGCTAATTGTCATGGACATCACATTTTCCCTGTATTCATAAATTAGTTGTTTTAGTTGGACTATTCTCCATAGGCTAAAGGGATAGATTTCTCATCCGTCACTGAACAGCATCATCTCAAAATAGGCTGTTATCCTGCGGTCATACAAGGGACACCGAGAGATACAAACCCCTGTTGTTGCTTGTCACTAAGGGGCGTTCTTGCTCTCTGTTGTCAACAAATAAAATGCATCGTCATTAATAATGTCTGTTCTGGGGTGTGCATATCCTGTCTATAAAAAGGCTGCCTTCATTCCTATTGATAGTCACACTGTTGCATCGCTCAGTATTTGCATAAAATAGACATCCAGCCTATTTTCGCCCTGCCTAGTTGGTAACTGTAATTGAAAATGAATGGCTGTAGGTTACTTTATCTCTCTCTTGTGTAGCTCCTGTGACCATAGGGTTACGAGGAAATAATTGGTAGCTTAGGTCTACTGTAGGCCTAAGTTTTTTTTAATGAATTGCTCTATATATGACACATTTTAACAAAGAAACTTGTAAGACAGCATACAAAATCACACAACCTGTACAAAGCAGCAAAACTCCCCCCAATCTAATTATTCAATTCAATTCAATTCAATTCAATTGCTTTGAGTTTTTTAGACTTTCTCTGAGTCTATGGACATTCGAGAGTGCCCTATTTTATATAACTGACATTAGGATAGAAGAAATAAACTAACACATTCATTGGATCAGAATTTTCTTGCATCTTGGTTTTTGTTCCTTCCCATAAACACATGCGCATAGTTAAACAGCAACCTAACATTTAATTGTTTCTCAAATACTGTAGATATTGATAATAGATAATATCCCTGCATAAGTTAAGATAAATAAGGATTTAACACAGTGGACACATGAATCCCCCTTCTGTCCCCGATTTCTGACAGGAAGTGCCCAATGTCCACAGTGAATGTGAAGACAAAAGGAGTCCTGAGGTGGCTGTTGTGGTCCAGCCACTCACAAACATAGCCAATGTTCCTCATCACTGTTGCATCCTATTTAATGATTATAATTATTGTCAAATCAGTCAGCTTACAGCACTATCACTTTCCTCTTATGCAAGTAGTAACCCATCCTTCAGAGCCCAGAACGATCCAGAGGATAGACAGGCATTGCTGTAACTAGTGCTGCATCTACATTTGGTTCTTGGCTTTGACTTGATTTTTTGTCTTTACCAACAGCAAGTTCACCTGGCCTGGTCATAAACAGATGGGGTAAGGTGTGGAAGAAATGCCATTTTGCAATGGTTTGGTGAAGGCAGAATTGTCAGAATTTGGCACATACAGTAGGCAGTGCCAAGAATTCTATTCTGCATCAAATGAGGCCACTGTCCTTTCCAATGTCCTGTAGTACAATATCTTAGGATTGTATACTGAGAATAATCTATTTGTAGCCCCTTCAGCAACAGTAACCTTAACACGCAGAGGAACACCAGCATCAGCTACTGCTTTTTGTTATGTTGAGCAGTTCTCTTTTTTTGCATCGCTAAGTAATTATGCCTAAACCGTTTTGGTGAATGCCTCCTTCTTGTGACTTCTTCTGTGAGGTGTTGTACAGTGAGCAGAAGGGTAAGAACTGCACATGAATACATTCTTAAAGAACAATAGCATTCCTTACTGAAAATTCTAAACATGTATTACATTAACCAGTGGTGTTACTGGGGTTGCTATTGCTGGGGCTGAAAGTGAGAGTTGTACAGAGACCGTTGCCTTGCATGACTTAACCTACCTGATATTATTTCTTCTAAGCAGAGTGACAATATTAGCAATGGAAATGTGTTGGCCGTCTGCAGCCTAGAATACACAAAGAATAAACTGGATTAATTGCCTTTTTACCAATAGTGTTTTGCACATGTGCTTGCATAGAGATGAACAATCTCAATCTAATTTAAAGTACACATTCCAGATTTTAATTGAATGTCATTTGCTTACATTTCAGTTTCACCATGTAAAAATTACATCACGTTTCATACATAGTCCCCCTCATTGCAGGGTACCACAATGGTTGGGACTTTTGGCTTCCCAGCTGTTTGTGATTATTCTGGTGTGTTTCATTGCTTAATTAGTGCAGGTATAAGGTACCTAAGCTTGCTTCTACCATTTGGGGTCCGTAGTTGCCATTCGTAAACATGAGGAGAAGAGCTATGCCAATGACAGTCTAAGAAGCCGTTTTGAGGCTAAAAAACAAGAATAAAGCCATTATAGACATTGGTCATACTTTAGGATTTCAAAATTGACTGTCTGGAATGTCAGTAAGAAGAAAGAATGCACTGATGTGCTCAGTAATCACAAAGGGACTGGTAGGCCAAGGAAGACCTCTACTGCTGATGAGAAAAGAATCCTCTGTTTGGTAAAGAAAAATCCCCAAACGCCTATCCAACAGATCAGAAACAGACTTCAGGAGGCAGGCGTGTCTTTGGCAGAGACTAATATCCGCAGAACACTTCCACAGAATTCTGGATTGAGGTCTTATAACAGACGAGACCAAGATTAACCAGTATGAGAGTGATGGCAAGAGGAAAGAGTCGAGACAAAAAGGAACAGCCCAAGATCGAAAGCATACCAGCTCATCTGTTAAATATGGTGGGGGTGTTATGGCTTGGGCGTGTTTGGCTGCCACAGGTACTGGCTTACTTATCTTCATTGATGATGTAACTGGTGATGGCATTCGCACAATGAATTTTGAGGTGTATAGAAACATCTTATCTGCTCAAGTTCCATTAGCCATAAGATTTTTTGCATGAATGTGTTTAAAAGCATGAGTGTCACGCTCGAGGTATGAGTTGGCGACCCTATATGGGTCAGTCTCACAAGCCTGAGAATTAAAAAAAATATTATGGTAAAATGGTAATTGTTTTTAGTGTAGAGAAATTCACATAACCATAACGGTATAAGTACAATATCAATTTTTTTTAAATGTTTAAATAAACGGTTTCTGCTCTGTCATACGAAATTTACAAATGAGAGCTGGCCATTTAGCCCATCAAGCTCATTTGGGGAGAATTTAACTAATATCTCAGAATTGTTAAAATCGGATCTAGTTCTGATTTAACACTAGCAAGAAGACTATCCCATATTCCACCTACATGCTGTGTAATGAAGTGCTTTCTCAAATTCATTTTTAAAATGTTCTCCCACTAATTTCCACTTATGATTATGAGTTCTAGTATTTAAATTAATACTGAATTAGCCATTTAGCTGAACAGCATCCAGACCTGTTAGAATCTTATATATACCTGGATCATGTCCCCCCTTAGTCTCCTTTGCTCAAGGCGAAACAGATTCAGCTCAGCTAACCTCTCCTCATAAGACATTCCAGTAAGACCAGGAATCATTCTTGTAGCCCTACATTGCACCTTTTCCAAGGCAGCAATGTCCTTTTTATGGTATGGTGACCAGACCTGCACACAATGTGGGGTCTTACTAAGGAATTATATAAATGTAACATTACCTCCCTTGATTTAAACTCCACACACCTGGAGATATACCCCAACATCCTATTGGCCTTTTTTATTGCTTCCCCACACTGGCGAGAATGGGACATGGAAGCTTCAACATACACATCAAGGTCTTTCTCATAATCAGCTACCTTTATTTCAGTAGAACCCATAAAATACCTGTACGTTGTATTTCTGCTCTCTACATGGAGCACCTTACACTTGACTTAAACTCCACACACCTAGAGATGTAAGCCAACATCCTATTGGACTTTTTATTGCTTCCCCACATTGGCGAGAGTGCAACTTGGAAGCATCAAGATACACACTGAGGTCTTTCTAATAATCAGCTACCTTTATTTCAGTTCCAAAAATCCCTGCTGCTTTGAGTTAAACAGGACCCGTTTGTGGGGGACAATATCAAACGCCTTCTGGAGATCTAAGTAGATCATATTGTAGACCTTTTTGTGATCAATTTCTCTTGTAGCTTCCTCAAAGAACTCAAGTAAATTATTTAAACAGGATCTACCTCTCCTAAATCCATGTTGGCTATCTCTCAATGTTATTTCAATCCAGGTAATCTACCATTACTTTTCCAGTTATGCAAGTTTTTTTTTATCATTTCCCCCAAGAGGCGGCAATAATTCAATAACTAAATAAAACTAGGTATTAATTCTTTGATTTTTATTGCATGTAACCCACAAAAATCAAATTGTTGGTAAGAAAAGCAAACAAATGGTAAGCAAATGGTAAGAAAGCAAAACAAATTAACTACTGCAGAGGATAAATCGACATTTTAGGTAATTTAGTTGTATAATTTGAGTCTGTCTTCAAACTAATTTTAGAAATTAGAGAAAAGCATTTTAGTAATGAGTTTGTGACAATGACTGATATACACCACCCCTCATGCATTAATTTGGGGATTCCGTGTATAAATATTTATAAGATTTAATACTGGGTGCAATAAATCTCAGAAAATGCTAATTTTTAAAATCATCCAACCACTTACTCTGAACATGGTGACTGCAGAGCACAGGGGTGCCATTACAATTTTTCCAAATTGTTTACACCCATTTTCTGAAAGCATGCCTCATATTGTCAGAACTCTACACACAAATAAAAACACAATGGCAAAAACCCTTCAATTCTCCTGCAAAATGAAACTTTACATTTAAAACAATATAATTTCTTCTAAAAATGGTACTTTGTTTTCAAATGACACACACAAACCATCATATGAATAGACATTTATAAGAATCAGTTGATCACTGATGTGCTTAATGTAAAACACTATGACCACTTCTTCTCCATTCATTACAGTATAATGACTTACTGTAAGCCTTTTTTTCAGTGTTACACTTACTACAGACAGTACATAGGCCTACAAAATTGTATTGTAAGATATTTCAGAACATTGTTTTTGTCACGCGGGGAAAGTGAAGGAGACACGGATCCAGAAATGAAAAGAAAGGGAAAAGGAGCTTTAATGTGACTTGTGGTAGACGGGCACAGGCAAGGGGAATCCCCGCACCAGCCCTAAGGGAAGGCGCAGCCACTTGGGGCAGCGGAGCGGTGGGGAGAAGCTGAGGCTCCTTAGGAAAGGCGATCAGGCAGACAGAGTTTGAATCGGCAGGCGAGGGTCGTTGACGGTGTCCGGAAAGGTAGGTCGATAGCCAGAAGATCAGTCCCATGGAGAGGCACAGGACGGACGGACGGAGGGAAGGAGGACGGAGGACGCTGGACTCAGCGGGGCAGGTGAGTGAGGGACAGGAGCTGGACTGAGGAAGGGAGGCACAGAAGGTAAGGATCCGACAACGGGCAGGAAGGTGAGGCACGGGAGATTGGGAAGATGAAAGACAAAAAAATGCTCGGTACGGCGTCTATACATCGGCTCAATACTTCGCGTCTGCCGAGTGCTGTACTCTCCTCCTTAAGGAGGTCTAGTCAGGGCTGGAGGACTCACACCTGTCCTCCCCCGCCCCCGTGGGCGTAACAGTTTTTATACAAAACACACAAATACACAGTACCAAATATATTTTACTGTATATATATTTTACCACAAAAACAATATACACAGTGTTCATCCCAATCAACACAAAGTTGCACATACCGTGGTCTACAAATACAAACAACAGAAGAATTTACTGAATACAGTTACAGTAAAAAAAAAAAAAAAAACAACTATGCTGCATCCTCTCTTCTGTTTTGGTCCGGCCACAGCAGCGCATCCACATCATAAACAATGTTTGCCCTGGCCAAGCAGCGGGGGAAATATCGCCTAGCATGGCTAATCCAGCCATGAAAAGCATCAACCGCTATATCTCCACATGCATCTCCCATAGCTTGGAGAAGGGGTATACGTGTGTGTGGATTTTGGTGATGCACATTCCATCTCCAGGCAAAAAAAAAAATCCTCAATAGGATTGAGGAATGGAGAATATGGAGGGAGATAAGCAACTAAAAAAGTGGGTGGGCAGGGAACCAGTTATAAACCAGAGCAGCCTGGGAAACTTGCGTTGTCCCAAATGACAACATACCTGAGCTGCTCTGTACCATCTATCTGATCTGGTGGAATGAGTGTGTTGTGTAGGATTTCCAGGAATGTGATCAGATGGGCAGTTTTGTAGGGTAGCATGGGTGATGGATGACACCATGGTTGGTAATTGTTGCACACATTGTGATGTTCCCACCACACTGGCCAGGGACTTCAACAATGACACGCTGGCCAATGACATTCGTTCCCCGCCTTCGTCTTTTTATGAAGTTTTAAAGTTCTCCCCAAGCGAGCTTGATGGGCCGAATGGCCTCCTCTCGTTTGTATATTTCTTATGTTCTTATGTTCTAAGTTGAATGCAACCTCATCAATGAAGATGAACTGGTGCTCCACTGCAGCCACCTCTAGCTCAAGGACTCTGAAACACACATGATACCAAACATAATACAGACTTGGAGTGGTCACTATTGTGAAGCACAATCAGAGTATGATTACTGTAGAGTACTGAAATATGTATACTGTAATTTATACAGCGTTGAGAGTATCAATTTTGGGATTGTATGGGACTTGCACACAGTTATATCACAATTGTTTTACTTTTTCTGAATTGCGTTCAAATGGTACCCTATACACCTGCTTCATCCTCAGATTATTTCTGTGCAAGAAACAGTCCAGTGTCGATAAGCTTACCCTAACAATATTTTGAAATATGTTGTTGTTTTCTATTATTTTTCTTTGTATTTGCCGTAATGTTATGGCGTTATTTTATAGAACCATGTTTATCATTTCAGTCTCTTGTTCAGGAGACAGAAGACATTCCTAACCACCTTGTGTTGGTAATCTTTCAGTTCTGCAATACAAATAGTATACTGTAAAATACTGTAAATAGGCCTACTGTGTAGGAATACAAAGTAGGAATACATTTCCCAAATACTTGAAACATACTTTACCGTATTTTCAGTCTACAGAACAGTCCACAGGCAATACTGTACTGCAGTAATGTACTCATTGCGTACAGTGAGATTTCTTACCTATTCAAATTTCGGAAGGTCTGGATGATGGATGCTAGTGTACTGTACCTGCTCAAATTTGGCTGCACTCTTTGCCCAGCCTCCCTCATTGTTTGACCACCAGAGTGGCTTTGATCTCATCAGAGATTACGTTTCCTTGGCCTTCCTCGTCCTCCTCCTCTTACTCTCACTCCTCTAGCTCTGCCTGTTTCCAACCTTGGCATCCATTGCTCCAAAACAGAAAAGCTTACCTGTTGCCCTTTTATAAAGCTGATTTCTAAATGTGTGACAGGTGTTTACCCATGTGATGAGTTAGTATGCAAAGTAGGGCAACTGACTTTACAATTTTAAATGATAGTGTGTTCCTTGTGAAAACAAAACTTTGCCAAATGCAGAGAATTAAAATCTGTTTTAAAACTGCAATTTGAGTGTAAAGCAGGAATTGTCCTTGTAATTTAGCAGAATTGGTTCAGGCGGTTGGTGCATCAGTTACATGTTGTAGTCATTGTGTCTGAAGTACAAGCAATTGTGTGTAAACTAAGAAAAACTGTAAATCCCCTAGCCTTGGAGAAGTGAGAGAATTGTGCTGCAGTGCCATAAACTGGTTTAATGCATTATCCAGGGTTCATTATAGCAGAGGCAGAGTGGTGGCTCTTAGGGCGAGGCTCCTTGCTGCCCATCAGAAGGTTGGTGGTTCAAATCTCATTAATGCCAGAAGTGATTCTACTCTGTTGGGCTTTGTGCTGGATATGAGCAACTACTACAAATTAATATGCTGGTAACTGGAGTAATTTGTACATATAGGCATTGCGTAAAGATGGAATCACTGGTTTAAATTAGGCTACAACTACAGAGAAACATTGGGTAGTAATGTAAAAAGAACTGGTTTGTCTAGTTGTAGCAATACTATGGTGAAGCATAAATCATACTAGTTACTGATTTTTTTTTTCTCCATTTTGCAGATATTCAGCCACAGGGCTCAGCATAATAGAGGAAAATACGAATTAGCCTTATTTACACAAGCATATAATCTGTTAATTAATTAATCAATCCTCAGTCATTAATATTCTCATGCCTTAAATGATTGCTTAGGTATAAAGATAAAACATATATTCACTTTTAACAAAAAAAATACAATGATATCAGTACAAAATGTTCTGCACAAGTTTAATTTCACAGAATGAAAGCATTGAAAGCATCCTTACACAACTTGGTACTGTTGTGCATAAATTTGCATCCATATAGAAACTCCACACCCTGACTCAGTGCTCCTTGATTCTCTGTTTGAACATAGGTCTCCAGTCGACAGCAACAGCAACATAGCGCAGTTCTCTTCACAGATTGGCTGCTGGTGTCTCGGGGGCCCTGCGGCCAGGACCTGCAATAGGCCGATCTCTCTCCTCCCAAAGAGTGACTCCATCACAGGCACAGATCATCTTTGGGTTTTGGAAAAGGCCAGCAGAGCGAGCGATGATGCCACAGGCAAGCCTAGAAAAGCAGACAAAGACGAACAAATAAGCCATATACTCCCACGCATACAAATCATACATATAAGTAAATCTTGGTAATGTGGTTGCACTCAAACTATTCTGGAACACACAAATGCAAGCATAACACATAAGTCCACCATCTCACCTCTGTCCAGAATTTCCAGTTATTTTAGACAATGGATGGCCTCCTGTACCAAGGTCATCCTCTCCAGAGTCCACAACCAGAGAGCGTCCAATAATGTCCCACACCTGGAAGGACATGAAATGCCTCAAATGCTTAAAATAAGTCAGCGAGGTAACTCTAGGTAACTAGAAACAATTACTTTGCACTAATTTAGCAAAATTACAGTTTTCTGTAGGAATGCATGGATATAAGTGCACTCCATACCCATGGATAGCAAAAGCGCAATGGAATCCTGACTGACAGGAGTTCTAGATTTCTAAAGAGAATTTAAATTTTACTAAGAGACAACCTAAGAAGCAAGTGCCACCTTCAACTGAGAATCCTCCAGTCGGAACAACGCCCTGCCATCTGGTCCTGCTAAGATATTTCCCAGGTCACCTGCATGCTGAAACACAAAACATTTTCATATTACAATTATAAGTGAAGGCCCAGATAATAAAGTTTGTATTGCTGAACAGCAATCCAGGGTTTTCCAACTTTTCTGAAACCATGGACCTTTAAAGGTAAACAAGCAAGACCTAAAGACCTCCTAGCTTGTGGTGGTGATATGGACAAAGTGTTGTATCGTGATACTTTTGGTTAGAATCACCATCCATAGATCACAGTCATAAGAACATAAAAACTATACAAACGAGAGGAGGCCATTCGGCCCATCACTCTCGAGGAGAACTTAACTAATAGCTCAGAGTTGTTAAAATCTCATCTAGCTCTGATTTAAAGGAACCCAAGGATTCAGCT
>JAABNX020000002.1:16344820-16369173 GCA_015163995.2 Mormyrus lacerda | reverse complement strand
TCTTCCTGATAATGTAGTGCAAGCTGAATCCTTAGGTTCCTTTAAATCAGAGCTAGATAAGATTTTAACAACTCTGAACTATTAGTTAAGTTCTCCCCAAGCGAGCTTTATGGGCCGAATGGCCTCCTCTCGTTTGTATAGTTCTTATGTTCTTATGTATGTTCTTATGATGGAGGGGAAACCCGGGGTGAAGTGTTCTGTCACTGACCTGGTTTGATGAAGCCTAATAAACATTATTAATCTGTGTGCTCTGAGTCCAAGCCGTGACAGAAAATGAAAATCTTCGTGAGAATTGATTGTTTGAATAATGAAGCTATCTGTCTCCAGTTAACCAAACAAATTGGTCAAGAAAAACTGGTATTGTGAAAAGGCTGATTCATGCTATTTAGATTCTTAGGTGAACAGGAGCTGGCATTTAGAGGACACAATGAGAGATCCTGCTGCAACAATGTACTGGCTTTTGTTTGTATGTTTGTACTGCACAAGTAATGTAGAACAAAAGTGTTAAGCTGTGTAACCTACTCATATTTTAATCAAGTCCTTCCATTAATTTTACTTGTATTTCTACAGTATAATGACTGTATTTCAGAAATGGCACAGTTTTTGTCAGCATCACTTTCTAAGCGTCAGCTCCTCAGGTTAATAGTTACACAGTTGAAGACTTGGGTTACAGGATAAATAGGGCTATATTTGACTTATTGTCATGGTTGACTGTAAGTGGTAGTATTGCAAAGTAGAAGCTTTTAGGAACAGAATCTGTGTGAGGAGCATAGTGCGTAAAAGCAGCCAACGCTCTGTTGACTTAATAACTGCAGAGTTCCTAACTTCCTGTGGCATTAAGCCCAGCACAAGCACTATGTACAGGTACATTAACGGAATGTGCTTTCATGGCCAAGCAGCTGCATGCAAGCCTCATATAACCAAGCACAATGTCAGGCATATGATGGGGAGGTGTAAAGCACCCTGCCACTGGACTCTGGAGCAGTGGAAAGGTGTCCTGTGGAGTTACAAATCACGCTTTTGTCTAGCAGTCTGATGGATGAATCTGGTTTTGGCGAATGCCAGGAGAATGTTACCTTCCTGACTGCAATGTGTCAACAATAAAGTTTTGCAGAGGAAGGATAATGGTATGGGGCTGTTTTTCAGTGGTTGGGCTAGGCCCCTTAATTCCAATGAAGGGAATTCTTAATGCTCTAGCATACCAAGACATTTTGGACAATTCTATGCACCCAACTTTGTGGGAACAGTTTGGGGAAGACCCTATTCTGTCCCAGCATGACTGTGCCCCAGTGCACAAAGTCAATAAAGGTGAGTTTGGTGTGGAAGAACTTGATAGATCTCAAAGCCATCAAACACCTTTGGGATGAACTACTGTAGAATGGAGATTGAAAGCCAGGTCTGTATATGCACCATCAGTGCCTGACCTCACAAATGCTCCTCTGGATGAATGGGCAAATATTCCCACAGACCCACTGCATCTTATGGAAAGCCTTCCCAGAAAAGTGTCAGCTGTTACTGCTGCAAAGGGGAGACCAATGCCTATGGAATTTGAATGGGATGTCATAGAAGTTACTGTAGGTGTAATGACCAATAAATAAATAAATTTGTCCATATAGTGTATGACAGTTATACTTGTGTGGGTGCACCCTGTTTAAATAATTACGTGAATTACAAAACATTACAAAACATGATTTATATATCACTTCTTCCAACGTATGCTGTCTATGAAAAAGAACAGACACAAGCTAAATTTTCTGTACACGCGAATAACTCGTTCAGTTCATTTAAAAAAAACTGCCTCCGGATTGGTCCCCTAGCTGTGGCTCACTATCTCTTTCCGTCCAATCGGCACGAAAAGATAAAACAAAAAAAAGAGCAAAACAAGAAATTTTACAACGTATTATTGCGCTACTGTGTGTTTGTCATCGATACGTCCAGCAGACCGCCTAACGTATAAGGTGGTGGTGGGAATGGTCCCGGCTTTACTAAATTCCTGCCTGTGACGAAGGAAATGAGGAAAGGATCCTACCTAGTTTTACCAATTCATATTGGTGCGATAAGTAAATAAACAAAAGCCTGCATTGTAAATAATGTACACTGTTTTTATATTTTCTTTTTAGATTTGTACTTATTAATTATTACATCTAATTATGCTTTACGTATAATTAATTTAGTTGTGTATTTATAATAGTAGTATAATTATCTAATAGGGATATTTCACCGACTTACATTTGTACCACGCTTACTTGTTTGTAGTATATGTGTAGCCTACTGTCTTTGCACGTTGTCTGTTTTGCATTATGTGCATGTTCATCTGTGTTCTGCGCTCTTGCTGCTGTATGCACCAGAGTTTACCCCTGAGATCAATAAAGTCAGTGTTATCCGTCTTAATTTTAGCGTCAATCTTCTAACCACCTATCCTGGGGTGCGTTTCCCAAAAGCATAGTTGCTAAGTTACGTGGTTGGAACTATATTCTATAGTATAACTATACACAATTAGACAAAACAGTTTAATAAATACGACGCGAGTGTTTCCCGAAACCATGGTCTGATCTAGGGCGCATCTCACAGTGCACAAAGCTCTGGCGACATTTAGCGTTCCTATGGTGAAAGTGCATCCTTATACCGAAAACCGAGCGAATGAGGTAACAATTGTGATGAGATTTTAGCAACGTACCTTACTTAGGAAAAGGGTTATTTAAGAATAACATGTCACACTAAAATGACAGTTCGAAAATAATTATATAAATGATATAGTGACCTCTTTTAGGGCTAAATATATGGTTGTTGTGTTAGAAGGTATAACTCCATACATTCTCTGGAAATGAAATGTTTTTGGCTCATTAAGCTAAAAATGTAACCACAACGCTGTATTAACATCATTATGTATTAACATATATATATATATATATATATACATTATTTATTTTCAAGAATGACGTATCCGGTAATAGGTTATAGATATCAAAGTACTAAAATACTGAATATGTTTGAAGTGTTCTTGCATTAACTGGAAGACGTGACGCATGCTAAAGATTTGGTCACGTGTGGAAAGAAAATGCGTTAAGAACTTGTTTTGTATTTCCAAAATAAGATCCCCAACAGTGTAATTACCGGAAGCATGAGTTTAAAATATCAAAGTTAGAGGGTGAATCACATTGCACGCAAAAGGTTTTTTTTAGAGCTCTGTCGGTTACTGAAGTGAAGTGTTGCGGGGGCTCTTAACACGCGCTAAAAGGGTCTCGTGGCTCGATGTCGCGAGCTCTCTTTGGCACACCGCTCGAGCCATTTGGAGATGTCCAATTATGACCCACGTTGGGAATTGCATAACAATTCAAATTCAGACATTATTCTGCTCGTCAAGTGGGAGGGATGGTACGTGCGTGGGTAGGAAGTCAGATACAGACGCACTAATTGCAAATGACCAGTTCCTGTTATAGTTTTTTTCTTCCTTTTTTGGATCCGTTTAGACAAATTGTAGAATTTCTTTATTCCCGGTAAAAGCAGCAGAAAGGTGAAGATTGTGCTTTACTTTTTTTAATAAACTGGGAGAAACTGAATTAGTCAGCTAGAGAATTTACTGAAGACACGTAGATACATCCAAATTCTTACGTGCAGTAGTATTATGTAACATAACTCTCGTTGGTACCGCATTCCGCACATTTCACAACCACATAATAGTACCGCTACTCGCGCATTCTCAACCGGCTCACAAAAAACGCCTAAAAGCGAACAATTTTTTTTTTCATCCCAGACTGGTCCCCAGAAGATACGCAAACGCATGCGTAAAGTAAGACGTTTATTCCGAAAAAAGTTTACCGACGTTATTTAGGAAATGAGCAAGTGAGAGAGGGGGGCACCAGACGTAAGGGAGACAGCGACTGATTTAAATTTTGAATCACCGCCTGGAGTTTTCCCCCTTCTCATAAACGATGCATGATCGTCATGTCATGATTGGATTTCTGAACAAAAAACTATTACAACATGATGAAAAAAACTAGAAGTTAGTCAACAGTGGCAACGAATGCATCCCAGTATCTCATGGGTTCAACGACAAATTCAGTGTATGCAGTTGTCTATTTTTAAGGAGAGAGCTATAAGGTAAGTTCTGTGTTAAAATATTTATATCTGTGTCGGCATGCAACGTCAGGCATGATTTAAGTTAGTCTACATCTGTCAAATGAAGAACCTAAACACTAATCATAAACGGACAATATTTTGAAACTGGATTGAAGTTACCAAACATGTAGCAGACATCTTAAATAAAACAATTACCCTAATGTATAACTAAGAAAACGTAGTGCACATTTTAGTCGCTGTTCTGTCGTTCCTAATTTAGTTATACAAACCCCTAATTAAAACCAAATTGAACTTTGCACTACGTAATCGCCTTTTTCAATTAGACATTAAGACATTGGTTAAAAAAACATTAGTCGAAATGAATTCTTTTTGCTGTCACATTCAGAGTGAGCACATCTCATTCTTTTTTTTAAGGTGATTATACAAGCCTAGATTTTAGTCTTTTTTTTCTCTTCAAGCAATGTTCAAAAATTATACTGTTTGCGTTTTGTCTAATTGTGTATGGCACAATGAGGTGTCCGTCGCGTATTTATTCAAGCACGTGTAACCTGGAGCGCTGAACAAAGTTCTAAAATTATCTATGTTGATATGTCTTACAAGAAGCGTAAGGAATGTGGATTTTTCGCAGAGTGCCGCGCCCATTTCTTACCTGTATTACTCATAAATTGACTAAAACCTGCTTAACAGTATATCCGAAGAGACTTCAGACAGTTTTTCAATTTCTTAAAGGGTAGCGTACAATGATGGTTTATTCTCAGCATAGGTGAGCTAAAATAAGTGTTACATAACTTCTGTTAAGCGCGCATGTGTGTACACCTACGTACCAAATATTTGTACATATTTTGGGGGTTTTTTTCTTTTCGTTTTACACGTCTTTGATTTTGACTTTAAGGAATTGTTAGGAGGAAGAGTAACAAAGCAATTAAATAAATTATTGAATTCACCAAGCGAATTATATTTGATGCTATTCACAGTTGACATATACTAAGCGTCTCGTGACTAATTACAGGATAATTAGTTTCCAGCTACGTTCCTAGAAGGTCCTGTTTATACTTTTCGTTTACATTTGTTTTTATGAAATTGTTCTAATTAGATCAATTAAGCGTGTAATTGCCAGTTGAAATTCAATAATTGCTTTACATATACAACTATTTCTTCAAAAATATTGCATTTAATGTTTGTTTCAGTGTAAAAACCAATTTATGTAATTAGGCTAATTCAGCAATAAATAAGGTGACTCAAAACTTTTGTCTTAGCGGGAGCGTTCTTAGCAAAGATGTGCATGATTGCTGATGGTATAAAATGTGCAGCAGTGCGAACTACGTAGCCGTCTTGGATCCCTGGAGGCTGTGGATGATCATTTTTGTGGCTGTTACAGCCTTGTTCGTGTTGCTTCCTGGGCTACACATATGACGGTGTAGCATTTATGATTATTCATATTTTGTATAGGAGATGTTTCTTAAACATTTTAGGAGAATTCCAGAGATAGTCTGTAATTTGTTAATGTTTTCTTTGGTAGGAACCTGAAATGTGGAGTAATGAGCGATACTTTAATTTGTTGTTTAGATGTGTCTTGATTACAGACAAGAACTTTTTGCCACCATCTCGACCAGGGTTTGTTCTTTTTACTTCTAGATCATCTAATTATGTACATATTGTCACACATTGGCACTACACTGTTTTTGACCCTGTAAATAAGAATGTACTACTTCATCGATTTTGGTAACATACACAGTGATAACATATACATACTGTTTTATAATTGTTAGCAGATGTAGTATCTAAGTCTTTAAACTGTGGGTTGGAAATTGGTAAGCGGTTAAATGTCCATATCAGAATATGGAAAACAGAACTGGGAGATGACGACGTGAAATAAAAAGCAATGAGGTATAGTGGAGTGTCATGTTGTTGAAATGCATTAATACACAAATCAGGGCCAGAGCCTGGCCTGTGCATTTTATAACTCATTACAGAACAGTGTTTCAGTCCATTCTTGTACAGTAGGAGTGAGTTGTGTTCACTTTCTTCATGTGAGAGGAATTACATCTGCCTGTCGTTGTGAGGTCAGCGCTGGACGTCCTGTGTGGTAGATGGGGCCTGGGAAGGGAGCTGGCCATAACGATCAGTGTGGTGTTAATGCATTCCTTTATACAGTATCAGCTGTGTGATACAGTAGCTTATGACTTAAATAAAAGATATTATATATGTATGCACATCATATATATATACACACATACATAATATATACACACACACAGAAGGACATTATTATAGACAAGCTACTGTAATTGATGGTATGGGATCACTGCTAGCATTAAAGCTGCAGATTATAACTTCTTATAGGGCACCTCCAAAAAAAAAAATAAAACCAACTATGAACTCCTCAGTTCCTGAATCTGGGTGAGGCTTAATTCTTCCCCATTTCAATCTTTGCTGCCTTCACTCTTAATGTTGCCTGGTGCTTCAGGCCCTTAAATCCACCTCCAGGATCTTCCACCTGTCACAATATATTTTATAAAAAGTACTTTTCAAACCTGAATTGTGTGCAGTATACTTGTCTTGGGCATATTTTCCTGCTGCCTGCACAGTATATTGTCACGGCGGTCTCCCAGTGCACAGGTCTGTCTACCTTTTCTGTTCACAGATCTTTGCAGAGGCACTGGCATGCCTCTGTCTTTCCAATCGTTTACCGAATGCTAACCGTCTCCCTGAAGATATTTTCACTTCTGGCATTTCCTGTCCCTTCATACTTCCATAATTCCACACTAAATCATCCTTGTCCATTAGTCCAGCGTTGTTTCTCATTAATGTTATCATTTTAACAACAACCTTTCACTTTAAAACGAGTTGTGCTTTGTTGCATAACGATGCATCATTAAAATGTATCTTTTTTGCCTGTTTCTATAGCTAAATTAACTGAGGCAAAAGGTATATTGAACAACGTTAAAGACTGATATGACGTTGTTGATAGGGGTAATCACACACAGTATTAGGGCGAGAGCACTGCCTACTTAGCCTACTTAGCTTACAAATGTTCTCCTTGGGAGTTTAATGCATAGGGGAGAGTAATTTGGGCTTTGACATGTGTGGGTGAATCCTTGGACGTTCAGTGTTTTAAATTAAGTTTTGGTATTCAGGTAGATGGAATAGGCATAAGATAGCTGGCTTGAAATGTTAAGGGTGTTTGATTTTATGGTAAATCTGATGGGCACAGGTACACACAGGCTTAGTCAGGCTTTGTACTACAACATCTCCATTCTCTGAGTTATGAAACAATGGGCTGCAGTTTGCAATATGCAATCAAGTCATGTTGTCAAACAGAGTGTGAAATTTCTGTGCCATATCTAAGAGTCTTTCTATTAGTTTCTAGACTATTGGAGTAGTACCAGGTAATTAATGAGCCATTTATCAAACTATCTCAGGGAAAATGAAGGATCCGTATGGCATAGCAGTAGCTGCTCGCCAGTTCAGTTGACAGAGCGATGGCACCTTCACTCAGACCCTTTACCCCAGTTGCTCCAGGGACTGGCTGGCCCCGCTTTTGCATCTGGTGTATTTCTATGCTGCTTTTGTTTTTCGCAGTAACTGGAACCCTATCTTGCTTTTGACTGACCTGCATATTCTCACGGATCCCTCCCCCACTACTGAATGGCTGCATTTCTTTCATTTTCCCAATTGTTCTGAAATGTTCTGTACCTGTCACTGGTCAGACCTCAGCCCCTCCTCACTTCTCTTTATGTGCAGTTTGAAAAGGGGAACTTAACCCAACTCCTCCACTCGGCTGCCCATGTCAGGCAGTTTGCTGGTATCTCATTGTCCACCTCAGGCTTTTAGTTTCAAAAATTGCAAACAGCAGCTGTACTGAGTGTGCTAGTGCAGAGACGTATTACGGCTGATGTCTTCTATATAATTTTACCAAGATGTCATGCCATCATGTATTCTGCCAAGTAAGCATCTTGATTCAGAATATAATGCATTATTTTCCTTGCAGATTGTTGTCTCATTTTGCCATAATACTATATACATTGTTCTATAAAGCAGTGGTTGCCAAAGTGTAGACTTTGAACTACACCTTAACCATAGAGGGTACTCATAGTGTATTATAACAGCAATCAGGTTGATTATGAGCTCCTGGCAATCAGAGAGATGCCTTTTCTCTAAGACTTTTCTTCTTCTTTGAGACTCACATTAGTCATTATGTCAGTGAGTCTGTGTGAGCCATGGCCCTCAATAAGCACAGATGTCCTGTGTCTGTGATGCCATTGGCAATGCTTTCTCTCATCTTTGGGGCTGTATGTTTAGTATGGACTGTATGAATGACCAGGCCAAGGGTGAACAAAACTTGTATGTATTAGGGAAACATAAATGATGGATGTTAGCATGTGTGATTTGATGAGGAATGGTCCAGTCTTCCACATATATGCAGTTGGTGCGTGAATTGAGTCCCATTTACCAGAGACTGTGCATAATTTTGACATAATTTTAGAGGAGACTTCAAACTGGGAACAAACATTTAAGTTTGATGGGCACTTGAGTGTGACTAGGAGGTCAGAAACTGCTGGCATGTAATGAGTCTTAAAATTGATTTCAAGTTTGGATAAAGAAAGGTATATGTGGGTGGAGGACATTCTCGAAAACTGTGATGAAATGATGTTCTGCATAGATCTTTAGTATTAACCAGGAAAACCACACTTCACTGGGTACCATACCATAGTGAATTTAATGATAAAAAAGAATAGCAATGGATTGGAGAAGCATGACAGAGAAGTTGTTGAAGCACTTGTGCAATTAATAAAGGGCCTTATCGCAGAGACCTAATCATAGAATGATATGAATGATAGAAGTTGTGTTCATAGAGAAGACATATTCACTACAGAACCAGCTACAGCTACTTGTAGCAGTTAAACGGTGCTTGCTGGGAAAAGAGAATCCTCCAAGGAAGATTGTAAAATGCTAATGTCAGGAGGATGTCCATCTCTGCATGAATAGTCAGGTGCTTTGCTCTCCACCAGTGCACATACTCAAATTTAGGATTATTTTTCCCCTCACTAAAACAGTATCATTTTGATTTTTATGTTACATTTGGATTTAGGCCTATTTGTTTATAAGACCATAAGAAATTTACAAACGAGAGGAGACCATTCGGCCCATCAAGCACGTTTGGGGAGCTAATAGCTCACTTTTGACCAAAACTACGCACAAGTGAAGAAAGCTTGGGGTTGGTAAGCCAGCATCCGACATCCCTGTAGCAGGTGCAGTTAAGGGCCTTGCTAAAAGGTCCAATGGTGATATGATTACTTTTTGAACCACGGGATTTAAACCCAAGATTTTCTGACTCAGACCCTGACTCCTGAGCTACAAACCGCATCTATGCTGCTGCTGTGAAGTGCCTTGATTGACCTGTTCCTGCTCAATTCCAGTCTGTTCATAAAAAGAGTAAATACTATAGTAAATCCTAGCCGACTGACTATCACAAGACCAGACAATGCTTTCCCACAGCTACATTGCTGTCTCCTTCTCCATCAGACTGAAGCTTTGTTCATGAAGCTGATTCTCCAGTTTAAAGGCCAGGCTTGTCGTTTGAGGAACACTGAACTATTGATTTTCTATAACTTAATGAATAAATCAAACAGCCATATATAATTTGAAGGGAAGCTATGTGATGTCCAGATTGCGCATGTTAATGTCTGCCATGCTCGTGATGATTTAAAGTGGTGGTCTCCCATTCTCTGTCACTGTATTACATCCATCTGTGTTCCATCCATCCATGTGATGTCTCTCCATCCATTCATATTCCAGCTGATTATCTAGGATGGGGTGAGGATGTGCCTGAAGCTTCGCCAGGTAGCACAGGGTGCCGGCGATGCCAGTCCATTGCAGGAGACACACAACTGGCATTTTAAAGGGCCATATACCTACTTGCATGCTTTTGGGAAACCCTGTGACTTTTATGGTGAACAGATATGGACTGATTGTGCAGCATTACTCTTCCTTTAATGTTTTAACTGTAAAATTTAACAATAAACATTTCTTAATTGAAAATCCTGGCATGGCAACATGGATGCAGGATGCAGTGCACTCACTCAGAAAAATAATTTTTTTTACACATTCTATCACATTTATTCCATCTAGACCTTTATTACTGCTTTATTATTGTCTTGTTACATACATATAGTCTAATTGGATAAAATTAATTTTTGCTGCAACAAAAATGGCTCTGAAATCCCTCAGAAGAAAAAGTATTCATGATTAATACATATAGTGTTTCTTTTTGGTGGCCAGACATGTGCTAACCTTTGGGATGTAGCTTGCAATAGGAATAATTCTGAAATTACAGGCTAAAGCAATATGTAAGAAGTCAGAGTCTGGAAGAGATTTCTAGAAATGTAGAGCCCCCCTCCCCTGTCCTTTCGGCTAGGTAGGGGGAGTGTCTGTGACTGAGTGGGTATGCCTCGTTGGATGTGTAGGCCTTTGTTGCCATGGCAACCATCTGCTGCTACACTCAAACGCTCTCTGGCTGCCCACACAGTGTCACCACGGTGACATCCAGTCTGGAGTTCTGAGAAAACGGGGAAGAAATCAGGCTATTTGAAACCATACAAGGAAATTAAAATTTACCATCAGTATAACATTATTATTATATAATCAAAGAATGCGGTGAAGATGGCGTTGCGTGTGAGAGGCCTCTTGACCGTCCATCTGTCTGCATGTCACTGATTGTGATTTGAAATGTGGCTGCTTAGAGTCATCTCCCTGACAGTGCCGCTTTGGGCCCTGCAGCTCCTGTCAGGTATATGTGTACCTGTTGAAAATCCTGGTTATGCCTGACGTTAATGAAGAGTGCTAGAACCAAAAAAGTGGCTCTCTGCCTCCTTCAGTGCTTTGCAAAGGCCGCGTCTGTGGGGGTGGATGTGGGCGTCACACAGCCTAGCGCTACAAATATTTTTGTACTCCCAGTTGAATAAGCAGCCTAGGTTAGCTTCTGCTTTATTCACATTTGCAGGAATTAATCTGCTTATTGTCAGTCTTGTGAGTCTTTGATAGGTTTCATTTAAGATATTTTTGTAAAAGAACAATTATAATACCTATTTTATTACTTTATTTTAATTGAGTAATAACTGTGGGTGTGAAAGAGAGATTGGGTTGTTACCGCGATATCAGTAGGTGGGCGAGCTCAAGGATAAAGATCCCAAGGTGAAATAAGTTTCCACAAAGCTGGATGCTGTTTGACCCAGTGGGCTCAGGAGGTCACTGGCTCAAATTTTGTTACTTTGCCATTGGGTTCTTTAGCAATTCCCTTAATCCCAATTGCTCCATGGCCTGGTTGACCCTTTTTTCTGAACTGTACATCGCTGTGGACATAATAAATTAATGTCGATGAAGCTCTTAGAAAGAGGTCTGCCTAGGACATGTGACAGAGTAATGCATCTATTTTGTGCCTGTATGAAGATTTCACAGAAATCACACAAACGGCGTTCTGATGTCAAAAAATGCTGACGTGGTTCTACAAGACTCTTAATGGTAACTGTTAACTTATCTGGTACAGATACAACACACCATAGCACTTGGACAACATCACTTCTGCAGTAATGCATGTGATATAATTTATCCTTATCCTCAGTAGGAACCAAAGATTGCAGGAAGGATATTCAAAGTTCAGGTAAATGCTAGCAGAGATCCCTTCATTGACTCTTTTAGAGAGTAAAACAAGGAATCCCAACTCCAGTTTGAGGATTGATTCTATTACTGTAAGTAGGATGGATAGGTCCGTATAGAAAATAGGTAGATGGAAATAGGAAGGAAAACATTTTAAGGTCGACTTTTCTAAACCTGTGGCCACCTGCTTGAACCCTTGTCCATAAACAAACTGCAAATCACTTCTGCGAATCAATTCTGGAAAAGTAACTAGGCAGACAAATAGACAGAAATCACATCATATTTGTGCAAATATTGTAGTGAGGTAGACAAGCTGTCATTACAGAATGTATTCTGGAGATTTTGGTAAACTGGATAAGAATCATATTCTTTACAAAACTGGACACAATTGGATGTGTTTTATAGCATTTCTAGAGTAAACACAATGTCAGCGTGTGTATTACGTGGTGTGTGAGAGCTGTACTCATTGATATTCTGCAGATGCAGGTCCCATCTGTGTGTCCACCTCGTGGCTTCAGGAGTGTCAGTGTCCTGGACCGCCTGCTCCTCACTCACCCTGTCTGGCTGCAGCTGTCCCTCAACCACGATGCCACCTTGCAGATCCTGCAGAGAGAGCCCCCTGGGGTAGGAGCTGGAGACGCACAACCACACGCCACAAATGCATGCACTTTATACTTTTAAATGTACTTTTAAACATGTTTCCTTGATAAAGTGAAATGTGTATGTAGAGCAGATTTCCCCTATGTCCTGGTATTTCAGTTTCCACAGAAATTAGTCAAATAGACATTGATCAGCCATAGCATTAAAACGCCTGACAGATGAATTGAGCAACATTGATTATCCTGTTACTATGGTACCTGTATATATTACAAAAGTGATGTAATGGAAGCAGGAAAAATGGACAAGCATAAGGGACTGAGTGACTTTTGTGATGAGCCAAATTGTAATAGCAAGATGACTGGGTCAGATCAGGACCATAGAGCAATGGAAGAAGGTGGCCTGGTTAGATGAATCACATTTTGTGTTACATAATGTGGACGGCCGGGTGTGTGTGCATTGTTTAGCTGAGGAGGAGATGGCACCAGGATGCACTATGGGATGAAGACAAGTCGATGGAGACAGTGTGATGCCCTGGCCAATGTTTGGGTCTTTATTTTGACATATATCACCTGCTGAAACATTGTCGCAAGTCAACTACACGCCTTCATGGCAATGGTACTCCCCAATGGAAGTGGCCTCTTTTAGCAGGATAATGCACCCTGCCACATTGCAAAAATTATTCAGGAATGGTTTGAGGAACATGAAAAAGTGTTCAAGATGTTGACTTGTCTTCCAAATTCCCCAGACCTCAATCCAATCCCAAACCCTAACAGTGCAGAGTTGTGGCTCCGAGGCTAAGGATGTGTGCCGGCAATCCTGTGAATGCCTGGAGTTATTCTTCTTAGTTGGATCCTTGAGCCAGGCCCTTAACCTTGCTTCATCCTGGGTATAGTGTACATATAGGGTACATGCAGCCCTGAAAGCAGGTTCTCCAACTCCTTGGGAAAATTTGGGGGTTGGTGGCTGGACTGGCACTCCAAACACCAGAAAAAACTTTGAACTAGTGTGGTGCTGAGGTGTCACCTGCCTCATGGCTGCACTCGGGTTCTCATCCCTGAGATGGTCCATTGTGTGGTGGGTGTGACAATGGACTGTATCAGCGTGCACTCATTACCTCCTCAATCTGATCAAACATCTGTGGGATGTGCTGGGCAAACAAGTCCAATCCATAGAGGCCCCACCCTGCAACTTACAGAACGTACAGTAAAGTATCAGTAACATCTTGGTGGCAGATACCACAGGGCACCTTCAGAGCTGTTTTGGTGGCACAAGTGGGACCTACACAATATCAGGCAGGGGATTTTAGTGTTATGGTTGATTGGCGTATAAATTTAAATATCTGTAATCTGAGTGAATAAGTCCTGACCCAGCCAGTGCTGTCTGAGATCAGCCAAAGTGCATCTGAGAAATATTCTAAATTGACCTAAGTATAAATTCCCAGCTTTTGTTGTTGTTATTGTTGTTTGTGTTTTTTTCATAAATGTGACTATTAAATGTCACATTTATTGCTGTCATTGTAAAATGTAAGACATTGACTGTACATAAACAAAAAAACAGTGTTTATTATTTCATTAACTGTTTGGTAATTAGACAGTGGGGTGACATGGTGGTGCAGTGGTAATCTTGGCCGTGGCTCCTTGTGTGTGACGTTTGCATGGTCTCCTCAGGGCGTCGTGGGGTGGGGTTTCCTCAGGATACTCTGGTTTTCCCCACAGTTCAAAAGCCTCCTGAGGCGAACTGGAGTTGGCAGATGGTCCACAGGTGTGAATGGTGTGTGTTTGCAATGTGATGGGTTGGCACCCCATCCTGGGTTATTCCCTGCCTTGTGACTGTAGCTTCCTGGCAAGGGTCCAGACCCCTGCAGCTATGCATAAGACAAGATAGAAAATTAAAGGATAGGTTTTGAATATGATTATCAGGTGAAATGGGTATTTTTTGAGTATCATGGCTATTTTGTGGAGATTGATTGGGGTTTCTTTTGTGGAATTGTAATGAATTATACAAATAATAATTTTCCCCATATGAAATATTTGTATTATTTAGTTAGGCTGCTACAGTGGTTTTACTCCGATAACGTGATGTAGGTGTTTATATAAAAAAAAGCTTGCTCTAGTGCATTAAGAAGTTTAGGTGTACTGTACAAACTTCAGATGGCAGATGAATTGTTCATTCATCCTTTTGCAAGAGCTACTGATCTAAAGCAGGAAGTGTATGCCAAGAACCACATGGCACAGTGGTGTATGTCTCTTGCCTGTGAGGAGTAACATCGTGCTGAGTTGGGACCCAAACCTGTGAGGCCTCAGTGTGACCTCTGCAGCTTTCGTGGTCACTAATTGTTAATCAGTCTAGCCAAAACGGTATGACCCTGTATTGGCCCTGTGTGCTGCTCTTCTTCCTTCAATTTGTCTTGTGTCTTGTTTGGTGGGCTGCTCAGCATTTCATTAGCAGTGTGGTGACACTCTCTGTGTTGACCCCTCCCTCCGCCATCACTGCAGGCATTTCTGGTGTGCAAGTCCCTGCTGTTCCACAAGGTGCTGTGCGTGCGTCTGACAGATGACAGTGCACCTTCTGTCGTCAGGCAGTACATCATCCGCGAGGAGGACTCCAGTGAGTGTGTAACCGGCACAGACACACACTTTCCTGGCACATTCCCACTCACGTGATGCTCAAGCACCATTCAGAGTGCCCTGTCCTATGCTGAAGTGGATTAACCAGCTTATACCAGAGCTACTGAACAAAAAACAACAATAATAATAAAAATAAACCAGTTGCAGTTACTTTTTCAGAAGAATATAATTTCAATCAGTGTGTAATAATGTTCCAATGAGCTCTTAAAAATATAGCGCCTTTAAGGATAGAATGTCTGGTCAGGCTACTCATTGGAAGCAGCAAGCTCATTAAGTTGCTATAGAAACTGTCAACAGACAGGCGCTTGTATTTTGAAAACCTAGGAAAATTATACTGATAAGGAAGGCTGCTTATTAATCAGTAAAAAGTCACACGGGTAATTTTATTTACATGTTTAGTAAATCATGACACCACATTACTCTTATTAACTGCCTGTAATAATGAACATCCACGTGACATCTTTGGACCAATAAGAAAGCAGTATTTACCAAAGCGTAAAGCATATGAACATATTTTCGATTTTTCAATCTCAATAATGTGAATTTTTTTATTGCATACATTTCTATATATGATTCTATTATGTAAGTATGTTCTTTTTATTTGTGGAGTTCTTGTTCAATAATAACTCTTGTGCTTGACAAACAACATGTAGAAAATGTTTGAGATATTTCTATTTATGAGACATTCTCCAATTCAGGACTATCATTCTGATGGACAATAACACCACCAGCTCCCTATTTAAAATTTTTAAGAAGTACAGCACTGCTCTCCTGGTTGTGGGAGTGAGCCTCTGTTTGTTCATCCTTCCTTCTCTCTGGGAAGCTCTTTGCACTCACAGGCTGGTGTCATATTCAGTCATTCATGTATACATTCCTTGTCAATCTCTAACTGTAAGAAATCTTCATAGATTTTACATAGCCACAGCTCCATGCTCACTGAGTTATATAAATAAAGTATATTAAGTAGGCAAATATAAGATTTTTCTATATAATAGGAATTATCTGTATGTAATTGCAGTTTTACAATGAATGCAGGCAAGCTGCGGTAGCGCTCATCCTTAAGCCCATGGAACATAAGGTTGAGTCATTAAAAGCCACACCCTGATCTAACAGTATAGTTATTGCATTTCCTGCTCTGGCATATGCCAACTGATTATTTTCAGCGCTGTTTAAGGCAGCCTCGCTGTCTGGGATGGGAACCAGGTTGGAATGTTTTAAACATATGCTGCGCATCCAATTATAGGCCAAATTACAATCTGTAATGTTTTCATTATATAAAAAGAGGGAATAATTATGAATAATTATTAATCACACATGAATCCAAATAGAGCATCTTAGGCCAGGGTCTCGATACAGAAGGTTTCTCACCACTATTTAATGAGGGTTACAGGGTAATTATTTTATGGGCATGAACATTATGAAGTTTCTTCTATGAGGAAGGTGAAATTGTTGTATCTGAGCAAACTCATTTTACTAATGTTTGAGGTTTAAGGGTAAAACACTTTGATTGGGCAGACTTGCTTCTGGGCCAAACTGAGCCTTCAGTGAGTGACTGAAGCATTTAGGTGTGCTCCTTATTGTGCCGGGGGGGCTGGATTGGAGGGAAATGGGAAAGGCGGTATTGTTCTGCTAATTACCAGTGTCTGACAAGCTTCTCAAACTGAAAGCATCGTTGTTAAAAAATCTGACTTAAACAAATCATTCAGGGCTCGTTCAGATTCATTCGGAGCGTCAGCTGCTAATGCTCCAGCCGCCAGACATATGAGTATACGCCATGAGATGTTTTATCTTTTTAAATATATTGGGCCATACAGATATGTCATTTTAATTGAACAAAATTTGTAAATAAAGGTGATGTAATTTAATAAACAGCACTGAAAATTTGCTAAATTAAAAATCAACAGAAATGCAACCCTGATTTAATTGCATCAAATGTCTAAAATTTAAACCATGTGCATCAAAGCAGATGCAAATAATTAGAGGATGCAGTCAATGTCAACACGCATTAGTCAACTGTCAGAAAGAGGCAAAAATATGCCTACATGGCAGGTCAAGGTAGGAGGGAGCTTCTGTTATTAAAAAAGAATTTAAATGCATGACTGAAGTTTGCCAGACCTCATCTAGTTGAAGCTACTGGGTCTGCTGTGGATAGATGAGGCAAAGGTAAAATTGTTTAGTCACAATGAAATGTGCCATGATTGGAAAAATCCAGAAAATGGCAACTGTAAAACACGATGGGAAGTTTGGCGCTTTTTGCTGCTCCAAGGCCTGGCCAGCGTGACAGTTTAGAGTCATTCAAGGATTTCACATTCACAATGGCCTTAGGGCGGTTTTACACTGCACCAGGTACCATATTTTTTGGTATTGTATTTTCGGTACTTTCCCTTTTCCATTGATTTCTGGTAGAGTGCCAGTACCAAAAGTTCCAGTACCTAAAGTACCAAACCACTTGGGGTACTTTTTTGGTACTTCAGTAATTTGGAGTGGGACTTGAAATGCTTTCTTTATCGACTGGTTATGGAAATAGCCTGTCTCTGAAACGTAATACAACTGCAGTCTTAAAATGTTACAAACTCAGAAAATAGCTTTAAGAAAGTAAAAAAACAAAAAGTAATATTTATGTATGTGCGGATAAATGCAGAGGCAAAAGCTTTAATTGCAATCTGGTCAGTAGAACCAGAAGATGATCTGGATTACATGACAATAAATATAAAAGTATTTGCTATAATATACTAGGGCTGCATGATATTGGAGAAAATTCAACAATTCAAAGTAAGTACATTTCTATACACTTGTCTAGGAGTAATTTAACCAGCAAGGATGTAAATGATTATCACTTTCTCTGAGAGTACATGCAGAGCTCATGCAAAACGTTACATCCTGCCTGTCATGTCCGCCTAACCCTCCTGTTTCCTCCCTAATGTGGCCCTGAAGAGCCACACCTATTGCTTGTTTCCCCTCATTAGTCTTTCTATTTAAGAACCTGTAGGTCTCAACCCCGGTCTAGCGATTGTCTGCCCATGTCCTTCCCCATACTAGCCTTCTCATTTTGACCCCTCGCAGCCTTATTTGTTTCCCTGCTCCCGTTAATAAAATAAAACCCCTTTTTTTCCACTAACTGACTACCTTTGAGCCCTTCATCTTGCACACTGTGGGACAGGATCTTTTTGAACATGTACCAGATAATCTTGAAAAGGAACAATTATTGGTGGGCAGCGTATGGCTCAGTGGGCTAAGCCTCTGTGCTTGTGATTGGAGGGTTGCTAGTTTAAGCCCAGTCTCAGCATGTCTGAAGGTCCTTGTGCAAGGCCCTTAACCGCCATCTCCCTGGATGCCACTACAGGTGGCTGCCCTTTGTAGCCAGCTTGCTTCACCTACAGACAGTAAGATGAAGTAGGCAGAAAGAGAATTTCTGCACAGGGATAAGTAAAGTATCATCATTAAGGGATGCAATGCATATTAAGCTTTGTTAACTGTAACAGCATAAAAATGTTTTAGTGAAACGTGAACTGGTATAATGTCCGAACACTATGAAAAAGCCTGATCTCAACCCAGCTGACTATCGCTATTACTATATACTTGCGATGTAATAATTGCATGCGCATAACATGCAATGTTAATATCACACATTTCCCAGCCCTATAATATACTACAGCCATTTTATAAATTCAGTACAAAATTCCCCGCCTCGTGTGATGTAATTCAGCTGCAGTACCAGATTTTACGCCAGTGGAAAACCATCACGTTGAATTACCATACTTATGGCATTTCTTGAAGTAGCAAAATATGGTATCTGATGCAGTGGAAAAGTGCCCTTAAACACTCAAGCCAATCCACGGAAGCATGGGTCAAGAAGACAATCGAGGCAACAACAAAGATGCAGACAACAACAACAACAATTAATGCTCGATTGGGAAGCTAGGGCCTACACTACGTTCAAATTTTGTGGTCACTTAGAAATTGATAATTTTTTTGGCCATTAAAATAACATCAGATTGATCATAAATACTGTGTAGACATTGTTAATGTGAATGACTATCGTAGCTGGAAACAGCAGTTTTTAAATGGAATATCTATATAGGTGAACAGAGGCCCATAATCTGCAAGCAGAAAGTTCCAGTGGAATGTTGTATTTTCTAATGCGAGTTTATTATTTTAAAAGTTTAGTTGACCATTAGAAAACCATTTTGCAATTATGTTAGCACAGATGATTGCGCTGAATAAAGAAGCAATAAAACTGGCCTTCTTTGGACTAGTGTACTGTAGTATCTAGAGCATCAGCAATTGTGAGTTTGATTACAAGCTCAAAATTGTCAGAAACAAAGAACTTTCTTTTGAAACTCATCAGTCTTTTCTTGTTCTGAGAAATGAAGGCTATTCCATGCGAGAAATTAGCAGGAAACGGAAGATCTCGTACGACACTGTGTACTACTCCCTTCACAGAACATCACAAACTGGCTCTAACCACAATAAAAAGTTGAGAGAGAGGCTACAGTGGACAACTGAGCGAGAGGTTAAATAGTAGTGTGTAGTTTGAGAAACAGACACCTCATAGGTCTTCAACTGGCAGCATTATTAAACATTATCCTCAAAAGACCAGTCTCAGCATCGACAGTGAAGAGGCAACTCTGGGATGCAGGGCTTTTAGGCAGAATTGCAAAGAAAAAGCCATTTCTCAGAAAATGCCAATAAAAGGAAAAGACTGAGATGGGCAAATGAACTCAGACACTGGACAGAGGAAGATTGGAAAAAAGTGCTATGAATAGACAAGTCCAAGTTTGAGGTGTTTGGATCACAAAGAAGAACATTTGTAAGATGCAGATCAAATGAAAAGACGCAGTCGGAGTGCTTGATGACGTCTGTCAAGCATGGTGGAGGCAATGTAATGGTCTGGGGCTGCTTTAGTGATGGCAAAATGGGAGATTTATACAGAATAAAAGGGATCTTGAAGAAGGATGTCTATCACTCCATTTTGTAACACCATGCCATACCTTGTGGACGGCACTTAATTGGAGTCAATTTCATCCTACAACAGGACAATGACCCAAACACAACTCCCAACACAATTATTTTCATTTCAAAATGATTATTTCTAATTTTGTCGATGACTCTTTCCTATTTATTAAGCTATATTTCCTAATCGATCTCATTTCATGCATGTTGTCATGGACAATAAGGAAATTTCGAAGTGACCCCAAACTATTGAACGGTAGTGTAAATCCTTACTTATAAAGGTGAAAACACAGGTGGGACAATGAGAGCCATCAAGGCAAGCACTTGTCGATTAAGACATCATAGGGAAACGTAGTAGGCAGGCCTGACATGGGGCAACTGGAGGAGGTTCACATTTCTGCCAAATGGGGCCAACAGCAGCTATTAAACCTAGGGTTGTACATTTTTTCCCTCCATCCATTTTCTTAACCTTCTCATCCTGTTCTGACTCCTGGGGCAACCCAGGACAGGACATGCCAATGATCCATCACAGGGTGCATGCACACACATACCCCTCTTTGGGCAATTTGGTAACTCCAATTAGCCTCAGCATGTTTTTGGACTGTAGGGGAAACAAGAGGACCCAGACTAAACTCCACAATGACACAGGGAGAACATGCAAGCTCCGCATACTGTACATGGAACCCTGGCAGAGACTCAAACCCAGGTGTGAGGCGACAGTGCCGCCCACAGTGCCGCCCCTGACCATTAAATTTGTTGATTTTATCAAGTTATTATAAAATATAATTTTTATAGAAAATGGATGGGTGGATGTACCTTTATTTGCCAATATTTTCTAAATTAAAATTAATTAAACCATCAAAATATCAAGGTTGTCTATTTTTTACTTTTTGCTCTCAGTTTTGTTTTATTGTACTTACTCTTTCACAATACTGTACTGTATAGGAGCAACTTTCTCTTATCTTATGGAAAATTATGTGCACTGTAAAAAGCTCATCTATCCTAATGTAAAAGAACTTCATAGCTGTCTAAATCTGTTATCCATTTAATTGTTCAATAATCCTGTAAGATCATTACTTAGTATTACTTGGCATTCAAAATGGAAATAGGCAGTTTTGACTCATGATCCCATTAGAATGATAACTTAAAAACTATATGACAGATCTTTTTCAACCTTTGCAGACATATTGTAATATTGAAGACCTGGACCTGAGCGAATTTTGGGACAAATCGCAAAAAATTTAAGCAGCACTGCATTGTGATAGCAAAGAGAAGTCCAGCTCAGATACTTGATTTTGTCAGCATAACTCAAAAACGTGTCAGATCAATGGCAGTTAGTGACAGCAAAAAGAAGGATGATTTAGATAAGACACTTAACTTTGTAAATCGTTTCACTTTATTTGATATTACTCTGTTGACTCTATTTGATCTTTGATGCATCTTATTACCTGTTCATAAAATCTACACCTGGTAGACCTGAGACCTCAACCCCAAAATTGAAACTGCAAGGACAGAGGACAGCAGAGGGTGAAAAGGGAGGCTTGCAGCCGCCATCTTGTGAACAGCCATCTGCCATCTTAACATATTCTGTGGATCTTTTTGCAAACTTCCAGGAACATTGTACAGGTCAGTGTTTCTCAAACTGAGAGATGATTTTCTGAATATTCTAAAATAAAGTTTATAGTTTTTTTTTTTTTGCCAGCCTGCCTGCTCAGTAAATTTTATCAGTAGCAGTCAGCAAAATTCATTTTGGAGAACTCAGTGAAATTTATCATGCGAGATTTTAATTGTGTCACTCAGCCCTAGTCCAAGACAGTAGTGGCTCTTAAAAGAACAAGTGCACATATGGTGAACCTGACTAAATGAACACAAGTGCTCCAGGGGCACCAAATAATAGACCTGAACCTGCGCTTGGACTCCAAGCTTCAGTTTCACCTCTACACAGCCGCGGAAAAAATTAAGAGACCACAGCACAATCATTTGTTTTACTCATTTCTCAATTTATGGGCGTGCATCTGTGAAAAATATATATTTTTCTGCAAATTGTAGTCTGATTCTTCCCTGTGTCTCATTAATGAAGGGCTTCTTCTTTGCTTTATGGGATTTCAGTCCTGCTTCTAGGAGTCAGATACAAACTGTACTCACAGTGCACTTCACACCTGCACTTAATGTCTCCCATTCATTTTAAAGGTCACTTGATGTCATCCTTTGATTCATGAGAAACTGTTGGATGTTAACGGTCATCTCTGGCATTAGAATGTGGATTCCACCTTTTCACTGGCTGGTTTCTGGTCATTCTTAGTGTCTCCTGCTTCACCTTATTTTTTTGTATTGCTGTCTTATAAATTTTGAACCTCAGCGTAGCCTTCTGGCAGCAGAACCACAATTAAACCATGATTTACAAATGCAGATTTGTTTAAAAATATAGAGTGGTCTCTTAATTTTTTCCATGGCTGTCTGTGTATATACTCAGTGACAAAAAAAGTTAAGTACCCAGAAGTAATGGTCTGAGTTGGATGTAATTAGGTACATGTGCAGACCAGCGATAGGTATGTATATGATTCAATTTGCAAGGCATTATCACTAGCACTTGCCGGAGTTTTATAGGGGTCGCATTGTGGGTTTGCATGAGGCCAGGTGGTCGTCTTGTGCAATTGCCTGGCATGTGGAGCATGCAGATGTCACAGTTGGCCAATATTGGAACCAATGGGCATATAAGGGCACCCACACACATTGTGAAGGTACTGGTTGCTCAAGACAGACCACACCAAGGGAGGATCACCCTGTGTGTGCCAAGCATTACAGACCCCATGACATTTGCGCCTGCCATCCAGATACAGGTATTGGATTCTCTACAATACGCCATGACATCCCACTTTTTGTCTCGACAACTGGCATCAGCCAGACTACAGGTTCGCATCCCATGTGTAGGCTGCCGTTAGCACCAGCTCAGAGACAGCTGCGTTTGTCGTGATGCTGTAACTGGGATACATGGACTGATGACAAGTGGCGTCATACCGTGTTCAGAGATCAATGTTGGTTCTGCATTATCAGGGATGACCGGCGTGTGCTTGTATGGTGGCACAGAGGGGAGAGGATCAATCCTGCCAATGTTGTGGACAGACGCACCAGCGTTACTCCTGGCATCATAATGTACTGTAGGAAGCCATAGGGTATGACTTCAGGTCATGTCTGGTAGTGATGCGGGGGACCCTGACAGCACAGCGCTACGTCAGTGACATCCTGAGTCCACATATCTTACCCTTCTTGAGACAACGCAATAAAATTGCTGTCAGTAAAATTTACTGATTTGAGGTGGGGAGTATCACATTGACAGATGGATTGACCAAATTTAAGAAGCTTAACTGTTCTCTCTTTTGCTGTGGCCTAGGATAGCCTATACCTTACTCAACCCCTCAGGCTAAGGTTAGTCTTAAATTTTCGCATATGTTTATTTGTGTTCTCTTCACATCTGTTCACATTTTTTCTACCACTGTAGCAGGATAGTATCAAAGACACATGTCGTGTAATGTTAGTCTGTGCACCAATTTCTTGTTCTGTTAGACTACTTCGTGCCAGTTTGTTGGCAGTGAAACAACCAGTAGGCTACCACTACAATCCATTATGAAAAGAAAGCTGGGTAGCGTTACATCTCAGGTAGGGTGGTAACTTTGTCTATCCTGATAACTGTCACTAAAAATGCAAATGACAGACGTCTTTGTAATATGATGTTATCATATTTGAGTGGCATAGTGATGCAGTGGTTAGCACTGTTGTTTCACTCCTCTGGGACCAGAGTTTGAGTCTCCGTCCTGTCTCCATGTGTGTGAAGTTTGCATGTTCTCCCGTGTCATTGTAATGTTTCCTCTGGGTACTCAGTTTGATAACTAGTGTTACCAAACTGGCTGTAGGTGCATATCCATAAATGTAACTAATGTAAATTCTGTCATCATGGGTCACCTAGTTTTGTGACACAAGTATCAAGCCCGCTATGTGCAACAGGGCCAAGGCGTGTACAGTGACATGACACAAGTATCGACCCGCTATGTGCAACAGGGCCAAGGCGTGTACAAGTGATATGACACAAGTATCGACCCGCTATGTGCAACAGGGCCAAGGCGTGTACAGTGATATGACACAAGTATCGACCCTCTATGTGCAACGGGGCCAAGGCGTGTACAGTGATATGACACAAGTATCGACCCGCTATGTGCAACAGGGCCAAGGCATGTACAGTGATGTGACACAAGTATCGACCCTCTATGTGCAACGGGGGGAAGGCGTGTACAGTGATATGACACGAGTATCGACCCGCTATGTGCAACGGGGCCAAGGCGTGTACAGTGATATGACACTAGTATCGACCCGCTATGTGCAACGGGGCCAAGGCGTGTACAGTGATATGACACAAGTATCGACCCGCTATGTGCAACGGGG
>JAABNX020000002.1:16241947-16264401 GCA_015163995.2 Mormyrus lacerda | reverse complement strand
CTAATACATCCCAGACCTTGACACACACTGTTTTTACAGGATACTCAACATTATTGACTTCACATGATGATTCATAATGATTTGGCTCATCTGTGTCTATACTGTATATGTAGACCACCAAAGGACTATGGAAATATTTTATATTTGCTACAAATGTGCAACCAATTTTAATGTACTTCGCTCATTTTTCATAACGCTTCAAATAAAGGTCTTTTAGTTTATCTCAATACATATGGTACCTCCATGCGTGGAGGGTGCCAACAAGTCTGGAGCCAACAGGATGGCAGGAGAGCAGGCGGGAGCCCTTGGCACCACAGGTACCAAGAGTGCCAAGGGACTGCCAGGTAGGCAGGGCACAACTGGGGCACCTAGAAGTGACCACTGGGGTTTCCTGTGGGATGGCAGGCAAGACACAGCTGCCCAAACAGTCCAGAGCGGTGTCCTGGTTGAAGTTGCAGTCTCACCTGAGTCTGTCTTAGGCAGAGCGACATTTCTTGGATCAGGCCTGGGCTAGACGGCTGCTGCGGGACCAGGTGCAGGTGGTGTGGCCCCATTTAGGATTAACATCTGGGATATGGATGGAGTGTCCCTCTCTGGGTCGGGAACCTGATGCATGAGCAGAGCAACCCTTTCTGGGCCCGGAACCCTTCGGACGCACAGCAGAGATGGGGAAGGCCTCTGGAGGTGCAGCAGAGGCAGAGATAGCCTCTGGAGGAGAAGCAGAGGCAGAGATGATCTTGCAAGGGCAGGGATCCGAAGGCTCGGCAGAGCAGTGGCCCCTTCTAGGCAGGATTCTGGCTACACAGGGTCAGGTGAGATGGGCTCTGGCTGCATGGGGAGACGTGGGTACATCCAGCTTCTTCTGTTTATTCCTCCTTCGGCCAGAGACAGTAGCTGTGTCAAGCTGCGGAGAGCTGCCAGGCATAGCAGTGGTGAGCTGAGGGGTTTCTTCCTCCATCTCTAGGGTTTGTGAGGGATGACCTTCTCCATTGGGGCTCTCTCTTCCAATCGGTGTGACTCCAGCAGGTCCTCTCAAATCCTCCCACCTGTTGAGGATCTGAGGTTAGGGAGAGGGCCGCTAGCCTTCCACTTTCCCGTCAAGAGAGCAATTCAGGAGATGCCCACATGGAGTGTCTCTGCAGCAGGGTCAGGTGCACTTCTAAGAGAGCGCCCATATTCCTCTGGAGGTGAAGCACTGCTGGGTAGTCCAGGGTTCTCCCTGAACATGGCAGCGGTCGGCATGCAGGGAATGTTCAAATGAAGCTACAGCAGAGGGCAAAGCAGGCGGGTTTCTGCTGGATACAAGAGCCTTAGTATTGAAGTGGTACCCTGAGAGACTGGGACAGAGGGAACAGTTACAGCAAGTTAGATGGAGAGAGGGAGGGAGAGAGAAAGAGAGAGTGAGAGAGAGAGAGAGAGAGAGAGAGATAGAACGCAACAGAGCTTGGCTACTGTGGATAGCTTAGGATCTGCTTGGATCGTATTAGACATTGTCTCTGTCTTTTTAAACTTATCATTTGCAGTAACACTAACAAATATGTAGAGCGTTCTGTCTGAATAGTCTCAGCTATGGCTCTCACCTGGCTAGCCCACCTGGATGGAAAAAGAGGTAAGACTTCTCTTTCTCTCATTTTGAAAATAACATTCAGTATCATGTGATAACAAATCTGACTCTGCTGAGAAAGAGGAGGATATAACTGTAGTGGGTAAAATTACCTGTCGGTAATTTGGTTTGAAATGTAGTGCATGTTGTCCACATATGGAAAAATACACCCTCTCGCTTTCTCTCATGTACCTGTAGAACACTGGAGAATTCACTTCATTCATAAGGACTTGCAGCATACTCTTAATAAGTAGTTTTTCATTTTTAAAATGTGTTTTTCAGTGTTCAACAAATATATGCAGATATAGAGATAATACACAATATTCATAAACTAATTCATATAGTATGTAGTGTCGTAGTATTTTCAAAAGCATGTGTTTGGTAAATGTTGTTTTCATAGGCATATGTGATATCCAGGAGAACAGTCCCATACCTTGTCCAGAATTTATATACTAGCACTTGACAGTCAAAATTCAGCAAAGGTAACGAGAAAAAGTCTTAATTAAAGTACTCAAGTATTTGATGGTGCAGCACTCAACAAGCAGTATGTGTGACTGTATTAGTGAAGTGTACCTATGTACTAAAACTGATTGCTTTGAAAATGCTGTGCAGAATGTCACTTAACTATATTATTTCCTTTAATACTGCAGAGAAAACTACAAGATGAAAATCTCAGCCTACATATCTCATGCAAGGTGAGAGAAAGTAGGGGGTTGATGAAAATCCAGATAAATCATCTTCTTCACACTCCCAGGGTGTTTTTTGTGAAGTTGTCAGATGTTGTGCAGCAGCTGACTAATGTTCACACATCGGTTCACACATATACAGAAACACACAGCCATGTACCCTGCGACCGCCTGCAATGTCCACTTTGGAGCAGGCCATTGGTGTCTGCTCTGTAAAACTCTGGTGAGTAGATGCTTGGCATAGAGAATATCTGGGAGGAGAGGTGGGTGAGCAGTGAGTTCTAGGCAGAGATATCTGATAGTTAAAGTCTCCGGGGGGGTGGAGTTGGATGAAGAGGTACTCAGTATGCAGAGTCTGAGAACTGAGAGCTATGTGGGCCGAGGCTTAGTCAGATAAACTGTTAATTCCTCTTCTGGAGATGCTTCAGACAGAGTCACATGACAGCAAACATGGGCCCTGTCACAGTGAGCCACATCACATTTACCCTTAGGTTATTTCTAGACATATTTATTACTTAACAATTAATTTTCACAACAGTAGAGACCTACCTATCTACTTTTAAACCCATAATTTTAGAAACTTACTGTTGCTTAATTTAGCATATGGTAACACTTTGAGGGGGTACAAATACTTAGTAGTAACTCAGTTACCACTGAAATAAAAATCATGAACAAATCTAGTAGGTATTCATTAATTCATACATTAATGATGAGTAAACATGAGCTAACGTTCCTTCAGTGTTACAGTGATACAGTAGTTCACAAATGTTTATAACAGATATACTATCATACCTAACTGGTTGAGATATAAGATAGGTCACTCATTAATGGTCAGTGCTAATACTAGGACTTAGTATGTGGTTAATTAATGCATAAGGGCCCCCTCAAGTAAAGTGATAGCATAGCATAGCATGTCAATCTTTGGAGTTCGAGTTACATTTGAGTTGCCGCAAAGATACTTGCATAATACTAAACTATTATAATGTTAATGCTAAGGAACGACACAATGTTTGCATGACTAGGTATTCAGCCATAAGATGCATACTACATTCCTTAATATGTCTTGATATCTGTTATTCAGCAGCAATGTTGACAGAGCAATGAGCACAAAGCTCTAATGACTCTAATGACCCAAAGAGTTCTGGAGAATTGAGAAACATCTTAATAGCAGAAACCTATAAGGAAAGAACCTTATTAATCATACTATACAAACCTCTGACCTAAATGTTTAAATCTGGGAACCCAGACATTAGCTCAACATCTGTTTTCAGTTGCCTTCAGCTGTTCACTGACCATGACTGTGTGATCTCCGCAATCAAAGGCAATGCAGTGTTTCATTTATGCTGGTGGAATGTGCAGAATAGGCTCTCTCACTACAGCCATGCATCTCCATTCATTTTAATGTCAATATGTTGTCATCTGGCTTGGTCATTATTCATTCAGTTCAGACTAATTTGTGCAACGTGTATAGCCAGTGGGACCTTTAGGGTATGCATGATGTTTGTTGAATGTGTTTGGGAAACCAGGAAACATCATAAGACATGGGGGGTGCTGCTAGTAGAGGTGAACTCTTGACAATTCCACTTCCATCCTATTCAGATAGACCTTTGTTCTGAAGTCTTGTCTTGTTAGGTTCTTGCTTTGGATGATGCTGTGTAGCAGTTGAAGACAAACCAGCATCATGTGCAGTGTGATATGACCCTGTCCCAAAGGCAATCCATCCAGATCATGGGTGGTGAGGTGTATTTAGACAGGTGGTAGAGGGTGGTTCAACTGCTGGGCTAAGGTGACATGTGGTGGAGTAGTCTTCCTGTTAGTGTACTTTAAGTTAAAAATCTTGGGTTCCTTTAAATCAGAGCTAGATAAGATTTTAAGAACTCTGGGCTATTAGTTGAGTTCTCCCCAAACAAGCTTGATGGGCTAAATGGCCTCCTCTCATTTGTAAATTTTTTATGTTATTATGTTCTTATTCGGACAGCATATTTTCAAATTTATTTAAAGCTTAATTTCTCAATCCAGCTTTGATATTAATGTCATAAGCAGGCAGGCAGAATTTAAATCTCTATTACTAGATGTAGAACTTTCAGGTGAGTGTACAATGTCAGGCATGCCTTTTTAATCACACCAAAGTGATTAAACATTTTTCCCCAAGAATGTGAAAATTCACCATCTCTGATCTGCTGCAGAATCTTTCATTGATTTAGAATGAGAATCTTGCACTGTGTTGAAAAGAAAATTGTGATTTTTATCATGCAATTATTGGAAAAGCTCTTGTTAAAATATATTTAAAAATGTACATTAACCTGATCATTAAAATCATTTTTGTGTACTTTTTGTTGATTTTTATTGCCTGCAGGTTTTTCACTGCATATACCTGACGGCTGATTGAAGATTGAGCAGAAGACAGTACAAATGATTCAAAGCACAGCAAAGTAAATTATATGAAAAATCACAATTTGCATGAAAGTCAGTAAATTAATGCAGAGAATGAATGCTATTTTTCATGTTTTCCCATGAGAAAGATTTTTTCACCTGAAAAGTATACTTGATGAAAGACTCCTCTGACATTGTCAGGAAAGCTTCTCTTCTATGGTTGCATCTCAGTGGTTCTGTCGGTAAATATATTGACAGTGCTAACTATGACCCAGGATACCATTGGAGGTCACTTTGCATTTATTCCAGAAAAACCCCAGCATAAGCAGTAATGTCAATAGATAATGAAACACAAATAGTGCTCGATCCCACGGGGCTGCTGAACTTGTCTTCAGATGAAAGTGTCCATCAAGAGCATGATGTCAGCAAGATCATTATCCCATCGATCTATGCTGTGGTGTTCTGTCTGGGTGTCACAGGCAATGCTATGGTCATTTATGTAATCCTGAAGTATGCTAAGATGAAGACAGCGACTAACATCTACATCTTGAATCTGGCCATCGCTGACGAGCTCTTCATGCTGAGCGTGCCCTTCCTGGCCACCTCTGCTGCCGTGCACCACTGGCCTTTTGGCTCACTTATGTGTCGCCTGGTCCTCAGTGTAGATGGCATCAACATGTTCACCAGCATCTTCTGCCTGACCGTGCTGAGTGTGGATCGTTACATTGCCGTGGTGCATCCAATCAAGGCGGCCCGCTACCGCCGGCCGACAGTGGCCAAGGCCATCAATGTGTGTGTGTGGTGCCTCTCATTGGTGGTCATCCTGCCCATCATAGTCTTTGCTGACACTGTTCCCTCACAAGATGGTGGCGTTGATTGTAATTTTCTATGGCCGGCTTCCTCCTGGTCGGGAGCTTTTGTGATCTATACCTTCCTATTGGGGTTCCTTCTACCAGTGATAGCCATCTGTCTCTGCTACTGCCTCATGGTGGCACGTATGAGGGCAGTCGGCCTGAAGGCTGGTTGGCTACAACGGCGTCGCTCGGAAAAGAAGATCACGCGCCTGGTGCTCCTGGTGGTGGCCGTGTTCATGGTCTGTTGGATGCCGTTCTACGTGGTGCAACTGATCACTGTATTCTGCCAGCCGCCTGACCCTTTGGTGACGCAGCTCCTTGTCATTCTCAGCTATGCCAATAGTGGTGCCAATCCGATCTTGTACGGCTTCGTCTCTGACAACTTTCGCCGTTCCTTCCAGCGTATTGTGTGCTTTCGCTGGCTGGGCAATGGGCTTGACGGGGAGCAGGTGGACTACTGTGCCGTCAGCGTCAAGAGGCAAGCCACCTGTGACGTGCAGGACGTTCGGAAAGACTGCTTGGTTTCTGACATGGCCTATCGCAATGGCACCTGCACTTCTCGTACTACTGCTTTGTGAAGCTGATTGCAGCTGGGACATTCACTAAGAGTAAAGAAGCACCTACCACTTTCAGGAAAAGCACAGAGACAATACATCCATTCTTCTATTCAGAGTCTCTTGTAGACAGAGGATTAATGAAAAATCTTTAGAAGGTTTTCAGATTATTTTAGCTGTCTGTAATAGTGCTTAGTATTTTGTAGACATTCCAAGCATATCAGTATGAATGAAGTACTTCTTATTTGTATAGCAGATGCTTATATCCAAAGTGATGTACAGTTAGTCAGCCGTGTTCCTAGAGCAGTTTAGGTATAGGGCCTTCTTCAAGGGCCCAGAAGAAAACTCAATACACTGACCATTGGATTTTAATCAATGACCTTCCAAGTCAAACGTGAGTCACACACTGCCCAGGAGCTTGACCTGTATTAAGACATTTCTTTTGCCAACAAAATTCGTTACAGTGACAACATTAGTATGTTACAAAAGTTCAATTTGTTTATATGTTTGTGTATGATGCTTCTACTTGTACATGTTATTACACTGGTGACATCTCAGATTTGGGGAATTTTTTAGTTATGAGTCTCCTGCTTCTGTTCCAAAGCCACTAAAGAGCTGTTAAACTGATGTGCTAAGAGCAACACTGTTTAAAAATGAACAACCAAAAATGTATTTTTTTTATTTTTTGATGAATGTAACCCATCAATTGATGTCTTGCATAAGTAAATTACTCTTCTTAAAATGACTTCCTAACTGATCATCCAGAATATATAAGTACAGCTCAGCTGCCACATCGTTGCAATTACCTTGTAAATATCAGAAATTGGACATTGGAGCATCTGTAATCCTACAGTATAGTCTTAAACTAGGACCTGTGATCTCTTACAAGTTAGTGGGCAACAACTTTGTAGCCATAAGAAAGGTATGCCATGCATGAAATTTTTCTTTGTAGACACAAAGGAAAAAGCAAATACTGTAAAAATTAGTGTTTTCAAGTGATCAGTCCTGTTTGTGTTTTTTGAGAAATGTTGCTTTCAATTGCAATTTCAATTCAATTAATCCAGATAGCCACACTCCGCGAAAAATAATTCAGATACAACTGAATTAATGCCAATATTTTATAGTATTGTTCTTTGATTCTTTCCTGCACCACTATATGTATAGAAATTTATTTGAATTAAATTTCATTTTAATTCTGAGACTAGGATTCTCTCAATTGTATCGTTTGTCAGTTTGGCTTTATTTAGTTTGCCCTCAAATTAGGTGTCATAATACTTCTATAGTATTTATGTTGTGAAATAACAGAAAACAACAACTAAAACCAGAGGCATGTCTTAGCTGGCAGATGAAGATAGCAGATCTTAATTATTTGACCTGCATCGTGACTCTGATCAAGGGACACTGGATGGGGGTTAATTAATCAACATGAATCATGGTATCTACATATGTTATGTAACTTATTTCTAAGAAAAGATCAGAATGAGAATGAGTATTTATACATGAATCAAATGTTGCGTCATAAAAGGACGGCTTGGCTGTGCACCTTTGCCCTGCAGCTAATGCATCACTTATTGAATTCTGCCTGCTTTGCATCCCTGGCCTGGTCTTCTACACATTCACGCTGAATACTGTAAGTACTGCTGTGTTTCACCTCCAAGCTGTTTCATTTCCTCCATTTATCTCAAATGTGGCAAGGCTGCAGCTTTACTTTAACTGAATGCCAAAGACGAATATCCGGGCAGCATATATTTTCAGTGTCTTTCCCCTTTTGCCTTTCTGTGTTAGTGGCTCCCGTGAATGGTAATTGGATCTGCAGACATATGGTTTATTTGGCTTAGCATGATTACGAACTGTAGTATTTTCTAATGTGTTACACTTAAAATGTAATGCTTGTAAGAGCCCAGGCCTTTTCATTCACTGCTCATCTATGCAATTGCACAATGCAGCAGAATCTCTGCATGTATCTCATACTGTTAGGATTTCTACATGAGAGTAACAATAAGCAGGAACTGAGCTGATATTAGAATAGACTCTCCGCTATCTAAGTGATCAGTCCAGGCAGACTGCTTGGTACAGCCATGACAGAAATGACCACTGACAAAACAATATACATATGGGCGATTCAGAGATTAAAGTGAGAATGTGATCTAGTCCAATAGGATTTAATTGTGCTTAATACAAAAGGTCTATTCGTCCACAGTATATTATGAACTATTTGAATCATTTTATGTGGTTCAGTGAACAGAGCCCCATGACATAGGAAGAGGTGGACGAAACAGAGTGAGATTCCACGACTTGTTGGAAATTCGCCACAAACCAGTAGGGGGCGATCAGCACCACACGGGATAAGGGTAAGTGAGGTTTCCTCATGGTTGTCCACATGGAGCTGGCTGCCAAAAATTGCTTCCAGCCCACGCTAGGAAGAAGGTAAGGGGGAGAAGGAAAGGGAAAGGCAGCTATGAATATCCCCTCTGCCCATGTGAACCTACAGGGTCCACCATTCCCCCACAGCCCCCCCCCCCTTTGTATAGCTTTCCCTTAATCAGACTTTCCCCTTCAGGGCTGTTTGTTCTTCTATCTCGTGCCTTCATGCTCACAATATGGAAGTAGTTCTATTATTATTATTGTTTGGGGTGGTATTGGACCTAAAAAAACAAAACTATTTCAGTATCAGTACAGGGAAAACATGCAAAAAAAGCCTGATGGTGCTTGTAAGGGCTGGTTCAGGCATCAGGGTCAGCGAAAGTTCACTGACAGGGACCAAGGAACCATACTGTATATATACTGTAGTGTGGGAAAACAGCAAGGGTTGGGTGGGGAATGCATTGAATAGGACCATAAGAACATAAGAAATTTATAAACAAGAGGAGGTATCTGCTACACCAACCCACCTTGGTGTTGTCTGCAAATTTAACCAGTTTACTGTATGTATTGATGTCAATATGTAAATTAGGAACAATAGTGGTCCTAAAATTGACCCTGCGGTACCGCACTATGAACACAGGCCCACTGTGACAGTGTGCCTCTAATAACTACCCACTGCTCCCTGTCTATTAACCAGTTTTCGATCCAAGCTGCTACAGTTCCTAAAATCCCTTTAGCTTTCAGCTTAATCAAGAGCTATTTGTGGGGGACAACATCAGAGGTCTTCTGGCAAATCATAGACCTTTTTGTGATCAATTTCTCTCGTAGCTTCTCCAAAGAACTCAAGTAAATTAGTTAAACAAGATCTATCTCTCCTTAATCCATATTGGCTATCCATCAGAATATTAATTGCAAACAAAATATCAAATGGGTAAATGAAATATTCAACAATAAAATAAATTAAAAGACTTCTTTAAATTACACTGCACACCAATTTTTTAAAACAGTTTTGCTTCCTGGAAAGTTGTTGCTGATTGCAACAGGTACCTGGTGGGTATGCACAAATATAGTTTTGGTTTTGCTGCTTCATGTAGGAACTCTGAGAAATAGACAGTTCACTGTTTACGGGCAATAACATATTTAATCACGTTTATGATTTTCATACACTATTAAGTTCAACATAATTAGAAGTGTTTTGTTCGTATTTATTGTCAGGTGCATCATGCTGCAGTGTCTAACGGTAGTCAGCAAAAATTTTCATACCTGTTGACAGCAAACACCACTCCTGCAGTCTAGAACCCAGAAATTCAGATTTTGTTCTCAAAAGACTCAAATCTCTGGCCAGATTACTTAATTCTGACTGTGAAATGAACTGTGGATCACCTGATGAGGGAGGAGGAGGTAAGGAGCATACGCTGATTATAGTGTGGTGCCACAATTGCAGGTTAAGGGCCTTGCTCAAGGGCACAACAGAATAGAATCACTCTGGGCATTCACAGGATTTGAACCAACAACTTTACATTTACTGGCACAAATCCCTAGCCTCAGAGCCACCACTAAATCGTCACAGTAATGAGCACGATTCAGAATCCGGATTATTGTAACTGCCATTTCCCCGCATTGCAGGTTTTTTCATCTGGTTCATCCAAGGTCCACATTCCTCTGGTGGTTTTGGAAGACTGTGGTCATGTGGCACGGGTCTCATTGCCTAATGCAGATTAGGGTATTCAACTGACCTGACTTCTTGTTTTTGGCAGAGAAACCAGACACATTTGTCAAAACATAAGTAACATCCATCACATGGTCTTTCTGTTCTCGCCATATCATCGGGAAAGCAAACGGCATTGTCTTTCAAGTGTCTCTGAGCCAAGCTCTCATACAGACAGCACATGTCGCACAACAAATGCGAGGTGCCCATTCCTTGTCGTGATCACCCATTTGACACATGGCTGTTCGACATTGACGAGACATATTGACCAACATCATCCTGAAAACGTCTATAGCATCTAGCTTACTTGTTACGTTGCTACTGAGGCAATGCTATATTCTGAAATAATACATACACACTGTCAGGTCTATATTAACTCACTGAGCACTTTTATAGTCTGCTGAGGCTGTGTCAAGCAGGCTCCGGCCTACCCAGGCATGCCTGGGCTGCAAACTTCCACAGAACAGTTACCAACCTGCCCTAATTCCATGCCTGGACATTCCCAGACTATACAAAACATTGTTGATAGGTCACTTACAGAAACAAAGATTTTTGGACACAAAAACATAAGAAAACTGAAGATGAATATCCAACACTCAAGAAGTAAAAACTTTGTTGTGCGGTGTTATGAGACTACAACTCAGTGTTTCATTCATTATTTATATATTTAATTTTTTTAATAATTGAAAATGTTAAATAATCTATAACAGTACAAGTATATTCACAAGTCATTCAAAATAGGTGCTTAATTTAGATGTAAACAGTAACTGCTCAACCAATATATTAATTGGCTGACAAAATTAGCTGATTAGGTATTGGCTTCTACAGTCCACCCTCCAATCATACATAATCATATCAGCTAGATCACCTGTTAGCCATACAACTAGGTATCTGTTTAATTTTTGACCTCATAAAACAGCTGTGTCTAAAGTTTAGTAATTAAGTCAGGTCTTTGCTGTACATAAAAAGACTTTGAGTCTCATCTTGGTCTCTCAAGTAAAACACACATTCATAAATGTGAGTAGGTTTGAGGGTCCAGCATCCCTGCAGCAGCTGGGGGTTAAGGCACAGATACCTGAACTGACCAACAAACACTGTAGGCCCCAAATGTATTTTATTGTTTTTGCAATTGTAGTTGCATAGTACTTGATGAACTATCTTGTTCATTATGTAAATAGGCTGGTGCAAAATGCTATGTACATATGACCCAGTGTAATGACCACTGTATTCCCACTGCAAACAGTTCATACATAAGCCAAAGATCCATTTTGCATATATGATCTTCAAATCTTAATGTTGTGTTTTTAAAAACCTATTTGAAGACATTAGCTTCTTGAAAGCTTCCTGGGCATCACACTGGTCGGTGGTCGGCACTTTTACCTCTGACATTTAGGTTGTGGATTCTATTCCTGCCTGTCTGCTCTGCATTTGGGCAGAATGACATTTTCTTCCGTTGTTCCTGAAGGTCCTTCCTCTGTGGTCCGAAAGTATGTGGTTTTGGTGAATTAGTGTCACAGTAATGCACAGTAAAATCTGTGCTTAAAAAAGTTACATATATTCATGATGTTAATGCATCACTTTTCAGAAAAAAACAAAAACAAAATTTGTTAGGTGTTGCCCCAAAATGTAGAAGGACCAGAAGGTTATTTAGAGGCTAGACTCTTTCTGGATGAATCTATATGGAAAAAGGGCATATAGTCTTTATTTAGGATAAGTCATGATGTCAGGCTCCAATAAAACAGTTGTTTCATTTATATTGAGGTGTAAAATCTAAATGACACTGTTGTGCTTTACCTCACATCTCACATTTCTAAGGTGGTCAGGTGAACTGGTTTTAAAGTAGCAGTCAAGTCAAGGCCAAAATCACTGCCATGTTTCCCTCTCATTTTCTTTCTAGAGACAACATCATCTCTGTTTCGGAGCTGAACAACACAATGCTGGCAGCTGGGCCATCACCCCTAGGCCTCAGTCTTGTCACTTGGTGTTCAGTCTTGTTGCTTGGGGTTAATTCCTACTTAATCAAAACCCCAAACCCCACAAATATAGAACTGGGGTGAGATTCAAACCCCACAAATACAGAGTCAGGATGGGATTCAAAACCCCAAACCCCACAAATTTAGAGGGGTGGAATCCAAACCCCCAAATGTCACAAATACAGACCTGGGCTGGGATTCAAATCTCCTAACTCCAGAAATATAGAGCTGGTGTGGGATTCAGTCCCCCAAGTTCACAAATTCAGAACTGGGTTGGATTGAAACCCCTAACAACAGTGTCATCCTGTTAAATTCATCTCATTTTATTCTGAAAAATTAATGTCTTTCCTTTTTTTATCCATCCTCTTGTCTGTTATGGTGATTTATGTAATATCCCCCATCAAACATAAAAAAGATTATTATTATTATTATTATTATTATTATTATTATTATTATTGCTACCAAATAGCCATCTATAAAGTAATATGCATTTTAAGTACATGTTTTTATGTATTGTGCATTGTGGCATTCTGTGAAAATTAGTGAAATATTCACTGAGCCTTTATCAAATCTAAAACACATCTCTTCTGATGCATCAGCCTTATAAGGATGGGGTCCTTGTCAAATGCATCATAGGGCACAAGACTGGGATACACCCTGGGTGGGATAGCAGTCCATCACTTACACACACAGGACATTTACACACACTATGGGCAATACGGTGATTGTGTGAGGAACCCACAGTACCCACAACATGGAAAGCTCCATTGTGCCCCTCAGCCCTGCAGGTGTGAGGCATCAGTAATGATCATCATGCCAGTATGCCACCCTCCTACATAGGATGACAAAAAAATTAAAAAGAATCATACAGTGCCATGTAGTACGTTTCTGAAAACAACCAAAGCTCCCATTAAGGCTCTGTAATATATACACGCATACTTTTACTTCCATTTATTGTTGGTTGTGGAAAAAAATTACAAGATAACATAAGCTTTGTTTTGTGACCGTGACGGTTATAGTTGACTCTCATGTCTAAAAGAAAAATTGTTTATTTTATTTCATTTTTATCCAATGCCTCCTTCTGAGATTGAATGGGAGAGAAAAATAGTATACACTAAAAATCCACTGTACAATATTTTGCATTTCTATCATATTCTATCATATCTTCTCTGTCTAGTTCTTTGTAGTCTTACTGATTATAACTGAGTATAAGCTGAAAAACATTTATCGCTTAAGACTGTGCTGACTTTAAGGTAAATAGAAACATGTTATTTGTGTCAAATTATTTATATCCATTTGCCTGGGTAATTTCCAGTAGACTGTAGTTGGGAACTTAGCACGTTTTGAAAGTGAAAAGAACACAGACTTAAGTCCTCGTGAATATTTGATTCCAAGCCTCTGAGACACTTCCAAACCAAGAATTGACTGGCTTTACGTCTACGCCTCTGAAACTTCCCAGGGGGCGCTGCAGGCCATGGCAACAGCAGATGTAGGGGAAATGTCCTCCTGGAGCCTTCAGGAATCATTCCGAGACTGGTGGAATGCAGGGAATTTTTAGAGATTTCCTAGAATCCCTGCCGACCTGCAGATTCAAGTGCTGAAAATTCTTCTAATCCACCAAAAGTGATGAAGTTGATGTGATGTATTGGGATGAATCTTGTAGCTTCTCAGAATCTGATGAGCAATGTAGGCCACTATTCTTTATTTTCTTGTTTCATATGAGGAGATGACTATTCCTAAAAGACCAGGCTTAGCATCCAGAAATCAGTAGTAAAACCACAGCATTGAAGACAATTACATGAAGGTATTACAAGACATGCTGCAAAAAATAGACATCTAAGAAGTTCTATGCACTTGTAATTAATATGTAATCATTAACGCCTTTTACAGCTAGCAAAGAACATGTAGGGAGGCTTACTTAGCACAGACTATATTAAAATTTGTAATTTCCCAAGTCAACCTCAAAGATTTTCTCACACTATCCGTCAGATCTCATTCTAATTCTTTGCATTCATGGCTTTCTTTGGAATTTTAGCAAGGTCTGTTTGCGCATAACAATTTATATTTTAACAATTTTAGGTATACCGATGGATTTCGGCTTGGGGCTTTACAATCATGTTCTCAAGTCCTTTCAAGAAAGTAAATTGTCACTGGTTTGGAGAGAAAGTCCTCCTTTTTCCAAGGGTGTTCCGCAGTTAGACCCCTGGCAGGACCTGAGACCGCAGTCCTGTGCTCTCCACATGAACCTTTGTTAAAAAAAATACTTACCCCCTTTAAAATTCCTTTACTCTTCCATTATCACTGACTCCATCCAGGACCGCCAGCTTAGATCTGGGTCTTAGGAGGGTCCACTTTATCTCCAGAGCCACTGATCCAATAGTAACAGTCAGATGTGGTTTTATTGCGTGGCCTGATGCCGCATCGGGTACTGTACACAATGCCCAGTACCACCAATGCCAGCACAATGATGAGGAGGGGCACTAGTAATGCCACAAGCAACCAGGTGTTGTCTTTATGTTGTGTATTATTCTTTTTTGTAAACTCTTCAGTATGTGTGGTAGAGAAAATAAGACTAAGAGTGGAGGCTGGTGGCAAAGCTGTCTGCCAGTCTAAGTTTGCTATGTCGGGCCTGTCATTGTCTCTGCTGCGTAATTTGGTTCCTCGTGGTACGTCGCTTTGCTCCGAGCTGGCAGAAGTTATGACGTTAGAGAAGGAAGTGAAAGGGCTGTCTGTGATTTCAGTCTGAAACCAGTAGGGGAAGGATGGGCGATCTGGAGATGATGTTAGAGGGTATGGCGTCTGATCTTCACTATCAGATTCATCCCAGCTTGGGGTGTCATAATTTGGCCTGCTGGTTGTTTCATCTTGGGGTATCTCAGTCAGCTCCTTCAGGTTGGGAGCCGGCAGCTTGGGTTGATCAGTCAACCAGGGCAAAGCTGGAGGCTCGGTCTGCCAGTCTTTCTCTGGCCAATGTGGCCAAATAAAGTCTGGAATCTGTGATAGGCTGGAGTCCCATGGCAGATAAGAGGGCGTGGTACTAGAGAGCTCCTCAGTCTCTGAGATGGGCTTGCAGGAGTAGTTGTCCAATTGCAAAGCTTGCCCTTCTTCACAATGGCACTCAAAGCCACCCTCGTAATTTACACACATCTGCTGGCAGGTGCCCGGTATCTGGCACTCGTCAGTGTCCTGGCAGCGGCTGAGATCCTCAGGCACAGGGGAGAATCCAAGCTCACAATGGCAGATATAGGAGCCGGCGGTATTCTGACAGACGTACTCACAGAGGTTATCCAGGCACTCGTCCACGTCTACACAATCGCCGGTCTCATCAAACTGATAGCCTTCAAGGCAATGACATTGGAAGGAGCCTGGAGTGTTGACACAGAGCTGGGGACAGGGGCTCTGCAGGCATTCATCTTCATCCACACAGCTGTGGTTGTCCGATGCCAGCAGGTATCCCTCCATACATGTGCATAGGTACCCTTCAGAGCTGGGCACACATTTAAAATCACACTGCACATCCTGGCAATCATTACCTGGAGAGCATGTGAGCCCATCCTCTTCTAAAATGTAGCCACTGTCACACTCACAGTAATAACGGGTGCCTGCATTCTTACAGCTGTGTTGGCATCCTCCATTGCCTGGCTGGCACAAGTCCGGTAGTACCTCGGAACAAAAAGAGCTGTTTTTGGACCAGATCACTTTCTCATAATTCTTCAGGATACAAAAAGCTGTCTGGTCTGGCACAGTGCTGCCCGGACAGGGGATGGTAACCAGAGAGCCTAAAGGCACGTGAGTGCTCTGGGTGCCGAGAAAATCAAAGGGGGTGGAGTACCGTATAGGACCCCCGCCCTCAGCCTGGATGAGTGGGCACATCCCCTTGTAGGCATAGTGGCACAGGAATGCATCCACGGGTTCTGAGCATGTGGTGTCTTCCCATTTGAAATTCCTGTAGCTCTCCTCAGGGGCAGTGCTGTAGCTCATATGTACACAGCGTGGCGAGGAACACCTTTCAGGTGTGTCCCCCTGCAGCCAGTTTGTGTACTTAGTGTCCTGGTCGCCGGTAGTCCAAGTGAATCCTCGGAGCGGGTGGGTGCTGGAGCACTGTCGCGGCTGCCTCTGCAGACCGATCCACACTCGCACGCGGGCACGCCTCTCACGCTGCTGCACACCCAAAAAGAGCCTCCGTACCTCTGCCGCCTCCTCCGGGTGGATCAGCGTAGCCAGACTTCCATTCTTCTGCCTGCAGCTCCTCCATGATTCCAAGAAAGTCTTGGGCCGAAAGTAAAGCACATAGCAGCCCTGCTCATTGCAGAGGATGTCCTGCTCTCGCAGGCGCTGGCCTGAAGCACAGGCAGCCCAGAGTGCACAGAACACAGACAGCACGCTGCCTGACAGAGTATCACACAGCATTTTACATAGAAAGCAGAGCCCCCTGGCGATGAGCAGCCTCACACTCGATTCTGCCCTCGCACTCAGTCTAACACTAGTTCTACTCGGCTCCTTAGACCTGTTGCTCCCATTTGCCGTCCGACTCCCTCCCCTCTGATCTCTCGCCTGCTCTCAGTTGGAGTGAGTACTTGCAGCTTACTCCTGGACAACTGAGTGAGAGAGAAGGGAGGAGGCAAGGGAGGGAACACAAGACTGTTTTTGCAAGGAGAGGGGGATAGATGGAACCGTCTGTGTAACTGAGTGAGGGTATATTGTTGGTTTAATGAATGCTGGCATATGGTTTTCATACAGCTCTAATTAAAAGGGTTTGGGTCCCACCCTGCCCAGCACTCCTAGGTACATTACACCATGGAACTATTGTTTTCTTATATCCCCTTGTTTTAGATGGGAAGGATGAACATAAGTATTTGTGAACCATCATTGTAGTTTTCTTTCATTTCAAGACAAAGGTGATTTTTTATAACCAGTCATCCACAATGTCTAATAGGGCGGTATTTTGAAATGGATAGATATGGAGTCTGGGAACCTTATCGAATTCCTTATATTTATAGCTTATTTATCATTTAACAGAGTGGTTAATCACAACAAATAGCTTAGATTGTGATTAATTCATACTGTCAATATTTATATATTGTCAAATATATTGCTAAATGACATTCAGCTGAGTGTGAAATGCGACTTGATGGGTTTACCTAAAGTAGATAAAATTAATAGCTCAGTGATATGTAATGAGGTTCAATTACAATAAAACCAGACAGCAAATTATGTGGTAGACTGTATACTGCGGCTGAATAGTCAATAGTTGGGCAAACACAAATGATGCATTCTTTGACTTTGGGATTTGAAATGAAATTTCCCTGCTTATCTGCAGCCACTGGTAAATAAAAATTCAGATTTATTCAAGATTTTTGCAAGAATCATCCAAGAACTTATTCTTGTATTGGTACAGTATTTTAAAAAAAATGTATTAAAGTGAGCTATTTCTAGTATTATATCCAGCAGCCCTTTACTCAAAATGAATTAGGATGCAAATGATCCATCAACTTTAGAAGACTTGTATATTTCCAGTACAGTACTTATGCAATCAACCATCACAAAAGAGCCCGTTTCCTCCAGAGGTTTACAACCTCTGGATCACCTTCTAACACCTTGGAGTTCCTGCCCTGCCCAGCATATTATATAAACCCAAAGCTTATAGTTAAAATAAGAATTTCAATGCTGGTAAAGCATTATGAGAAAAAAAGAATTGGATCAAAATCCATTCTAGTACGTTTTAGATTACACCCCTTCTTTGGAAAATGCTATGCTGTTTGTGATATTCCAGTTAAAAACAACAAAGGGGCGATGAGGATAGAGGAAAAGAAACAGAGCTGTGTGCAGATGGACTTTTGAGCTGCTCTTTTTCCTGATGTCCTGGAAAGATGATAGTGCTTGGTCACCAAGGTCCTCGGGATGCCTGGAGTCCAAGGTTCACAAGGTCACCTTTGGGGTTATCCCTCCGTTATGTCTGTGTGTGAAGATCCTGAGCCATGCGGAAAACAGAGAATCACTTGAAGAGAACAAATGGGGCTTTGCTGTACAAGTAACAGAATTATATGCTAATTTGATGGAATGTGTGTGACAAATTCTTCTTCTGGACATTAAATTGTAGATGCACAAATGCACATCATTCTCTGACACCATTACCAGTATCACAGAGGCTGTGGAATAGACTAACCCTGCACTAATCCTCTGTCATGACCTGCTCGTCCAACCCTCCTGTGTGCCACATCCCCTTGTTACCTCATGTTGAATCCCATGTTTTCAGCTGTGTCTAGTTGTTATTAATTAATTCAGTGTATTTAGTGCTTCCATATCTGTCTTATTCCTGTCTGGTCATTAACGTTGGATGTGTTTTGATTTGTGTTTGTCTATATTAAATCCTGTGTTACCCGACTTCCTGATTACTGCACCTGATTTCCCAGCTCCATCCATAACATCCTCAGCTGCAGGAGGTTCTATGAATTCTTTAGCTTTTTTACAGATCTCTTCAATTAATACATTTTCCTCCTCAGTTGATTTTTCACAGCAGGATAATGGCTGTAGAGATACAAGGTCCAAAGTAATTCTTATCTAGATGACAGTTTATGTTCTCCCACGTCGTCATGGAAACTCCATGCTTGGATGTCTTTTGCAGTCTCTGCCAGACAGGCAACATGTTTTGTTTAAACATCACTGACGTTTTTGAAAGTCGTACACTTTTCACCACAAGGTATAAAGAATTATTTAAATAGAAGAATACAGGGGCAGTAATTGTGTGATGTTGTATGTGACATACAAATTTACAAATATAAATGATAATTATTTAATGTATGGCTATTTCAGATTTTACAAAGTAGCACACTTCCAAGCAAAGCTACTTCCCCTTTGTCCTCTTTGACTAAGTAGCCCTTCTTGATCAAATAAATAATCCAATAATGATAAGGTCTCGAACATGCTGGCAGTTAGACTGAAACTTCTGGATACCCACCCCTTACTGTACTTATCACAGTCACAGGCCCTAAGCTGCTGAACCGCTCCCAAGTGAGTTAGTTGGTTAGTTTGTTTTTGTATGTTTGTTTTTATGACTAATTACACTGATAAGCTAAATTTACTGAAAAAATTTTGTCAGCTTATATGGTTCATTCTGCCAGCCTAATGAAAGCAGGATGCAAGATTCCATTCACAATTTGTAAATATGACGTGATATTTTAGAGTTTGCCGAAAGTAATATTGACTAATGGACATTGATTATTGTGTTAGAATGCCAACCCAAAAGAAACAACAAACATAGAGAGAACTCAATGACTCCAACAAAACTAAATATCCTTCAATGTCAGCCTTCTCACAAGTGCCATATGAATTTTGTCTAATCTCCAAAAGTAAATCATGCAAAGGAATAAAAATAACACAAAATGTGGCTACATGCAACACAAGCGCTTGATATGTAAACTATGTAAATTTGCGCGTGGCCCTTTTCATGATCCGTGCATAGCACACATCTGTACCCCTTCGCTTGCCAAGTATAGCTTTGTGTTTAGTTCTATAGCCCCTCCCCTGTGGTGAGCTTTCCCCGACTCTCACCAAACGCACTCAAGTGAAGCTGGCTTTCATTAGCGGCAGCCTGCCTCTAAATAAAAGCCCTACTGGAGTGCTTGAGAAGTCAGCTGGGAGTGTTCAATCACCTGCCCCGGGGACCAGCACTTAGGCTGGGTCCAAAGATAGAAAGATGAGTTTGAAACATGGGTCTGTACTGTTCTGGAAGCTCTGTTTTGGCTTGCAGCCAGTACTTACTTGCCATATGACATGCCACAGCAGACTAGGTGCTACTGAAGGCCATTTGTTAGGAGCAGAAAGACCTCAAAGAAAGACCTCAGACATAACAGGTACATTTACTATAGCTGAAGGTTGTCAGACTAATGAAATCCATGTAAGTTAACTAATAGATGTCATATAGAGTTGAGTATTATACAGTATGTACAATTATTTTAAGCAGTCAAAGAAAATTATATTTAATACCATATTACCAAATTTTATATCTGTCAAAGTATGTCAGCTTAGCCATTTCAAAAGCTCGTCTACAGTCACCCCAGTATCTGCAGAAAGCATTCCAATGCATCCATGTATTTCTTGAATAGACCACTAGCCCACCATGGTTGACCGATCAATAAGTCATTGAGTTATTTAAGTAACTAAATTCATTAATTAAATGAGGTGATGGCAAAATTTTACAAAGACGTAGAACGGCTGATATCCCTCTGAGAAATGGTTTGGGAACCATGTTCCTCTAAACATCCAACAAAATATCAGTAACTTTTCAGAGAACAGGAAAAAAATTGTTAGAATTTATTGTGTTTCTTTTTATCTGTGTCTAATTACATATGTTCTAATGCTACATATGTTCTAATGTTCAGATGTGCTTTTTGAGCATATATTTACTTCCCAGATAAATAGCTTTAATTAATTTTCTTACACAGTACTGTATGAAACAGTCGGATTGCAAGAGATGTTTAATAATTCCACCTTCAGAGCAATTTTTAATTAAATGTAAAACACTTTTACATTTCAATGTAAAAATGTAAAGCATTTTTATTGAAATATAAAACACATTATCATGGTAAAAATGAGAAACAAATACATTTTCTCGAACATTTTCAAACAAAGAAAAAAAAATGTGTGACTGCTGCTGTTTTTGCCCAGATCCACAATAATAACAAGATGAAAGCCCTGGGTCAGCTTCCCAGCAAAGACAAACTTCTGGGTCTCATTCTTTTCAAAAGGTGAAACTGAAAAGATGGTGGTCTGGGCTTGGCCTTAACCTCAAAGATGACTTATATTCCCCACTCTCCCCATATTCCCCCAGAGCCCCTCTCCGGATCGTTCTACAGTAAATAAGCAGAGGAAGTGTGCCTGGCTGGGAAAGCCTCTGAGAACAATGACTCCTCACTGACCCTGCGCAGCTGCCCTAGACACAGAGCAATCATACCCACATACAACTGCAGCCAAAGGTGTGCCTGCTTTCATAGGCTCCCCCTCAAACACACAACCTAAAACACAGATGAAACTTAATTAATTAATTTAATTTGAAAGTCTTTCTGTGAACATTCTGATTTCATCAAGTGTGAAGCAATCACACCGTGAAAGGAAATTGTAACCAGGACCGTTTTTAGGAGTTGGAATTGGAAGAAGGCCGATTCACTGCCAATAAACCACAAAAAACAGACAAGAAGCCAACAGGGCATAAAACTTCTGGAACTCATTTGTACTGACAAGCATGAAAATTAAGAGGAAAAACCAGGCAATTTGTGGATATGACTCTTGGGAGTGAGATGAACATTTTCATTGAAGTCACTCAAGTAAAGGAAATGGGCCGTTAGAATTGTCCCTACACAGAACGAAGGACAGCTGTCCCTTTTGACTCTCTGGAATCAGACTTAGCATAAATACTTAACACATATACATCACATAACAATGAGATAAATGAAGAATTCAACAGGATGGCTCCACGGGGCATCCAGATAACTACAACAGTCCTAACAAATTGCACTTCAGGTGATGCCACACAATCACAGAGTGAAAGCATGACAGAAGAATGAGGAGAGGTAGGTTCCATTCACCAACGGCACCAAGAATGCAGTGCAAGCATCCATCACCACTCAGAGCCCATCCCAGGAACAAGGGACACAGGTAGCCACCAACACACCACAGCACACAGACATAGTTAATTTAGACTCACCAATCAGCCTGTCCAGCCCACTTTTGGACCATGGAAGGAAACCAGAGCCCCCAGCAGAAACCCACAACAAACACAGGGAGAGCTTGTGATCTCCACACGGTGCAAGAATATGATCCCCAAGAACACATGCACACACTGGTCTTTCGTGCAACACCTATTTCTTATTTAAACAACCATGTCATTCTCCACAATGTGCCCTTTATGCTATGTTTAAAATCATGGATTCTATCTCATCCATATTCCACTCGCTTTGCCTGGTCAGGGTCACAGGAGGGGCCTGGAACCTATCCCCGGCAGGTTAGAAATCTCCGTCTGTGCCTGCGAGGTCATGATTCAGATCCTGCAGCTGTAAGAGGAATCGTGTTACCACTGGGCCTTTAAGTGGAACCTTTAACCATAAAAGCTCCAGGTGTGCTAGATTCTGGCTGTAGCTATTTGTACATATGTACACATGCGCCTGTGTCCACACAAGCTGAAAATGTTCTTGTCACAATGTAGGGAGATTTGGTCCCCAAAATATAATGATTACAAACACACATGCACGCACATAAACACATACCTAAATGGAGACTTTCCATTCATTTCTATGGGAAAAACCCTAATCAAAATCATGACACCCTTAACCCCAACCAAGCC
>JAABNX020000002.1:16226570-16237641 GCA_015163995.2 Mormyrus lacerda | reverse complement strand
TTCTTATTCATTGTATCAAGCTGTTATTTGCAATTATAATCATTCCAGCCCAAAACAGTAATATAATTACTGTAAGTGTTAGTTTGCTAAACACAAATTATCAGTTGGTGAGAATGAGAAAGCTGGAAATGACTATCAATCAGAATTGTGGAGCTCAGGAGCACATGTATACACTGACAGTACATCTAAGCATTTTGACTGTGATGGTTAAAACAATCCTGACTATACTCTTCATTTTGGTGGCACTTATTGATTTATTGGTGGAATTATTTGTGTCAGACTACTGTAATATAAACAATGTGTATACTATTTATAACTAGAAAATCATATGTGTAGAACAGGAAGGCCATGGCTAAATGCTGGCTGAAGGAAACAGTGCTGTAGAGGAATTGTAGGTGTCATTCTTGACTGATAGATAGATAGATAGATAGATAGATAGATAGATAGATAGATAGATAGATAGATAGATAGACTTTAAATTAATTTGTCTTGCTGAAGTCTTCTACTAGTCTTCTGTACTCTGATTCATCTCCATTGCAGAGGAGGCGACGTAGGAGCAGGAGGGGCTAGAGGGACCACGGAGGGGCAACGCAGGAGCAGGAGGTGCCGGCACCTCTGGGGGTGACGCAGGAACAGGAGACGCAGGTACCTCTGGGGGTGACGCAGGAACAGGAGACGCAGGTACCTCTGGGGGCGATGCAGGAGCAGGAGACGCAGGTACCTCTGGGGGCACAGCAGAAGGGGAAGCTGCAGGCACTGGAACCACGGATTCCGAGTCGGATTCCGAGTTTTGAAGCCAGAAGTCAAGACATGCGCGCTCCTGTTTCTCGGAGATCTGAGAAATATCTCGGACAGCGCCGAGGATTCTGAGTTCAGAATCCAAGATGGCTGCGCCCTTTATCAACAGAAGAGGGACTTGTAGTTTTATCCTGTTTAAGCACTACTTCTCATTTGTGGCTCATTAAATTGGTCGCACACACTATTCAATTCAATTCTTTTTTATTGTCATGTGTACAAGTACGAGTATCATGTACAATGAAATGCTTGCTTGCATGTGCTCCCGCAGACAGTGAACATAGACGACAAGACGGCTAGACAACAGGACGACAGTGATGTAATGATGAAGTGAATTATAAATAAGTAAATAAATAAGACCAGAATCCCAGGAATAAATAGAGACAGACAGTGGCAGAAATATATGTGTGGGTAGCAGTGGAGGTCATACAAGGTTACTGATTGTTTATGAGTCTGATTGCAGTTGGGTAGAAACCGTTCCTAAACCTGGAGGTGCACGTCTGAATGGACTGTAGTCACTTCCCAGATGGGAGGAGGGTGAAAAGTGACAGTGCAGGGTGGCTGGGGTCCCGCCTGATACGGTTCACTTTCCTGAGACAGTGTGTAGTGTGGATGTCGTGGATCGCAGGGAGCTGTGTTCCCCTAATCTTCTGTGCTGAGTGCATCAGCCGCTGCAGAGCTCTGTTGTCCTGAACAGAGCAGCTGCTGTACCAGGATGTGAAGCAACCTATCAGGATGGATTCCACAGTACACCTGTAGAATCTGCACAGGGTTATGGGGAACATCCACGCTTTCTTCAGTCTCTTGAGGAAGTAGAGGCATTGTTGTGCTCTCTTGACTGTTGCCATAGTATGACTTGACCATTTGAGGTCATCAGTGAGGGTGACTCCGAGAAACCTAAAGCTGCTGACCTGCTCCACAACCTCACCTCCGATGTAAATGGGGCTCTATTGCCAGCCATTCACAATCGTCCAACTTATCTGTGGATGTGTTGCTACGGAGTTTTATATGTGAAGCGCTGCGCGTAATGTGTTATGAAGTGATATTGCTAAGAATGGCCAACAATTAACCAGGCTAGAATTGAATTTCATGATTAGACGGATTATTTGTCGGATTTAAGGTAGTTCAGGCTAATTGTAAGTGGACAAAGATAAAGGCCATTTAAACTGAGGTACCTTAAATCCGACAAGTTGTCTGGCTATCTAGCTTTTTCATGTGGGTCAAGTCAAGTCAAGTCATGTGGCTTTTATTGTCATTTCAATATACATGTGGTACAGTGTACAGAGAAACGAGACAACGTTTCTCTAGGACCAAGGTGCTACATACAAGACAACAGAAGGACAAGAGTGCACGTGTATAACAGGAGACAACATAAAGTGCATGTGTGCTAACATTGTGCAAACATGGCAAAAAAACATAAAGTGCAATGATGTGCAAGTGTGAAAACACTGGTATGGTGCAAACACGGGTTGATAGTATTGCTACTTCTGAAGCACATGGAACGCGTTTTCCCGAGTTTTTAGCGGATGTGACGTAATCTCGGAATCCGAAAATCGGACCCTGAGGCAAATGGAATGCAGGATATGCTACACAGAGCTTCGGCCCCCCAGGACAGGAGTTTGAGACGCCTGATCTACATCCTACTGATCTCCTTGTCTCTAGACATGAAGGTCCTCTTCCTCTTGTTTAGTAGGGTCCTTACTGGGGACCAGCCAACTGTCTTCGTGGGAACTGTTATCCAGAGGAGAGTAGATATATTTGGCAATACAGTGACTAAGCCCCATGAAGTCCTTCCTGTATGACTCATAAAATATGTCCCAGTCCATGTTTGCTTGTTCACCACCAGTAAACTCAACAAAATTTCTGAAAAATTATTTTCTTTGTCAACTGCCAACATCTCCTTGATTTTTTATGTTTCTCTACTGTATTTTGTTATTTGCATCTCTGCTCAGTGCCTGCAAATAGCCCTGACAAGGCAAACTCCTATACAGTAACTGTACCCATATCACATGGTTCTCTTTTGTACACCATTCTACAACAAAATGATTTTGGACCTAAGCCAGTTATATAACTAATGGGCGCCCTGATAAACATAAAGAGAGAAACAGATTGTTACTGTATTGCTCACTCGGGCAGTTATTTTCAAGCTTCAGGGCTATTAAATCAACCAATCTGAAGGCCCTGTTGAGGCTGTTGGTTTGTTTTTGTTGTTAGAGAGGGAACTTTCAACAGATATTACGAAGGAGAGATTGCTGATATAGGCTATAATGACTATAACTACATAAAAGCCCTTGCATTAAGCCTGTCTTTGTGTGTCACATAACAGGGCAACGGCTCTCATTACGCATATGGAAACTATTAGCTAGCCATCAGGGGGAGTAATTGGTGAGATCTGTACCCTATGTTATGCCTATATTGTATATTATCAATTTTTTTAATGCGATACAGTATGTATTGCAGAGATATCGAAAATGATGTTCAAGGCTATTTTGGATTTATCTGCGGTGTTCTCAGCCATTATAAATTAGGTGTACTATTAGGTTCCTATATAAGTTAATGGTGAATGATGGCTCCTGACGGAAATGGGTACAAAGCCCATAAACTACGACATGCTGGTCCTTCTATTTGAAAATGCCTGAGCTCCCCATTGGAGCAAAATGACAAGCCACCAGCTTTTCTCACGCCCTGATGGAGTCAGCTAAATATACAACAGGAAGCTGAAGTTTTATGAGTGGGAAATAAGGAGGGGCTGAGAGACCCTGGGCCTTCTGTGTGAAATCCCCTTCAGGGGGGTTCTGTAGCTTTTCACAGACGTCTGTTTTTAATCCTACACAGCTGAAACCCAGCCAGCGTACCCACTAAAACTCCCCAGGAACACACACAGCATATGTGACATGTTTACAGTCCGGTGAATGCACATCATATGTTACGGAAATTGGTGATGCTTTTGTTTGTTGTTTCATAGCCTATGTAATGCAGCGGGTGGGATGGTGCCACATCCAGTGACCGTAACGCTCTGCTGTTGAAATGAAAATTTGTGTTTGTTTTCCTACACATAAGATTACATGTAAAGGCCATGAACTAACCCACTAGACAAGAACTTTTGAAAAATCCCAAAGACATAGGCGATATAATAGCGATACCGCAGAAATTAAATTTAGATTATTACTTAAACTGCAGCACTACAGATAAGCAAGACAGTGGTTAAGGCAACTTTATATTATAAAGTAGTATATTGCACAAAGAGTGCTGTAACCTACCTATCAGCCAGATCTGTTTATGAGTCATGGCCAAACAAGTCAAAGGTCTGTTACAGACTCCCCTGTGGGACAGCGTATCAATACATTAATGTAGTTCATTTAGGACAATTGCTCATGATTGCCTGAGAACTCTTTTTTGGCTCTACATAAATGTAAACTGTAAGCTGTACCTTCTATATTTGGTATCAACTGTCCCGATGTAAAAACATTTTACAACTGATGCAATTTAAAAGGTGCTGTTTAAAACAAGGGGTCATAGGAACAGATACATACACCCATAAGATGGCGAACCAGCATTTCAATGCATCATCTGTGACCATATAAGGACAAAAATTACATGAAGGAGTTATGATGAAGACCTTCCATGCTTGCTGAAGAACATGAGATATTATGCAAACACTGTCATTGTCAGAACATTTCTGGAATTTTTTTGCAGGCAAATATCCAGGAGAAGAGCACAAACAGCAACAAGGCATCTGACAAGCCGCCCGTTGAGTGCGAGGCTGGGGACGCTACCGCCATGTGCCGATCTCTGCTCTCACGTCCCCTGGGCCGCCCGCATCTCCTGCTTGGCCATGTCCAAAGGGACGTTGCAGCTGCTCTCAGCCCAGCCATGGGATACAGGCTTTATAGAGCTGTCCTTCAAGCTGCCAGACACACAATGTACCACATAAATAAGGGAACAGAAGGAGGAGCTTTTCACAGAACCTACAGCTATGGCACTCTCTCTGTCTCCATCCCTTACGGTTTAAGCCTTTATCAGCTATTATGTTTTTTATCCTTCTATCGGTAAAATTTATTCATGATAAATTCCATTCCATTACAAGGCCTACAGCGAACATTTTCATGTATATACAGTAATTTGTGCATTCGCGCTTTGTGATTTGCAAATTCAGACATTCACAAAAATTTCAATGGAACCGAACTTATTTGCATCCAAGGTTTTTTTCGCATATCTGCGAAATCTTCGAAAAACCCTACAGAAGTGTTTATGTTTAATTTTCGTAGTAATTTAAAAGTTTTCATGCTTTAAAGTGTAAAATTGGTAAGAAAAATTTAGTTAATGAAGATTTTACTGTGTTTTTGGGGAAAGTTCAAGACATACAATATAAATCAGTTAAAAAATCCCTTAAAAACATGGCTTTCTTATGGAAACATTGTTTCTTATATACATACTGGACTGTACCTTTACAAGACGCAAATCCCATTCGCAAAGTTCATTTCTTTTGGAAATGTCATGACCTTCTCGTCCGATCCTCCCATGAGCTACGCCCCCTCATCTACCTCGTGTGGAATCCTCGTGTGATCAGCTGTTTCAAGTTGCTGTCATTAGTCCTGTGTATTTAAGTCTTCGTTTAAGTATGTTTACCGAGTCCGGTTATTAAGTTTAAGTTTGCCTGTTCCGTTGTCCTGCTTGTCTTTACCTTTAGATTAAACCTTTACCTTTAGATTCCCCAATTCCTTGCGTCTTGCCCCTGCTTCCACGGTCCGTGCCCCAGTAATATGTAACAGGAACGCTAATGGTTACATAAATACTAGAAAATAGTTAATCTACTATCTTGTAATAGTAAGTACTCATTAACATAAATTCAACACACAAAAATGTTTATACGTTTCCCCCTCAAGACGCATTTGCTATAAACACTGAAAGGGTTTGTTTACTCATTTTACCTTACTGTGAATGCAAAAGAAAACGGCAGCCAATGCCGTGTTGTATGAATTAGTAGGGGCAACATTAGTATACTGTACTGTAAATGTGCTAGTGTGACAATTTTTACATGAAACTTTTTTTTTTTTTAAAGGTAATGTAATAAGATAACTTTTAAATGAAATTAAAGTGCTATGGGAGCATATATATGAAATTTAAACTATAGAAATAAGCACATATTACCATTTCTAGTGACTACCAAACATCCATGAATCCTCTTCATTTGCAACGGGTTACGGAACATAACCTCGCGAATACCCGAGGTCTTACTGTAGATATGGTCATTGATAAAATATGCATACTAACACATTACTAACATTAGAATGTATTTACTTTTATTATTACAGTATTATTATGTATTTTGTGGGCAGAGTGGTGGCTCTAAGGCTAGGGATCTGTCCCAGTAATCAGTTGCTGATTCAAATCCTGAGAGTTTCAGCAGTGATCCTACTCTTTGGGCCCTTCAGCAAGGCCCTTAACCTGCAATTGCTTCGTCCTGGGTATGACATTAATGTACATCCAGCCCTGCAAGGAGGTCCTCCAACGTATAGGGGGAATTTGGGGGTTGGTGGTAGGATTGGCAGTTCAGTCACAGAAAAAAAACTCACCCTAGTCCATTCAGACCAGTGTGATGCTGAGGTATCACCCACTGCATGGTTGCACTCCGGTTGTCATCCCTGAGGTGATTTGTTGTGTGGTGACTGCGGCAATGTGCAGTACTCGGCGTGTGCTCCTCACCTCCTCACCTCCTTATGCAAATTTGACTTAAGGACAGATTTAAGGAGCAGAAATGTACTCTCTTGAATGAAAGGAATTCTAACCTTTTAGCCTAATTCTCAAGAGATTATACAGAAATGAAAACATATGATGTATCAAGGGATGACGAACAATGAAAATAATGCTTTTTATAACTCTCAATGGATGAAGGGACAATGGAAAAAAATGTAATTATGTTTTTGGACTGGGGTAAACTGAGGTTACTAAAACCATAGATATGGGGCATGTTTTATTCTCTGGGCAGCTTTATTCCCATGCTGCTATGGATTTTCATACTGAAACTAACACACATTAAGGAACATTCTGACGTTTTTTTTGCTTGACATCTATATGCAAGCTCACCGTGTGGGCTGCTTCTGCTGAACAACAATGTGAGCCTAAATCCCATGAGCAACGACAAAGTATGAATTTTGTAGATACAAGTGACAGGAAAAAAAACAACAGAATAGTATACATTACAACTAGGAGTTAAAAGAGTCTTCATGATAAATTATGTTGTTGGGAATTGTTTTGGAATCAAGGCTGAATGCTTCAGGTCCAATAAAAGCAACACTTATAGGCAGATATAAGGGAGAGGAACTTTCCAGAACCCTATCTAAACACAGACGTAATGACCTCTATTAGTCACCACTGAGCACTGCTGACTGTATTATTAAAACATAGCTTATCACCAGAGTCATTAGGCTTTCCTGCCCTTTTGCAGTCAGCACCACAGGGCCAAGCTACTGCAGAATTTAGCTGTGACTGAGGGGTAAAGGGCACTTGGTCGTCTGGAGTTAAAGGTCTTGCCTGAAACAACAGAACAGAATGTCTTTATTGTCATAGTACAAGTTGCAAGTACAACAAAATTCAGCATGCAACTCCCAGAACGACACGTCCAAGAAAGAGCACACATAAAAGACCATATAAAGAACAGGCATAAATGTATAAAATATACATTTAATATGTATATTAAATGGAGAGTATAAAAAATAAAAAAAATACGTATAAAAAATAAAAAAAAATACGTATAAAAATAAATGCATCTGTAATCCGTTACAGTTACTGGCATGGTTGGACTGGCCATCTGGCATACCGGGCATTTTCCCAGTGGGCCCACAGCTATGTGGGCTGGAAAAATTTTTTGTTGGTAAAATGTACAGTTATAATGGGAACCACACCCCCCCCCCCCCCTTGACAAAATTAATTGTGGGGGACAACATCCCCTCAATTCGGTAATGTGTACCATGGGGCATTGCCGGCCCCCAAAGTATTGGGCCACTTTTTGATTCCAGTACAGCCCTAGTTACTGAGAAAAAAACATTCATTTTCTTGCTTTACATCTTTTCACAGTGCAGAAATGCCTTCCTACATTATATTAAACTATATATTAAGTTTTTTACAGCATAACTAGTAATCTGTAACCTTTTACATTTCAAAAGCAACCTTCTCAACACTGACTACCAAAAGCAATAATGAGCGGCATCATTAGTAATAGTGATAATAATATACAAAGCGAAAGGTGGGTATTCACTGAGGTGACCCAGGAAGGGAAGCTGTTCCTCACTCTAAAAATGTGGGTGTAAATAATCTTATATACAGTTTTCTAATGTCAGCAATGCTAAGAAGTGGTGGCAAGGAGCAGGCCTTCCTGATGTTACTGACCCTTTACATGCATCAGCTGTGTTGCTGTCACTTTACTGGTGCTGCTGGTGATGTTTTGCAATCCCTTTTTGTCCACAAAGAGACAGCTGGCTGACCACACTGAGATGTCAATAGAGAAGTGGCAGAAAGTCACGACAGCTCTGTGAACAACCTGACTTCTTTAAGTGTCCTAAGGAAGTACAGCCACTGTTGCACCTTTTTAACCAGGATAGTGGACTTGGCTGTCTGTAAGACACCTTATGAGATGTGAGTGGCCAGGAATTTGAACCTCATGGGAGTTTCATTTACACAAAAATATTCTAAGGGCAGAATAAAAAATGACTGGTTCAGAGATAACCAATCAGATTTTAGAGGAGGTGGGACCAAGACATCTGATTGGTTGGTCCTGCCTCCTCTAGTCGCTCGGACTCTCCTCTACAATGAGATTGATGGTTATCTCTCTGATCCAGTCATTTTTCATTCTGCCCTCAGAACAGTTTGGTGTAAGTAAAATTCCCATGAGTGAATTTGAAAATGGAAGCTGCCACCTCCAAGTTCACTTTTGGAGTGAACTGCAGCAGGCTCATCGCTACTTCTCCAGATGAGGTTGATGGGATCTTTGAAAGCCAGACAATACACTAAGCACCATTCCTGTAAGCCAATCAGATATCAGTCCTATTACTTTCATGCTATCCCCAAACTTACTGATAGTGTTTATGGTTCATATGGTTATACAGTGAACACAGCAAAAGTAGACCATGGGGTACACCAGTGCAAAGTAAAATAAAAAATTATTGCTCTTAGATTTGTCAGATGGCTTCCAGGTCCCCAATGATATTATTTGCTTTTTCATGAGTAGCACCAGATAAAATGTGGACAGCTGGTATCCACACAGATTCAGAGCGTTTTCCTTCTTTCTTCCTCATCACAGCTGATGAGGATCCAAGTAGAATGAGGTCCTAGATTCCATCAATAAAAACAATGTATTACAGGCCTTTGACATTTTATCCAGAGCAACATCCAATCAAGCATCAGAACTCAATGACCCAACAGTTAAATTACTCTGCCGGCCACAGGATGAACTTCCGATCACATGCACTAATACAAAAAAGCAGCACTTAGAGGAAACACTTAGGAGAACTGTATACTGTAATACTGTATACTGTAATGAACAATACCTAATTGTTCATTGTATCAATGGTCAATTGTACCACTATCCAAGCTATGGTGTGCAAACTGTTAAAACCTGCATTCGATGACAGTCATAATACAGTCAAATCAGGAATAATTGAGAAAAAGACAGAGAGAGAAACACTCACAGAGACCATAGGAGGGGGAGAGAGAGAATGAGAATTATCTAGAGACCTTCTGGTGAATTGTTTATGTAAATAACAGGATGAAGACTAAAATAAATCCATCTGAGGGGTGAGAAACACAAGAAATACAGTTAATGACAATAATACAATAACAGACTGGAATCAGAGCAAAAACCAGAGAAAGACAAAATGTGCAAACAATGTAGATTAAGGCAATACTGATACAATGAGTCCAAACAACTAAAAACCAAACACAAAGGTCAAATCTCACTTAAAGAAGTCAAAAGGAGAAGCTTTAGCACCGCATTGGCACTTAATGCTGCATTCCATTTACCTTGGAAGTTGGAGCTGGGAATGACGTCACACCAGCGTTAACTGCATTATAGTACAACTAGCCATTTTAGTAGTACCCGTTCTAGCCAGGTTCATTGTTAGACATTGTTAGCTTTGCATGACATAACAATCCATTACGCAAACAAATTAACACTGTAGCAACACGTCCACAAATCTGTAGGAGCAGTCAACTACTACAGCTTTTTGCTGTTGATTCATGGAGCAGCCATCTTGAATTCTGAGGTTGGGATTGTAGAGGTTCCTCCAACCTCAGGGGGTGTTCCAGTTGAAATTTCTGAATAGTTGAAATGGAACATACTATTAAGGATGTAACTTTCTTTATGAAGGCACTGCAATTCAGAGATAGAAAAGGAGCTAATGAAAGAAAATAAGAAAATAAGGTCACGCTCATGCTGAAGCAAATAGAGAAGCCACAGTGAGTGAGCCAGACTGCCCTGGATGACAGGTGGAGTTTAAACAGCTTCTGATCTTGTTCTGAATATCCAGCAGGACACAAAAAATTTATAACACTGTTTAGAGAAACCAATCAATCAAACTGAACATTGCAGATTACAAGAAGAAATGCAAACTCCACACATATGAGGCCAAAGGTGGGAATTTAGTCACCAAGCCTGGGAGCACAATGCAGCAATGTTGCCCAATGAGCTACAAACTGTAACTGACAAGCTGGAAAACAGAATTATGCATATAAAAACAACTCACTCTCTGTCAGTGTCTCGATCACTGTTAATCTGACGGTACTTTCTGGGGAGAATACATATATATTACCATCTCTGGAGCTGCTACAGATGCATTGGTATATGAGCCAATAATTCAAAAACCGTTACATGGATCATTTTTAAACTTTGCACAGACATTGCATGGGTGAGAATCTAAATCTTGAGACATATTGCTGCAAAATTAAACCAGCACCACATAGTCCAAACATTAAATACTGTTAAGATGATAATGTAATAACCATTATACTGATCTTTTACAAACTTTGCAGAAGCATTGGATGGGGGGCAAATTGGAAATATTTAAATTTTGAGATACATTGCTTTGAGATACATTTGAGATACAGACACCTTTATTAAAAGCGACCAGTAGCTTCTTTGATGACTCTTTATCGCCTAACCCCCACCCCGATGTCGCACACCTCTACGTCATATTTATTAACCGTAAGGACAAACCTAACAACTCTACATCCCCTCTTTTGTAGAACAGAGAACCAAGCATTACTGTAAAGGGAGGGTTAG
>JAABNX020000002.1:16210579-16221746 GCA_015163995.2 Mormyrus lacerda | reverse complement strand
AATGAATGGAAAGTTCTCACAAAGGTATAATTACAAACCTGTGTGTGTATGTGTGTGTGTGTGTGTGTGTGTGTGTGTGTGTGTGGAGTTTGTAAGTGTCCTGTGTGTGACCAGGGTAAGCTATAGGAACATATATGGATGTTTGACTCTATTCCAGGGGCTACAGAGTAAGTGTCTTTGATTCCAAGCCTGTTTTGTACCTGGTTGTCATGACAATGCTGTTAACCATCCTGATAGGACAATATAAACTAGCAACAGATAAGCTGTCGTGGAAGTAGGATGCTGTGAACAGCTGACATAGAAGAATAATGATTATGTCCTGTTTTATTTAAAATACACGCATTTCTAAATGACTTTTCTGTTGAACTTGTTGCAGTAACTACTCCCAGTTTGTACTCCTCTTTTCATATCCAGGCAGCTTGAGATATACACTCCGGGTTCTACTTTGATAATCTAACTGCAAGGCTAATAGTTATGGGCGTATCCAAATCCGTTTCGCTATTTTGACGACGGGGAGACGGGGAAGCTCGCTGCTGAACAAGAGCAGCAACTGGGAACGGAGACTTAAGTATACTTGTATATTTTATTTAAATTTTGAGTCGGCAGTTCGCAAAATATAAATAAAAGTGCGATCTTTGTTCAAACAAAACACAACCTACAATTTTTAAGGTGTTTTAAAATGTTCAAATAAAAGGCTACCTTGTTTTGCTGTAGACGTTTATTCTAGTCAGGTAGGGGTGCAAACAAACACAAAACTTGTTTGTGTTGATTACCTTTTGTGCAGTGAATGCCGTTGTGGTCTTCTGTGTGGCAGAATCTGTCCAGCAGCAAAAGGGTTATTTGGTTCCAGGTCTAATTGGCCTAGTTCATGCTGGTTATGACCGTAGGAATGACAGAGGCTGCCTTGATCAAACCACCTCTTTTCATGTGCTACTAGGATGGAATGTTTTTGTATTTTTTTAGTAAATCTGCTTGTTTGCATATGTGAGAACTTGTGCAGTTTTTCTCAGAGTCTCTATTGTTTTTTATGTGTTAATTGATTGCCATGTGTTCACCGTTGTTTGTAAATGGTGCTGGCCACCTGCTATATGTTTGCTTGTCTTGTCTTATGTCGACAGTCTTGATTGTTATGTTGCGTGTGAGTACGGAAGCTCTGTGAGTGCTGCAATTTTCTCTGCATTTTAGAGGCTAGCAGATTGAGAAGTTTCCTGTATAAGTTTTTCCCAATTTTCGAATATTTCTGAATTTTGTTTTTCTTTCTTTTCTCTTTGCAATTGTATTGATTAATTTTAATTCACACACTGCTTGATTCCCTTTTTTCAAGCCTGAAATTAAGGTATATTGTCCATTCGTACACTGACTGATTCTTCTGGCCAAATCTACGCCCATGTAACAGAATTTGCTCAACAACCTTCTCAGACTGACTGAGCCTACTGTCTCCTCTATTCCAGTTTCATGAGTTGTCCACCTGGGATGCTTTTACAGCTGTCCTGAAGGAGGTCCCACTTATATACTGAGCACTCACTGGCTGCGTTTTTTCCCACTTTGGTCACACTCCTCCAAAACCATTTCTACTGTGATGCAACACTATTACTCTCCTGGCTTGTCCAAACTTTTGACTGATACTCTATGTTAATGGATGTTGTATGTCCTTCATGTATATAATTGTATGAGGGTTGGCTTAAATATGATGTTTCCTTGTAAACTATAATGTTTAATATAGAGGAAATCTTCAGTGAATTTGCAGCTTTTACTGCTGTTACAGATGCAGCAGCTGACGGTTCTGCTTTTCCATGGTTTTCCTACCTTACCTCAGCTCCTGCCAGCTCCTAAATTTTCCAGCTGACTCAAAAAGTATATCTGTTTATCTGGCTTAATGTAGAAACCAGATTTGGAGCAAAATGAGCTACTTTTTTCTGACAGTCACAGATGTCACATGACTCTTCAAAAAATTCTAACAAAGACCACAAAATTCTAAACAGAGGGGAGGACAGTTCAACAGTCGTGCTGTATTTAGTTTTATTTTAGGTTCATATCTGTGATGGCACTAGAATAGCTTAGTTGTACACATCCCTTCTGAGATCAAGAAAAAAGTGGAATGAACATATACTAAGTATACCCTAACATCTGGGCTCTATCAATATAAGAGCACCATAAAATGTAACACAGAAGGTTTTGTCCATAAATATATGTTTCCATTTCAGTTGAGAGAAGAGCTGAATTAGATATCACAATATAGCCATTACTTTTTCTAGGGAAACTTGGACAAGGCAAATTCCTCAGTTTGGAAGGACCTTTTCTGAATCAGGCCATAGATTTTTGTGTTTATCTGCTTGTCAGAGCGCAGGCTGGAATCTCGGTAACTCAGAGATTTTAATTCAGCTCTGTTGCATTCTGCTTGTGTTTAAGGAGAGTATTCCCCAGCACTCAGTTTAGCTGTGTATGCTGAGGCATGTGAAGAATGCAACAATTCAGCAAGAAAATGAGTATAGGAATGGCAAAAGATTTATGGAATAAGTCAGAAAGGAAAGCTTTACTGATCTGTCAACCTAATTCTCCTCTATTCATCCGGGAGCTGTAAGTTGAATTATGAGTGGATTCATGCAAGTACCACTTCCCTGGATTGTCTTTTTTTACAAGGAAAATTAATCCTGCTGCATAGAATAATGAATATGTCACAGGTATCATCCGTTATTAGTCATTGAAGATGCAGAGGATGCAATATCAAAATGAACTTCACTGGCTGATTAATCATAGAACCAAGGTACCCTGAACAAGATACCATCCCAAAGTCTTGCTCCCTGGATGCTGAATTAGCTGCCTGCTGTTATGTCACATACGAGTTAAATGCAGATGATACATTTTGCTGTGGTATGTCAGCAATGACAATCACTTTCACTGATATTAGAGTCTCAGTATGACTGATTGTAGTAAATGTAAAACAAGGCAGCAGTTTCAGTTTGCTTATTTTATGATTCACAGGGATGTAAAAGGATACAACTACAGATACAGCCAATCAAAACACCAGGTTTCCTGGCTCTGTAGCTTAAGTAAACTTGTGGGAACAATAAACCGTTTTGTTTAAATAAATAACCATATAAACAACGCAATTGCATCAGCTCATTTCAGTTAAAACAGGCTACGTTGTTTAGGTCAGCGCTAGTGATGGCCAATAGGACATTCCAAGAACCATGTGCTGTATTTTTGACCTCACTAGGTGATGCTCTTGGTTTCCTTTTCTCCATGCTTTCTGCCCTTTTCTGGACAGAGATTACCACCTAGTGGGGTCTGAAAATGCAGTACATAAGGCATCATTTTGTCCATCACTAGCCAGCACTGTTACAGTAGTTTGGGCAGCAGGGTGGCTCAGTCAGTAATGTGGGGGACAAATTCTGTCTGTTTTACTATAATGCATGTTCTCCCTGAGATGTGAGGTTAGTCACATAGTCCAAAGAGGTGCAGCTGGATTAATTGTATTGAAAAGATGCTTTATTTGCCATTTGTTCAAGTACATTGCAGGTCTTTAGTTTTCACATGTCCCACTTTGTTTTCCTTTTTGAGACATATACACATACACTGAGGTGAGAGTGAAGCATGGGGTTTGAGCGTAAGGTCGGCCTTTTATCTGGTGCCTCTGAAGCATTTTAGGGGCCTAAGGGCCACGCTTAAGGGCCCAGTCAACATGTGACTCCAATGGGCCCAAATGGCGAGCTTACAATCACTGGCACAGTGTCCTAAGCCACTCCCCCAAGAGAAAAAGGAGGGTGTGTGTGTCTGCGGCCTGTGATGGACAGGCACCAAGCCCCCAGAGTACCCCAGCCGTGTACCTGTCCTGTCTGGGATAGGCACCAGAGATCTCATTTATCGTAGTTCTGTGCATGTAAAAAGATGCCCGGAATGTGCATAAGAAACTTTTTATACAAAATCCTGGAATTATTAAACAAAATTTGATGGGAAAAATGTGTATATTTACAACAACTCATTAGGTAGGGTAATTGCATGCAACATTTTGGACCAATCAGAAAAAGGCGACACCCAGCAAATCAGGGAATTGCAGGTAAACTAGCTGTTTGTGCCATTAAGAGATTAAACATGTAATGTTTCCACTCAAACTGTACCTTTCTACCCTCACCACTTTCTACGACTTGGCCCCCGCTTTTGCAGCTATAACAGCTGTCACTCATCTAGGAAGACTTTCCACAAGATTTTGGAGCATGTCTGTGGGAATTCTTGCCCATTTATCCAGAAAAGCATTTGTGAGGTCAGGCACTCATGTTGGACATTAAGGCCTGGCTCGCAGTCTCCATTATAGTTCTTCCCAAAGGTGTTTGATGGGATTGAAGTCAGGGCTTTGTGTGGGCCAGTTAAGTGGTTCCACACCAAACTCACCCGATCATGCCATTATGGACCTTGCTTGTGCATTAAGGTATAGTTATGCTGGAACAGAAGAGGGCCATCCCTAAACTCTTCCCATGAAGATGGGAGCATAGAATTATCCAAAATGTCTTGGCATGCTGAAGCATTATGAGCTCCCTTTGCTGAAACCAAGTGGCCAAGGCTAACCCCTATAAAACAACCCCATACTATTATCTCTCCTCCACTGAACTTTACAGTTGGCACAATGTAGTCGGGCAGGTAATGATCTCTTGGAATCCGCCGAATCCAGACTCATCCATCAGATTGCCAGACAGAAAAGCGTGATTCGTCATTCGACTGAAAATGTTTCCACTGCCCCAGAGTCCAGAGTCCACGCTTTACAGCACTTCATCCAGTGCTTGGCATTGCTTTTCATGATGTCAGATTTGCATGCAGCTGCTCATGAAGCTCGTGAAGCTCTCAGCGCATAGTTTTTATACTGGAGTTTATGGCAGAGGAAGATTGGAACTGCAGTTATTGAGTCAACAGAGCATTGGCAACTTTCACGCAATATATGTCTTTGCACTCTGTGACCCCGCTCTGATACTTTATGTGGTCTGCCATTTTGTGGATGAGTTTCTGTTATTCACAAACACTTCCATTTTGCAATAATGCCACTTACAGTTGACCGTGGAATATCGGGATTAGCATGGGTGATATGCCCTTGTTTTCAATTAGGGCCGTGGTGACATCACAGCTGGAAGTGTCGGCTGTGGCTGATTATGAGTGGCAGTCTCTTTTACATCAAATACAGGTGTGGCTGGTTGCAGTGTTGACTCCACATGAACTTGCTTTCTGTCTGGCATCCTATGACTGTACCATGCTTGAATTCTCTGAGCTCTTCAGAATGACCTATTCTTTCACAAATGTTTGCATGGCCTGGTGATTTTATACACCTGTGGCAAAGGGTCTGAATGAAACACCTGAAGTCAAGAGGTGTGTTTGTGTATAAATTTATTTATGACACTTTATGATCAATTATGATCATTTCTCAAAAATAAAATAAGACCGGGAGACTCAATATTTTAGTATTGATCTGCACATCCTTACTTGCAACCCTGTCCGGGACAAGCTTTTGGAAAAATTGAAATTGAACCCTAAACAGCAAGATTTTTTAAATTGAATATTATTTCAATTTAGTACAAATTATAACGCTTCAGATAAAAGTAATTCAGTTCATTCAACACATGGATTAAACATCCACGTTCCAGTAGCCAATGCAACATTTGAATGGATTTCCATCTTTGCTAAACCTACAGTGTGTGTGTGAGCGCGAGGAATATGCTGGGATCAGGAGCTCAGAGGCATGAAGCTGTCCTTACATAACCTGACACACACACCTGTTTTCCCTCTCAGCTCATCTGGAAGGTAATTTACAGCCAGCGGCCCAAAGCTGCCTGCACATGATCAATGCAAGTGCCTCACACAAGCAGTCACACTTCAGCCATTCATTCCATTTTCCCCTCTCACCATGCATCTAGTACATGTGTGAACCATACAATAAAAACAATATTAATAGGGTACTGCTTCTAGAAATTTCATTTTGGAGCTGAAGTACTGCTTTTAAACTTTCTGAAAAATACTTAAGGTAAATGTATAGAATATTTATATTCCTGAACAAAACCGCCACCTCGTGTTGATAATGTAGAATTAATTTACGAAATGTTTCACTTTTGCAAAGCCGCCTCATTCTGGTTGACTTTGGAGCACACATGCAGACAGACAACCAGGACATTCTGATGATGATTATGTGAAGGGGAAGGTGATAGAAATGGAACACATTTTTACAAAATTACCTAATTTATTTATGTAAATTTCTGGAATTATGTAATGTGATTTTATGAATTACAAATTCTAAATGCTCTGTAAATTTTCCATACAAGATTGTCATAAAACATTGTCAATGTGTTTTTTTTCCAAAAAATGCATTGCACATGGCACAGTTAAAAGAAAAAAAAAAAAAAAAAACATGCACATATATTTTCCCATGTCACTAAAATAGATCTGATTACAAAAAATACTCCTGAACAATATAAACATCTTCATCTACAGCCAGGTCAGCAAGTCACTACAACCAGCCTTGGCAACCCAAGGGTTAAACTGTTCTTCAATGTTACAATAAAATAATTTCTTGCTAAATTTTCATTTGCAAAAATATACTGTTCTCATTCACTCTCAGCTCATATATATTTATATATGCACCTTTCAGAATGAATATCCAATGAGCTGACAGAGAAGACGGCGAAATTCCTTCCCCAATGCAACCAAAAACACCAAAACTACTGTTTCTGCCTGGAATCTTTCATATGGTTAGAAATCCGTCTTAGATGGAGCAAGATCAGGACAGCCAAACCTAGCAGGAGGAGTGATTGCAGTTTAACAGACTTAATTCACAAAACAATGACAAATCCAACACAAAACATTTTTCCCTCATGTTGAGACACAGGGAACTACAAGCATCACGCATCACATATGAAGGCGGGGCTATCCATGCAGCAGCTCCTCCCTCTTTAGCAGCCCAGTGAATCAGCATATAAACCCCACCCTATGGAGAACCTGCACCTCAGCAGCACACGCACAGAACCGCAGCAGCACATCAAGGCCTACAAGAGCCCATCACCCACTCAGGAAGCAGGGCTCTCAATCCAGATGATGACATCATGAACTCAAAGGCCAAATCGTTTAAACAAAAAGACTGTAGTTAAAATGTTGAGCCTTCATAACAGAAAGGTATGCTGCCATATTATAGGCGTGTGTCTGAAGGCAGCTCATCCCCCAAAAAACTGGGCCAGTGAGGAATGGCAAGAACAGAGTAACCCTACTGTATGCCTCATTTCTGTACACATTCACGCACTCACTCATAGAATCCCTGATATTATTTTCACCTCCCATTATTGCCATGTAGATAATTCAGAAGGGCGGCTTTGGAATGGGCTCCTTTAAGACTAGTCTGAGACAGAAAGTGTTCATCATCCTGGTCCAATAATCAGTCCGCACTGCTGGCTTGCTCATACATCTACGTTTGGTATTAACACCCTGCAGGTTAGCAGGTGAAACTTGGAACACAATGCTGCAAACCACACCTAAGGTTATGCCCCCCCAAGAATCTGCGGATTAGTCTAGACCTCTCTTCCCTCATCCGTTAGTTGCAGCAGATTACATGAGCAAAACATCTTAAGAGTCCTCCAGCTGAAAGGGGGTCAGCCTCTATGACAGGCCTAACACCATTTTAAAAGGTTAATAAATTCAGGTTACAGGGAAGGAGCCCGGGGGAGTGATCTGCTTTCAATGGGTGTCTCTGGCAGCACCAGATGCCAGGTCCCACATGTGCATGACGTAGTGGTTAAAGCATGGATCTCCATGGTGACCCTCAAACCATCAGAGGAGCACTAAACCTGAACAGTTCCCTTTAAATAAAATGCATAAATACAACAAAAAAAAGAATGATTTGTCGAAGTTATAGGTTGTCCTAGACACACATTCCTCCATTGCCTGCAAATAAATAACAATAACAATACTACTAAAACTACAACAGCAAAGAGGAGACAGGTGTCATGTATCATGGTACAATCCTGATTCTCTGCAATGGGTGCAGGCATGTAATGACCAACCATGGGATTGGAAGAACAGCGGAAAGAACAGCAGAGTGAAAATGAAGAGTCACAGGAAACAGAAAATCCAGTGTGCAATTTGGTCTCTCCATCAGCCCCAAAAAGGCGACCTGTGCCAAAGACGTTTTTACCTCCGACTCCACCAGGGAGGCGCAAAAGGAAAGAAAAAAAAAATCATACTGTTTAGACCAGTGATGAAAAACCACAAGTCTGGGGGGGGGTGGCTGAGATCTGGGGACCCGTCCAGTGGCTGGTGCTGGCTGTCCAGGCTCGGTACTGGGCTCAGAACAACCCCACCCCTGCCCCCAAAAGCTCCCAGACTCAGAAAGCCAGTTTTGTGGGGCTCACTGGAGTCCACATCCACCGCATGTCCACCTCCCTCCGAGAGTTTGGCGGGTTCGGGAAGGTAGAGGGTGGTGCGAGAGGTGGAGGTCAAGAGCAGACAGAGCTTGAGCCTGCAGCCAGGCTGCAGACGGGTGTGGGGTCGCCATAGAAACGGGGCTCAGTCAACGGGAAGAGCAGCAGCAGGAAGAGCAGCATTCCCAGCAGGTAGGAGGCCAGGACGGTGAGGCGCTGCGGATGCTCCAGGGCTGTGCTCAGCGCGGGAAAGCCCATGTAGTTACAGAAGGAGTGGCAGAGCACCGGCCCCACCAAGTGACCTGGCACAGGAAGACAGGGACAGCCACTACACACTGCTGAAAATGCATCTCCTGCTGACAGCCATGTGGAAGCTCCAAAATATACCATCTATGCTTGCATATATCTCCATCTACATGCAGCCTCTTGCTGTCCAGTAGATACAAGTCATACATTCACAGTTTCCTGTCTCTGCTCTAACACACCAATATGAATAATACACTGAATGCATACTTCCAAATTTAAACATAATTCCATGTAAGTGCACATTAACATTTTACATGTGGACTTCATGTAGGAGACACAGCTAAACAGCAGAAGATTCTGCAAAACAGTATCACACACACAGATATTTGGACACACCTGTCCTGATGAAGATGAAGGCTGTGTAGGCCCCAAAGACTGCTGTGTATGAGAACTGAAACACTGAAACAGAGAGACATTCAATGGTAACCTGAAAGGAAAACGCTGCTCAGTATAAGGCCAGATCAGTCTTACACAATGTTTAATAAAGTATAAATGTTAGGGGAGGGTATTTTTCACTTTTGCACGGTAATATATCGTAGTAATTTTTTTCTGTGTTTTGGCAGGAGTAGTATGACCTGTCCCTTTGTATAAATTAATGTTTGAGTATACTAATTACACTTTAATTGCTATTACAGTTGGATAAGGGTGGTTTTATTTAAAAAAAAGATACAAAAAAAGTGACATAGTTGATGTTTTCTCAGGGGAATGACAAGCCGTTTCAGCCGAAAGCAGTGCATTTTGCTTTTCATTTCAAATAAAACGCAGGGTTGCCAACTTTGCTCAGGTGGCTGGAGTGAGATTGTCAATCTGAGACAAGTCTGCTCATGCATTTACATGTATGCAACAGTTTCATTTCCTTACAAATAAATACTTCTTAGGCTTTGCAAACTACCCGAATGCTTATGATGCAGCTAATTTTAGGTTTGTAATGGAATATAGATTTGCCGTAAGATTTCTGTCAGAAAGTGTGAGTTTTGCACCAGAGGTGTGAGAGTTGGCAACCCGGAAAACTTGTGTTTTTTTTAAATAGTTAATTCAGTTGATTTGTATAAAAATAACTTTATTCAGTTGTCAAAAAACATAAAACTTTGACAAACAAAGTTACTAATAAACTATGTTTATATATGGTACGCTGAAGTAGGTCTTGTTTGACGATTAAAGGAGTGATGTTCATTGGTATGGGAAACGGGCAGTTCCAGCGTTAACTGGGCAGTTATGCCTTAACCACACACCTTGGATGAAGACTACGGTGCATATATATTTAGCAAATATGTTTTACTTTTTAATTTGCTACTCTCTCTCTCTCTGTATCAGGGTTATTTATGTTTAATGCGTATAATTACGCAAAATCTAGGACTTCTAATTTACCAGTTACCAGTATAATGCGAATCCATATCGAGGTGCACAATCACACTGGTAACAAATGTGCCACCACCAGGAATGCAAACCATTTAAGGCTAATACTAGTTTTGGTACTTAGAGTAGTGAACTGAGGGGACACAGCGCCCCCTAGAGCAAGCAGACGAAAAAGAAGCCTTACCTGCAGACAGGAAAATCCCAGAGACAGTGCCCTGACCAAAGCGTAGCAGCTCGATCACATGATGGAAATGAGCTACAATGACATAAATGCACAGTGGAAAGACTCAGAGACAGGAGGGTAAAGAAGCATTCAAACTGAAACATCAGTAATACACACTGGCCACCAGCTAGCAAATGGAGCAGGCAGACAGGTGAGCTGGACTAAGCTATGCTAATAGTGACGAATGGGTAAGAGGAACAGACTGGCCTACAGGCTAGAGGACACATGCGCACTAAGCACCATTACAGACAAGAACAACCAGCCAGAAGAGAAGCGGGACTGACCTACTCCAAAGAAGAGTGGGCAGGTAAAGATGGCAGCCAGGGGTCCTGCACAGGGAACCAGCATGGGCAGCATGCAGGCCCGGAACACCAGCTCCTCAGTCAACGGCGCCACCACCTGGTTCCTGAGCCACCTCATGTCGCTAGCACACAGGGCCCAAAACCAGGGGTCTGCTGGGCAAGACAGCGTTACTTTGAGCACACACACCTGCCTGAGTGGATACACACACTATAAAACTTCCCTGAGGAGTGAGCCCTCCCCTTCTCACCCTAAACACACACTCACCTAAACCTACTTTGATCCCATCTAAAAAGCCCCAAGGACAGTCCGCAGCCAGCTGGATCAGAGGACCAAGGAACAATACCTGTAACACAGAGGGCCTTGGTAAATGTGTTTGAACACCTGCAATTAAACATTTGATGTACAACGTCTGTCTTCTAACTGCATATCTTATGGTTATGCCTAAATTATTCAATAAGGGGTGCTGAGGGTAGCCACTGAGCATTTTATGTGTGTGTATGTGTCTTTATATATGCATGGTAGTGATGCTCCGATTGATCGGCCACCGATCATGATCGGCCGATATTGGCTAAAAATAGCTTGATCGGCGAACCCC
>JAABNX020000002.1:16190887-16210479 GCA_015163995.2 Mormyrus lacerda | reverse complement strand
GGCAATCGGCAGATCATGATCTTGGTGATCGGTAATCGGTGATCGGCCCCAAAAATGCTGATCGGAGCATCTCTAATGCATGGTATCTTTATACTGTGCGCATAAGTGAGTGTGTGTGTGTGTTTGTGCAATACTGAACCAGCATCCCAAACAAACAAACTGTTTCTCATGCTTCCTGGTACAGTGTCTGTGCTCCACAATATTCCCTGTACCAAACAAATGGCTGAAGTACAGTATGTAGATGCATATAGGCCTAGTAGCAATTTTCAAGGCAGCTTTTAAAGTCAGGGTATCTGATTATTGTAAAAAATAAGTTATGCATTCATTAAATTCAATAACTGCTACAGAAGAAAAGAAGCATCCTCATATACAGCCATAACTCAGGCATACAAGCAAATAATAAATGTAGTATTCAAATAATTCAGGCAGCATGTGCACAACTATCATCATCTGATCCAGGGACTAACATCAGTCATTCATCAGGATGCTAAGAAGCAAAGAGCGGCAGGTACAGAAACACACTTACCATGGTGAGCAGCAAGGGCAAGGTGATCGCAGGGATGATGCCCTCAAGCCGAATGCCCATCAGGGCCAGTAGGGGGGGCCTCGCCTGAGGGGGCAGAAGGGCAGCATGTGAGAAGAGGCATTATGCTCCAGTGTGTAAGTAATGGCAGTACAGTAATCAGCCTTACCCACCTCTACGCCAGTGAACTCTTTCCATGCCCAGACAAAAACGGGAGACAGGGCAGACACAAACAGCACGCTGGTAAAGCGCCGCTTTATCACGGCAGGGTGATCCCTGTCATACATATAAAGGACACTAATTAGAAGGCACAGGAAACAAGAGCCTGTGCTCCTAGTGCTCTAGCTGCTGACTGTATGCTTACTGAACAATACGGGAAAAGGGCAATAACTTTGACCCAAATTGGCCTCTCTCATACTGTCTCACACACTACACTAGCCAGGCTACAAAGAACTCTGCACGAGAAATCAAAGCGAACCGCAACTGACTAATTCTGAATTAAATTTTTTGCATGGGAAGAGATATAGATGGTGCATTCGTGGGGGAGGCTATAACTTATGGAGCAATATTTACTTGGTAATTTAACAGTTATATCAGGGATCAATACCATGGCAGATTCTGAATCATATGCAATGTACTACCACGGACACGTTTATCCGTGTACGGACAGGCTTATGAGTTATATCAATGGTAGTTACAGTTACCATCGACACGGCACAAACCTTACCAAGACAAATACTATAAATCCGCGATAGGTATACAGCACGCAGTATTACAAAAACCTGACTAACCTAACCGATTTAGCAAGTGGTTTCGATAAAATATCTATTAACTCTTGTAGTATGGTAGACTAGAACTGCCGACTTGAGCAGATCCTAAATGGCTGAATTTACGCATTTAACCTCAATATGGGGACCAAAAAAAACTCGCTTACCTGGGCAAATCGCTCCGCCACACGTATAAACTTCCAACATAAAAGCAAGCAAGTAAGAAACATGCCAAAATGGACACCCAGCACGGTGCATTCGGCGGAACGAAAGTGGCATCGCTAAACGATAATCTGTCATCGTTTGACATGTCGGGGGACATGGACTATGCCACGGCGTAAAAAGTAAACAAATCTATTGCTTTCAATTTTATTTACAGCAGGATGCGCAGGTAAAATCAAAATGAGTACATGGTCTGAGGATGCAATCTTGAGGAAATCATCGCATCCTGGCGCAGAGATATGACGTACAGATCCGGCGTCTGGCCATCAGGGAGTCTTCCGTAGCGAAGAATTATAAAACTGGACTTTTCAGCCAGCCTTTCCTCCCGTGCGCTACCTAAATTTATTTTTAGTCTGATCAGAGAGTGCAGGGAAGGCGTTTATAAACAATCTTTGGTCCGATTAGCTTTTAAACTTTTTCCTACTTTTCCCCTGGCCAATAAACGATCGAGGTTCGTACGCGTCACCGAATGGCGCCAGCCGCGTTGTTTCAATCTTCGAGCTGACAGCTGTCACTACACGGCAATACTTACCAGGCATAGAAAGTTAAAGGCTATCTCATATATTTGCATAAATGTTTATGAAATGGACGATAATCTTTAACCGTCTGTATTAACACTAGCAAACCCACTCACAGAAACTGGCGGTGTAGGTTTTTTTTTTTTTGCTTGCTTGCAGTTCAGTTCAGTTTTTAGTTATTTTTTAGTAGCTTTTGTATTTGTCTTTCAACGCTGGTGCATGTGTGACTCACATCCAAAGTTTACTCAGACCCTGTAGTGACAGGCTGGTCTTGTACAGGGTTTCCAACTTTGGTCAGCTGACTGACGTTGAGACTTTTAATTTGAGACAGGTCTGCACATGCATGTATACATGTATGTAGCAGTTATATTACCTTGTAAATAGTCTGTGGGATTTGCATACTACTCCAATGCTTTCGATGTAACTGATTTTCGGTTTATAATTAGAAGTATATATAATTTAGAATTATATAAGCTTGCCGTAAGATTTCTTGCGTTAGTGTGATAGTCTGAAAGCGTGAGTATCACGCCAGATGTGTTATAATTGGCATCCGTGCTTTTATGGTGAAAATTTCTAATAGCGTGTGACATGAGCCAGCCTGCCACTAGTCCAATGCAGTCATCATAGATAAGATATCTATGGCAGTCATCAACATTATTTCAGTGGTAACTGTAATGCTGCTAACTCTGGATATTGATAAAGTTTAAATATCGGACAATTTCGGTAATGTTAACTGATATTGCGCATCGTTACATATTGTTTGTTCCTTTTTCATAAAGACAATAAAAACATCATCCATCCATCCATCCATCCATCCATTTTCTGGAAGCACTTGTCCTATTCAGGGTTGCAGGGTTTTGGAGCGTATCCAGAAGCCTACCAGGTGGAATCCCCACAATGACATGAGGACAATATGCAAGCTTCACACACAAGGAGCCATGGCAGAAACTCAAACCCTGGTCCCAATGGTGTGAGGCAACAGTGCTAATCACTGTCACCTCATATAACATCATATCACATCATATCATATATGTTTTCAACTTTTTGGACTGTGGGGAGAAATTATATATATAAATGATTACTTAGTTAATTGTCAAATTAATTGGTTGATTACTTGATTATTAATAGAATTGTCAGTGACAGCCCTGGAATATTTGCATACATCTTGAAATGTTGCTGGATACAAACATTTTTCTATTGTTGCCATTTTTATTGTTGAATGACATGTTGAAACCAAAAATATTTAGAGGCAAGATTTTACTTTAGTTAATGGAAACAAAGTTAACTGAAGCTGATGTTTTGTTTGCAAAAGTATTCAGATCTGGTGGTGTAGTAGCTAAAAGGACACAGGCAAAAGGATTTTCCCTCACAAGATGCATATTTGCTTTGAAGTTGGGTTTTGCCTTGAACCTTATGAAAAAAAAACATTTGCTGGATAAACCCTTAGACTGTGAGGGGTTATTTGTTAAGTGTTGGGGTTATTTGTCAGGAAAGTGTGAAGGAAGCTATTGGGGAAAATCACTTTGAAAAGGCCTCAGAAATCAGTATCAGCTAGTGGAGTGAAGCCCTTCTTCAAAGACATCTCAAAGCTCATTCGTAGTTTTCCAAGCTGCACAAAAAGATGTTATGGTCTGATGAGAGCAAGTCTGAGCTTTTTGACCATGATGTAAAGTGTGCGGCCATATCCCAGAAGACTCCATCCCTACAGTGACACATATTGGGGGCAGCATTATGCTGAAAGGATGCTTCTCATCAGCTTTTAGAAATGAAGACAATGAATTTTATGATATTCAAGGATATACTACAAACCTGGTAGGAATTGAACTTTGAACTTGCATATTGATGCACTGTTCAGTGTTGTTTTTGTCTGTGTGTACGTTATATTTTTCATGTACGTTGCACCTTGGTCCATGGAGAAACGTCTTGTCTCATTATGTACATGTACACAGCTGCTGACAATAAAGTACCTTGAACCATGAACTCTTTGCTGGAAGATTATCATGTAGTACATTACTTTGCAGTAGGAATTATATCAGGAAAAAAATGTGTCTGTTATTCATAGTCCAGCAACATTTGAAAATGCTTTTTGGGCTTAAATACTTTTGCAAGATACTTTACAAATAAGACATAAAAAAGCAGTATGCAGACTGATTTTTTGATGAGACTGAGAAGTCACTATGCATATGATAGTAGGTAATGAAATTTTAGTCTGGTCTCATACTCAGCTAGGCAGGTTGTCAGTGTCTGTCTCCAATCATCGCTTGCAGATGCACAAACACAAACAGAAGTCATCTATTAAGAAAAAGCTCCTCTGTCTGAAACTATAAAGTGGCATGTGAAAAGTACACACTCATAGTTATGTGTTTTTAATCAGGGAATGACTGATGTCTATTTTAATCAAGAACAAATGACAATTGATGCAGGGCTAATATCTTAAAGGTCAGTCAGGATTTCTTTAAAACTTGAAAATGATCGGAACTCACTGGTATAACTCACTGGTATAACTCTATAACTCTGTTTTGAAGTTTTTTTGAAGTTTTTGTCTGACATAATGGTGAAGAGCGTCCAGTAGTGGCAGGGGCTGCTCAACCCAGTAGCTCGTAATGCTGCCACAATGGAATAATAGTGAAATATGATGTATTGCTATTCATGTGTTGTGGGTCATGTTATGTTATAGACAAGATAAGCCAAGTCACTGTTGTTCCATGAGGTCTAGGACTGATGGCCTCGGGCATAATCGCAGCTGCAAGGGCTTCTGGAAGTCAAAGATCAAGTCAAGATGTTGGACTCATTTGATGACCTGTCCAGGAATGAATATAGTTTGTTTTTTGGATGTGACCGAGTCAGTGAATTAGTGAGAGCAAAAAATATATAAATACATTCTACATGTCAAAAATGTCCTGAATATCTGTATATTTGCTTGAATATTTTTGCTATTACTTGATGTTTTGTGTGTGTGTGTGTGTGTGTGTGTGTGTGTTATTAACATTGTCTTAATCTGTTGTATTTTCCCTGTAAATTTTTTTTTGATTTCAACTGGTGTAACATCCTTCCCACCTCAGCTGTACCGCAGCCATATGCTGACTGGAATACACTCCAGTCACCCTTGTAATCATAACCTAAGTGTCCAAAAGATGGATTATTATTGTTATTGTTAGTGATCTAGTAATATAACTCTGTGTGTATGTGTGTGTGGTTCAGGTATACTATATCAAATGTGCCCACAACGTGATGAATACTGTACCCTCTTTTTCCACTTTATGAGGACCACTTTCCTGATCCCCATATGGAAAATTCTATTTTATAAAAATCCGTGACTTTGTTTGGTTACGTTATGGTTATGGTTAGGGCTGGGTAAGGGTTAAGGATGTCATAGTTAGAATTGGCATTTTTCCCATAGAAATTAATGAGCGGCCCCTATAAAGATATGTTTAACCGACTATGTGTGTGTGGATTAGGTTTATATTACATTGTGGGGACCAAGTGTCCCTCACAATGTGATACAAACCAGTTATATCATTTTTCAGGTCTCCTCAAATCAATCTGTGAATGCAATCCAAAAAGTAAAAATGTCAAAAGTCTCATATTTTCTTTGGTTACTTATGTTTAAGGTTAGGGCTGTATTGGAGTTAAGGTCGTCATGTTGGGATTAGAGTTTCCCCATAGAATTGAATGGAAAGTCCCCACAAGGATATAATTACAAATAACCTGTGTGGGTCTATATGCTGTATATATTTACGCATGGTGACGAAACAGTTTGACGCGTTAGAGGTGGGATTTACAGCGAGGAACACCCTCTTCTCTTTGACTAGGAGCTCTATTTTTTGGACTGCCGCTCTTGAACTGTAAGCTTACTTTCTCATAAATGATACTATAGGGGAGTGTTTACCTGGCCGTATGTCCTAATGATCCGAATAAGAGAGATTTAAAAGCCACTAGACCTTACCAAAGTTCAACTGGTATTTATATGTTTTGCTTATAGGTTAATGTTTGTGAGTAGTGGTATGCCTTTGTGGAATCTTGCATTTTTCGCGATTTGTTGTGATCTTCGCTTCTAGGGTTTTTTTTGTCTGCAGCCAATGTTGTGGAACGTACTGGATAAATCTATCTAATCTAATCTTTTAAAATGTAATATCCATCCGATTATTATTAATTTCACCGATGGGGTTTATTTCATTGTAGGTTGATTGTTGACATGCCCGTTGGATGTGATTCTGTTGATCTAATTTAATGATTTGTACTGGAGACATTGTAATGACATTAAGAAATTAACGTGATAGATGTCAGGCGGTAACTTCGCTTTCTTGCAGATTTGTTTGGTCGACTGCGTAATATTGTGTTCAGTATGAAGTAATCAAAACTAAAATCTGAGTGTAGCAATAAGGCAAACGCAACAACTGTAATCCACCAGATAAAGGCAAAAGAGAGTGCAAAAGTGACATTTGACAGATTTTTTGTTTTTTGGATTGGTTTGCGGCTGTAAGTATAGCTCACATGTGAATAAGAATTAATGGTAAAATAACGTGATTTTACCTTTAATTGTATTTCAGAATGAAATTTCAGAACATCTGCCTGTAATATGGTATATATTTGTTTGCAGTGCAGTGGTATCGTTTTGGTACGTTAATTATGCCCACACTGTGGGTGTATAAGGAAGTCTTAGTGTGGGACAATGAGCAGACCGCCGTCTACGTGCACCTTAAAGAACTGGGTCTGAAAAGCAGTTTCAGTGAATGTGAGTGACTCACCCCATATACATACTCATTAATTTTTGGTCTAAAACTAACACCTCTTTAGAATTCATTCATTAAATGAATCAGAGGCATTGTTATGGGAATGGTGTGAGTGGACTTGCTGGATAAGTCCTGTTACAGGAGAGGCTTGGGGGTGCACTTGAGCACTGTGAGGCTGAGTAGCTGGTGATAGACTGGTAGCATAATGGAGAAAATTGCTGGGTGGGTGGCAGCGTTAACCTCAAAAGTTGGGGAGCTTGAATCCCACCTAGCCTTAAACACTATTTTTAACATTTTTAGATGTCCCTCATAGTCTCTGTCTGCTTTAACTTTGTTTGAAACACAATCGTAATAGATTATAATTACTTGTATCCAGAGGTAATTCAGGTCCAGAGAGTAAAGGTTTCAACCAATTGGCTGCTGGAAGTCCCAAAATGTAGCCAAGATGCATAAATATTGATTTAAAGACAAAGATTAACATAACATGGACAGTAACGTGTCTCTTTTGGTAGTACTGTTTCATCACACCTGCACAGTTGACTGACAGAATCTCACCTGTGCTCAGTATCTGTGGAGTTTGCATGTTCGGAACATGTCATGCAGGCCCCTCTGGGTGCTCTGGTCTCTGCCTGCAGTCCAAAGGCTAAAAGGTGTCTGCTATAGTGTGTAACTGCTTGTGTGTTTCCTGCAATGAACTCGCAACCTGTCTAGGGTGTTTACCTGCCTTGTAGTTTAACAGTACAGATGCAGGTTTTATGTGTTGCCCTCTGCTGTGTTTAGATGAACTGCCATGAAACTAATGTGGGGATGATAAAGAATGGCCCTATGTCCCCCTCTATCCTACCACAGCCAGCAGTCTTCTGCCACCCTGGGCTCTGAACCCCAGCCCCATGACTGCCTCTCTTCTGGGGACAAGGAGCTCCTCACGTATGGGGAGCTTATTGTGGGGTAAGCACTATGCTTGTTCACCATGCTGCCATGTAAAAGTTGCCCAAGATGACACTATTCAGGGCTGAATTGGCATATTAGCTTAGCTGTGTGGTGGAAGTGGCCCATTCTCCACAATCACCTTAAGCTAACTGTGTGTATTACACACTGATCTGCTGAAGTGCACTGCATACACAAAACTATCTGCCTAAGCAGTTTATAATAACTGTCCTTCCTTTATGAATTTGACTATATGGAATGTTGGACCTTAACAAATCAGAGGCTGCTGGTCTAACTTGTTCATGGTTTTTACGCCAAGGTCACATTGACTGACAAAATGAATGCAGTGGTCATGGTAAAAGCTAGTGGTGCAGGCTGTGATCCTCCGCAGGTGTAATGGCTCATTGGCCAATGGGGACAAAGGTCGCAGGAGGAGTGGCCTTTTAAGTAAAAGGTCCAAGTCTAACGGCATTAAGCCTGATGTCATCCATGATGCCTCCACACCAATGATGTCAAAGGTGAGAAAACTAGTAAATAGGGACTCCTCTGTTAAATATTGCTGTCCTAATGATATTTGACATAAAATTTGAGCTCCTTGTAAATCTTACTGAGCTATTATGCCTTTTTAACAATTCCTGAAATTCAATATTGTATGATATTGTAAGACCGACATGTGAAGTTGGAACATTATAGATGACTGGATCTAATGAATGTTCAGCACTATTTTGTGCAGGATTCTTAGGTTCTCAGGAAATTTAAAATACAGATATTTTATGGGTTCCACTGAAATAAAGGTAGCTGATTACGAGAAAGATCTTAGTGTGTATGTTGATGCTTCCATGTCCCATTCTCACCAGTGTAGGGAAGCAATAAAAAAGGCCAATAGAATGTCGGGTTATATCTCTAGATGTGTGGAGTTTAAGTCAAGGGAGGTGATGCTACATTTATATAGCACTTTACATGGATGTGTTGTGATACTTTCTCTAATGATCTTTTATGTAATACAGAATTTGAAAAAGGAAGGAAAGAAATTAAAGAAAGCCAGAACACCGAAGACAGAAAACGATATTACTCTCCTATTTCCACCTTGTCTGCACTCTGTGCGCATCCATGTAATGACACACTCGCAGCGGGATCACGTGTAACTTATTTTGGAATTTACCCGTAAGCGACAAATGATATTTTCTGATTGGCTGGTATGTGGATTTTAACTCTGTATAGCTCAGGGCAGCTATGAACTTGCAGGAAGACTCCACTCCGTATGCCTGCACATCGTCCAATAATTCTTTATAAGGGGACACCTTTGGTGGGCGTTATCCCTTTACCTCTCAGCATGAGAAACACAAGGTGTGGTATGTGAACTGGCTGAAATGTGTGTGTCTCACAGTCAATGCATGAGACCTGAGAGCCCTGTTTTTGTGGGTCTTGGAATTATTCATTGAGTATTTTTCCAGCTTTTTCACAGGCAGGTCATGCTGTTTGCTATTACTGTATGTGCTGTCTGTATTTACAGGCCCTGCGCAGTAAAAGCCAGCACAGCATCTCCTGCACCTTGTCCAGGAGTCACTCTGTGATTGTTGAGTACACAGATGACTCCACCACAGACATGTTTCAGGTGAGGCTGCACATTGACATTTCGCAAAACAAAATGCTGTGCCTTTGCTATGCAAAATATCTGTGTGCTCATTGTTAAATCAGTGCCTCACAGTGGACTATTACACAAAGAGCAAAAGCAAAACTTGGTGACAACCTTTCTAGGAAATACTACTTCTATAGACAAGGATAGACATAACTGGTACGCAAGTACGCAGTCACCTTTAAAAGCGATAGGTGCTGCAATCGATTGTTGTAACAGCGTGAATGCATGTGTATTTTATGTGCATTCGCGCTGATATGACAAGAAATTATTGTGCAATTTAATATTTTTATGCTAATTGTTACTTAGAAGTATAGAAGTTACGGAAGTTAAAATGTATGGTGAATGCATACTTGTGTACCAATTATGTCAATCCCAGTCTATAGACATGTAAATACATATATTAATGCCCCAAAAAATCATTCAATTGAATTCACTGCAATATTGCTGCTAAATCTCGTTGTTTCCTTACCTTCCCTAGATTGGGCTCTCGACAGAAGGCATGTTCGACCTGGTGGTAACAGACCCAGCAGGTGGCGAGGTAGGGGGCACAGCGGTGGGCAGCCAGTCTTTCAGCATCACATTTCTATGTGTATTTAAATACAACATAATTACATTTCACTTCAAAGCCTTTGATGACAAACTTGTTCGCTCAGTGGTTCATTGATTCATTGGGGTGAAGATAGCAGAGTTTGCTTCATTACACTACTTGTGTTACTAAGTGCTGCTTCCCTAAGGTTAGGAGCTCCATTCTTAGTTGTGGTGTAGTAAAGTGAACTTGTGTGGAACACAGGGGACAGAATTGGATGTAGTGAAACACCACCCTCTAGTGGTAGGAAGACAAACTTTGTGTTGCCATCTGCAAGACGGTCTCTGTTGCAGCATAATGGAGTCTAAATGCCATTTCTTTTTTTTTTTTTGTTTTACTGTAACGAGTAAGTGTAGTATATTGGCAAGTGTGTGTTGCGTAATATAGTATTCATTAATGATCAGCCTACTTTCAAGAGTGTTCCTCTGCCCCTGTGCCACCCCCATAACCCTGAACTGGATAAGTATATGGAAGATGAGAAAACAGTATCAGAAAAGTATTGTACTTTGATCATTTGCTTGTTTTCTGTATACTTGTCTGCGTATCTGTGGAATGCCTTTTTTTCATCCATGTGGGTGGTTCCACAGGTGCGGGCAGCAGAATAACAAACAGCTGAAGGTTTGATGGGCAGGCTTACTACCAATGGGGTGTTAGTAATGCACCCAGCAGGAGACTTTGCGTCAGATCCGGCTCTAGGGGTTTGGAGGGAGATCTCGGTATGCGGCAATATCTACAACCTGTGGGAAACGCGCTCGGCCCGGCAAAGGGGCTGTCTGGTGAGACAAATGAAGTTTTACCCTAGCCATTGTTTTAATGTCTGGTTGTTGTCACCCCCTGGTTGTGTTGCAAATTGATGATAGTTTAAAATGGCTCACATAAGGAGCTCTACTGCCATATTTGAGCAATAATAAACTAATACTCTCGTCACTGTCAATCTCATTTAAGTTTTATCAGTAAAATTGCAGTTCCATTCAGACCAGTTCTGTTTCCCTCTCTTTCCTTTCTTTCTGCTCCCAGGTAGAGAATGAGTCCAACTTGCTTCTGGACGGCTCTCTCATCGACCTCTGTGGGGTGATGTTGCTCTAGAGGACCACCAGTGGTCTGCATAGCACTCCCTCCCTCAAACAGTTGGAAGACTGCTGGTTTGAGTCCCATGAATGCCTGGAGTGATCCTATTATTTTGGAGGAAGGCCCTTAACCTGCAATTGCTATGATATAACATTAATCTACATCCAACCCTATAAGGAGGTCTTCCAACTTACAGTGAAAAACTTGGGGGTTGGTGGCAGGATTGGCACTCCAGCCACTGAAAAAACCCTCACACTGTTGTATTTCGACTAGTGTGGTGCTGAGGTATCACCTACTGCACTCAGGTTCTCATCCCTGAGGTGGTATGGTGGGTGCAGCAATATGTGCTCCTCACCTCTCTCATGGCCTGAGACAATCTGAGAGGATTTCATTGAATAAGAGCTGGATGTAGGTGGAATACTACTGCCTGGTATTATAATCCTTTAGTGGCCAAGGCACAAGTATGCAGGAATTTGTCTCTTCATCTACCCCATCTTGCTCTTCATAGCTTGAGGATCACAGCACCAGGTCAACCATCATGTGGTGCCCCTGGAGCTGAGAGATCAAGAGCCCACAAACTTATGACTGTTTTGTTGAGGCTGGGGCTTGAACCAGCAACCTTCTAACCAGAGGCTTAGAGCCACTGACTGCCCCTTACATGTATATCTTAGATAGACACACATAAAAATCAACGGCCAATGAACACAAATCCATTTAAAAATTGAAGGGAAAAAAAAAAAACCTCCTGGTTTCACAAATGTTTTTTTTTTCCTTAATCCGTACAGTTCACATTTCCACATTTAGCCAAAGAGGAGTCAGAATAATGGCGACATATTCAGGCATTTTCAACAAAATCCGGTCTGCCATGTACATTAGTGATTTAATGTGGTAAGATTTTCTATTGAAGATCACAGGTGTGTCTGCAGTGACTCTGCCTCCTCTGTGCCTGCCAACCCCAAATCTCCCCCCCCAGACCATTATATTAACAGCTATAAATAGCCCAAGGTCACCTATTCCCTGCACTTATTTAGAAAGCCACACATGAAGGATGATGAAAGCAAAGGTAAAAATGATGCATGCCTGTTTAAAGGCATGCCCTTTCATATGGACAAATGATCTGTAACTATTTTGGATAGTAAAATCTGACATTTACTGATCCTTAAACCATCAGCTTGTTTACCATCTGGTTTTAATGTTCACTGTATGGACAGCCAAGGAATGGGATCACTGAACAGATATTGCCACTATAAGGAACGTACAACTAGATAGATGCGCATCTAGAACCATGAAAGTCTGCGGAGACTTGCCGAATGAGCAGGCTCCAACTCTAACGCACACTGCACGTTATGAGACCGATCTACGCAGGCTTAGCATAGCGTCAGTGATACGTTAGTCACATGACAGCTTCGGCAACAAAAACACTGAGAAAGCAGTCAGGCATTATCTAAAGAAAAATGTGCTATTCATGGACACAACTTTTGATTATTTTTTATTATAGATATTATTTATAATATGTACAGATAACAATCATATTGAAACTCAGCAATGAAAATAGCGCATACAATCAGCCAGAGAAGATGCCAGAAACTACCAGGTTGGTGCCCAGTATTAAATGTTTATTTTGGCAAGGTAGAGCAACAGAGATGCTTACAAACAACATGGAAAAAAAAACCCTTTTGCTTTATTTCTGAAAAGGAATACTGATTACAAAGTAAGGTTCCATTTCGTAATCATATTAATCACCGCCCCACCCCAAGACCCCTCAGCCAGCACCTCGCTGCCCCTCCTTGTAACATTACCATCCTCCACACATCCAAACGCCAAAAACAATAAAATGACATTTCTATTGAAAGAAATAACAGTAGTCAGAAAGGGGGCAGGTATGCAAACATTCCACAGGTGTTTGTCCTTGTGCGTTTATCTAAACGTCACAGACAGCGTATGAAAGTTAAGACTTGGAGAACAGCCAGAATGCTAGGTCACAATGCGCTAACACAGCCCACCTTGCTATGTCATTCTATCTGCAGACTCTCTCCTTTCACATTTCCTGCTCCATCAGAAGCACATGGCTGGCCTCCACAGTGGCTCAGTACTTCAGCCCCTCCTTCACAGAAATGTGAGTACAGGCTAACCCCTGCTTCTGGCTTCCAGTGCTTCGCTGAAAATCTATTTAATGAATATAAAGCAATTAAGATACCTTTGCACAGGCCAGCACATTAGCCATTGTATTCACGTACTTCTTCAAAAGAGCATGGCAGATCACACTGTTGAGGGAAAGGAAAGGCCTAACCGATTCTACGATTTTCAACATTTCTCACACCACTCATGTGAAAGGTGACCAAGAAAAAGCATAATTTTTCCATGGTCAGGCTTGTAACAGAATATAATTTTTTTTCACCTGCAAAGCCACAGGCTAGACCAAAAAAAGTGGGTTATCCTGGTGCTTTGACCATTCGGCATTTCTTGATCTTTTCTCATTTGTCCAGGTGTTAATTGTCCAGATTCAGTTCTACGATTACCTCATTAATACAGAATTACAGCGCAAGATGACTTAAGGCCATACTTAATCATATAAGGAATATATATTAATATAGATTTTGATATTAATGCATTGGTCGGTGAAACATACTCAACTGAAATTAAGACACTGTTACTGTAGATTTATGTAACTGGAGTTATAGTTTGTCAGGCTGAACAAATGGGCCTGAGAGATGTTACCCAAAAGCCAACAAAGACAGTTCATGTGTCTCCATCCTTCTGTTTTAAAAGACTTACAGATTTCTGACTAACAGCTCTCCACATGGAGTGCCCAGGACTGCTCCACATTTCTCTGTTTATCTAGCGTGCGGTGCTTTTATAGATTCCATAGTATTTTGATGTTCTCTGCCGACCCTGGATAACCGAGGGGGGCAGAACAGTGCCTGGGATAGACACAGTAGCCCAGTGCCCTTTGTAAACAGAAGAGCAGCAGAGAATGCCGTGGTTATGAGGTGAGCACTCGTCAGAGCATTGCGCTGACTGATGGATGAGAACCGTTCCTTGTGAGGTACCAGTGAGCACCATAGGTCACACCAGGCACCAAAAGTACCAAACAATACAACAGGAAAGGCAGAAAGAACCAAACCCCCATTCTACAGTAAGTCAGCAATCATGTGTCTACACAAGCAATCGAAATAAAAAAAATGAAATAGAAAAGCCATGATACACAAATAAGAATCCCATTCTCCCATTTTCTTTGCTTACAGCTACCTGTACAGGATCTTCCCTGTGTCTTCCCGTTCATGCCATCTAGGCTAGCATCAGCCTACTCTGTGTGTATGTGTGTGTGTGTCTCTCTGACTCTCAGGAAGACGAACAGAGTGAGAGCTTGACAGCGAAAGCCAAAAGCTGAAATCCAAATGCTGGAGATGACCAGTCATGGAAAGATCAAACACCCTGAAATCGTGAGAGCAGCTCCCGCAATCTGGGAATGAACAGCTGTGTTTTACTGGTGCATCAAAGAAAGAGGCGAGACCACTAAGCCAGGGCTGGAATGGCTTATTCCAGAAGAGATTCTGACACTGGCAAAGACAATTACTGTAAGACCTCCAACTCTCCCCAGTTGGGGAAAAAAAAACTAAATTTACTAACAACCACTCCACTCCTTACGGCTCTTATTTTTACATCCTCTTTCATGCACACTTGTTAGGGCCAGAGATGGTCCACCAACATCCAGTCCATCCTCTGATCTTCAGGGCCTGTGGTCAAGATAAAATGTCAGTCAGGAGCGTGCCCTCACTCTGTCACTGTCCTCCCTGCCTTTCTTTCATGGTCCCACCCCCAAACTCAGTCCCCGCCCCTGCCTTTCTTCATGGCACCCTGAAGGGTGAATGGAAGCGACGGAGTTAGGACCAGTGAAAGGAGAGGGCCCCTAGCAGCAGCCTCCCCCAGACGGCCTCACAGGGGTGCTCTCGATCTTAAGATTGGGTTTGTCTCCACCGGTAGTGGCACCAGGTCCCATGCGCTTTTTAATCTCAGCCGCCATGGTCATGAAAGCTTGTTCCACGTTGGTAGCATTCTTGGCGCTCGTCTCCAAGAAGGGAATGGCCAGCGAGTCTGCAAACTCCTACCAAGAGACCGTGAACGTATTTGAAAACAAGCACATTTCAGGTCAAAATAATACCAATTCCTCAAAAACACAACATATTGTAAGGTGAATATTTATCCATTATAGAGGAACAACTTTGAGGGAATTAATTAATAGTATCTGTTGGCATGCAGACCATGTTCATCCCTGAGACTAACCTTGGCTGTTGTGTAGTCCACCACTTTCTTGGTTGTGAGGTCACACTTGTTGCCTACAAGGAGCTTATTGACATTTTCACTAGCATAGCGATCAATCTCCTGTAGCCACTGTTTAACGTTGTTGTAGGACTCCTGCAGATACAAAGAAAATCCTAAATATAGCTCATGTCTGGGCAGCGTTTTTGCCGAGGTATACTCTACACAAATTATAATATCTACACAAATTATAATATTTAGTTATTTAGTTATCACTATGAAACATGAAATGCAGCAGAGCTTTATTTTTACGCTATAGTCTTCCTGATACACCAATCCGGAACTGGAACATACTCAAAAGTCAAAATACAAATCAACTGCAATATCTTCTTTACAGTTAATCATGCTTAGTGGGGACTGGAACCTGACCACACCGTTGTGTGAGAGCCGAGTCACTGTTGTGGTGTCAACCAATTTGCATCTCCCCTGTTAATATCCAACTGCTTAAAATTGCAAGGGTTATTCCATTCCTGCAGTATCATTGTTCTCTCCTTTATGATCAAATATTAAACACATTCTGTTCTCTCTTCCAGCATCCAATTGGGGCTACCAGCTTACAATCTTCAAGGAAACAGTCCCTAAAGAAAGGACCCAGGCAGTGGTCATAATGAGCAGTTAAAAATAAATGCCCTAAAACCTGATACACGCAAAACATCAGGTATTTTTAAAAAACTGTATCCAATAATTGGCCACAGTTGTATCCAAACAACTGTGGCCAATTATTTTCAAGCAAATATCACTAAGTAACTTGTAACTGAGCAGTTTTTACACAACTTTAGGTATCCTCTTTATAGCTGGAAAGCCCTAAACCATTAATAAGTCCTTTGACAAGCAGCGTCAAATTATCACAACTACAAATGATAAATTTGAGGTATATAGTGCATGGGTTGGGAATAAGGTACGTATGTGATGCATGGCAAAGCTAAAAGCCCCCATCCCAGTCAATCTTTCAAATATATGGGGAGCAAGACACACAGCAGGGCAAATTGATAACTAAGGAAGTGCTGTCACTGTTGAATGTCTTAGAGTTCCTTTTTCACAGGTCAGTTTTCAACTCCCAGATCAGTTTTCCAGCTTCAGCTGAATCACTTGGCCTTATCATACTTCTGGCTATGTATTTAGTGTGGGAAAGTCATCCGTTTACTCCCACATTCACAAAGTTGAAGGTCTGCCTTGAAAGAAATATAAACTGACCAGTACCTCCACATTTCAACCTAGGGAACAACTGGAAAAACATGTTTTCCATTAAGCTACTGTAACCATTGTGACCTGGAGTGAAATCAATCACAAAAACTTTACTGGCCACCCCTGCAGCCAGATGTGCCTGCAGGGATGCACTGCCACGATGAAAAAAAATCACCTTAATGAAAGGCTGAGAAAATTATGACGCTACCAGAGATGAAGAGAGAGCTATGACGTCAATGGGCCACCAGCCATTGTTTGATATGGAAAAACCCTGCATGTTGTTTGGTAGGTGTTCTGGTTATGCCTGCCTAATGTACGGAATGCAGCCTCTGACCTGGTCTGTGACATCATAAACCACAATGATGCCGTGAGCCCCTCGGTAGTAACTGGAGGTGATGGTGCGAAACCTTTCCTGGCCAGCGGTGTCCCACTATGGAAGAGAGACCAGCCATCAGTCAGCAGCTCCTGCCCATGCAGTGGCATCATTCTCAGCCCATGCAGAACAAAAGTACTCAGTGGCATGCAGATGGTAACACTGTGTCCACACTTTCCTGTTGGATTTCAGTTTACTGCAATAACAATTTACAGGTCATAAATGGTATATTCTTGTTTGTTTCATGCACAAAACACCTTCAACGTAATTCTGCTGGTTAATGATACTGCACAAATTTTGCCAAAGAAACACAAAAGTTTGTATGAAACCTTAAGTTAGCAATTTAATACTATAGTTAAGCATTAACACTGGGGATAATAATCTAAGGCTATGTTCACACTGCTACATTTTCATTTAAAAGAACACAGAAATTAGTCTCCTTTCAGTTTTTCATCCACACTACCCCAGAGTTTTTAGCCCCCAAAATAGACTTTTTTTAAACACTCTCATGAATACCTCTGAACACTCCATTTTGGAGTTGCAGTGTGGCGGAGTGATAAATGAGACTTAAAAAAGACAGACTCTAAAGGCATCCTAATCTGTCCCTGCTCATCACATGACCCTTCCCTGATTTGATCCCACTAGTTACATCCTCTCCATGTCTGATTGGTCACCTGGTAACCCTACACAAAAGTAAACAGTATTCCAACATGGTGGATATGGCAGTTAAACAGTGTTTTAGAGTTGACTATTACATATTTGCACAAAAAGACAGTAATTCATTGGTCGCCATGGAAATGCATGCGTGCCCAATGCAGGATAATATATATGTTTTCCCTCAGCACTGTGGCTGTTTCTCATCCACTTCACTTACAATCTGCAGTTTTATAGTCTTGCCATCCAGCTCAATGGTGCGGATCTTGAAGTCCACTCCAATAGTGCTGATGTAACTCTCTGTGTAAGTATCATCCTGAAACAGACAGACACACAAGCACACAACCATGGGGAAAATCAATATGCACCGTGGAACATAGTACTGTACAACAATATAGTCTAGTCAATCCAAAATGAAACTGTCAATACTTTACGGATTCTATGATTATTTCAACTAGCATCAAAATCCAGTTGTACTGGGGTTTCTTTGCTTTAGCTGTGGCCAACAGAAACATGGAAATCACACACTACTGTACTTGTTCAGTTATAAATTACAAGAATCATTCCAATGTAATTCAACAAACTACTGCATCACCAATTGGATTTTGATTCAATTTGACATGCGAAATTACATATATTTTACAGAGTTCAGAAAGGGTTTTTTTTGTTTAATTTCCATGTACTGTTTTAGGGATCATTTTTTGATCCTTTAAATATTTTTCTTTGTTTGAAAGCAGGTAAAGAATACTTTCTTCACAATTAAATGACAAGAACCCCCCCTCCAAAAAAAAATTACAATAATAATAATTGCATTTCTTTGTATTCTTTTGGGGTGCTTATCCAATGAATGGAACCAAGTAACAGGTCATTGTTTACTACTTGTATATAAAACATACATATACTCACTGAGCACTTTATTAGGATCACGTTACCAATACTGGGTAGGGCCTCCCTTTCCTCTCAAAACAGCCTCAATTTTACGTGGCATGGATTCCATTAAATATTGGGAACATTCCTTTGAGATTTTGATCCATGCTGACATGATTGCGTTATGCAATCTCTGCAGATTTGTCACTTTCATTTGCAAATCCCCTTTTCCACCACATCCCTAAGGTGTTTACTGGATTCACATCCAGTGACTGGGAAGGCCACTGAAGGACACTGAATTCATTGTCATGTTCATGAAAGCAGTTTGAGACTAACTGTGCTATGTGACATGGCGCAGTATCATCCGAGACATAGGCAGTAAAAGACGGGCAAAACCAACGATTGATTGTCACAATTGCTCAATTAAATTTGATTACTTTGTAATTAAAAAGCATCGACTGAAATTTTCTTTCTCAATTATGTGGCAATATGGCAGAAGGTAGACAAAGCATGCAGGACGTGGGTGCAAACAGAATGAAAACAACATCAGTTAGCACTTCACATTAAAAATAAATGATTTCGGTTGTCTGTAAGTACAGTGGTACCTTGCCTCACAAACTTTAATTCGTTCGAGGACTCCGTTCGCAACCTGAATCAATTTTTCCCCATTTTAAATAATGTAAATGCAAATAATTCACTCAAATAATACATTTACAAAAGACGGACCAGTACACAGCTGAGCATACACTTGTTGGCAGGCTGGTCGCTCAAAAGACTCCCAACAAAATCACTTGCTTTTGCTCATTGTCACAATGAAATACAAAATATTTCACTGCAAAAGCAGCAGCTTTAAACTCATTTTTAAACCTATACTAGATGAAAAGGAACCATCATTAACACCGGACAGCTTGCAAAGTTTGGTTTCCTGTGACTAAGCAAATGTCTCAGCGCAAATTATGGATTGTTTGAACCCAGCACACTATTGTGGTGCTTGCAATGTAATGATTGCAATGATGCAACGTGTGGCTCAGTGGGCTAAGCCTGTGTGTCTGTATCAGGGCTTAAAAACGAAAAAAAAATCCATTTGGTTCATTCCGAGCAGAATCGATATTATAACGTTTTTGTTCTTGCGCTCCTCATTAAACAATACGTTCCAAAAACGGTTTTCTAGAAAAAGTACCGGTTAATAAACGTTATTTTATTACACGGC
>JAABNX020000002.1:16169039-16180829 GCA_015163995.2 Mormyrus lacerda | reverse complement strand
GGGTTTCCCTGCTGAGACTGCTGCCCCCGCGACCCGACCTCGGATAAGCGGGAGTCAATGGATGGATGGATGGATGACTTGAACAGCTTGTCCTTTTTTAATTGGCATAAGGCACATTTTATGAAAGTATTGTATGAAGGTGTCCTGCACACTTTTCCAACTTTAGGATTTTATAACAAGCCATTTGCGCTCTCTGCAGCTGGACAGACGTGTTGCCACCTGGACATTGTACCTCATTCACCAACTCCGGAACTGGGCAGAGCCGGAGGAAGGTACACGAATAGCTTAGTATGTGCTCTGCTCTAGTTCATCCCAAAGGTGTTCTGTCGGGTTGAGGTCAGGGCTCTGTGCAGGCCAGTCATGTTCCTCCACACCAGGCTTGCTCAACCATGTCCTTATGGACCTCGCTTTGTGCACCCTTTGTGTAGTCATGTTAGAACAGGAAGGTGCCATCCCCAAATTGTTCCCACAAAGTTGGGAGTATGAAATTGTCCAAAATGGTTTAGAATGCTGCCGCATTAAGGGTTCCTTTCACTGGAGCTAAGGGGTCAAGCCCAACCCCTAAAAAACAACCCCACACAAATGTTTCATTTGGCATAATGCAGTCAGGCAAGTAACATTCTCCTGGCAACCACCAAACCCAGACTCATCCAGCTAAGCATGTAATATCACTCCAGAGAACACATCTCTGTTGTTCTAGTGTCCAGTGGCGGCATCCTTTATACCACTGCATCTGATACTTTGTATTGCACTTGGTGATGTAAGGCTTGGATGCACCTGCTCAGCCATGTAAATCCATTCCATGAAGTTCTTTGTGCACTGTTCTTGAATGAATCTGAAGACCACATGAAGTTTTGAAGTCTGTAGCTATTGACTCTCAAACAGTTGGCAACTTCTGCACACTAGAACATAAGAACATAAGAACTATACAAACGAGAGGAGGCCATTCAACCCATCAAGCTGGCTTGAAGAGAACTTAACCAATAGCTCAGAGTTGTTAAAATCTTATCTAGCTATGATTTAAAAGAACCCAAGGATTCAGGTTGCACTATGTTATCAGGAAGACTATTCCATACTCTGACTACACGCTGTGTAAAGAAGTGCTTCCTTAAATCCAGTTTGAAATGTTCTCCTGCTAATTTCCACCTATGGCCACGAGTTTGTCAAGCAAGCGAGGCCTACCTTCGTGGCTGAATTGCTGTTGTTCCAGATTGCTTCCATTTCGTTATAATACCAGTAACAGTTGACTGTGGAAGGGAGAAAATTTCATGAATGGACTTATTGCACAGGTGGCATCCTATCACGGTACCTGACCTGAATTCACTGAGCTCTTGAGAGCGACCCATTCTTTCACAAATGTTTGTAGAAGTAGTCCGCATGCCTAGTGCTTGATTTTATACAGTACACCTGTGACTGGAAGTTATTGGAACACCTGAATTCAATTATTTGAATCGGTGTCCCAATACTTTTGGGATAATACACCAGTTTACTATTATTATAATTTATCCGCATTCACCTGCAAGCAGTCTTAATGTTTTCATCCGCTGTGTTACAGAGAAACTAACTAGTGTTTAATAAGAAACATGCGTGTAGTTAGAGTATGGAAAATTCCTTTTGCTAGTGTAGATAAGACTCTGAGCTATTAGTTAAGTTCTCCCCAAACGAGCTTGATGGGCCGAATAGCCTCCTCTCATTTGTAAATTTCTTATGTTCTTATGCATATTTTTAAAAGAAGTAAAAAAAACTGTGCAGTATCTGAATTTGCTTTATACTTAGTTTTATTTTACTGAGGCTGCAGTGTAATTGTGTGATAGAGCAATATAAACATATGCATTGCTGTTTTCTTAGGACATCATAGGAGAAGTTAACACCTGGGCCATTCAACCAACTGTTAAAACTGTCTTTATAATGGTATTCATAATACTGCACTCAATAACAATTGTACATTTATATGCAAATGTGTCTTGTCATTTTGTTAGTCTTCAGTCAACTGAAGTACTCTAAGCATGAACATACGCCGTCTAATACATTTGGCTTCTGTTTACATATAGAGTTAAATTATATCCATCCTCAAATCAGTTTTAAAATCTCTCAGTACAGCAATTTATTATGAGACATTAGTATTATTCCTATTGTAAGAATTTGATTTCGGTGTTGTTTGCCTGTTCCAGGTCTATGCAGTCAGTTCTTATCCGGCATGTACATTAGATATCCTTCCTCATCCTCCACGGAAGGGCCACAAGCTCCCGGCGCAGGCAGGTAAAAGTTGCCAGTGGCCAGCTCCTCCTCACATTCTGGGTTCTTTTCATCAGAGTGACCCTGTCCTGCAAACTGCAGGCCCAGGTTGATGTAATGTGCCTCTTCGCTGGCCTCCAGGGCGGGCAGCTCTGACAGCAGCACTCGGAGCTCCTCCCCCAGCTGAGTGAAGCATGGCCTCTGTGTGGCGTCCCGCCTCCAGCAGCTCAGCATTACATCATAACTAGGGGGCAGATTGATTGGAGAAATATAGATAAAACGCGAAAAGATGTGCTCTCTACATCAGGGCTCGGCAAGCCTGATCCGATAGTACAGGTATACAGCAGGTTTTCTATCCTACGTGATGAGTTACACTCTGACAGAGTGTGATTCATGAGATAAGGCAGGATGGAAAACTTGCTGGATACTCGCATTTCAGGATCAGGGTTGCCTTCCTCTGCCTTACATACTTCAGCATCATTTTAACAGCTCCTGGTTCAATATATTCGCATTCGAAGTGATGTACAGAGGATTCTGTGTCAATGCAAGATAATCCAAATCAGAGGGCAAAAACTTTGTCCATTTATGATTAATATCAAGAAGACAATACCAAAAGTGAGCACAGGTACCACGTGTGTAATCTGACTGTAGAAACTACAAACATACTATAGGTGTAAAGAAAAGAATAACAATTCAACTGAAACATCCATATAAAGTTTCAGCTCCGTGCATCATTTCCATAATTTACAGGTAGCGAGCTCACAGCTTGGGGTCGCAGTCAGGAGGTTTGAGCCGTCGTCCAGATTCGAGCAGATCCAAGAGCTCATGGTTGTGGACTACAGCATAAGGCATCTTCCCTCTAGTCACAATCTCCCACATGGTGACCCCAAAGGACCACTGTGACACAAGAGAGAGGGGGACACAGCAAAATTTAACGGTAACTCGAGCAAAAACTCGGAACACAACAAAACAAAACAGACCCGCTAAAACTTGTTCAGATCGAGATACATCTCTGATTGGCTACTGCGATACTGATGGCTATGAATCACTCTCACAGTCTTGCAGGACCTCTCCACCGAGTTCAACATGCAAAAGCTGTGTTCTGTATGATTTTTTTGTGTTTTATCTGTAGTACTTTTAGTGATACAGTAATCATGACCCCTAAGAAAGTTTATAGTGATAGCAGGAAACCAAAGAGGAAAGTAGTGAGAGTAACTGTAAACAAGAAGGAAGCGAGACCTGAAGGTGGTGCACATGTGTTTGCTCTTGCTCCGGAGATTGACATCGGTCATTTAATTCACATTTATCACTTTCGTATGTGCGCTTTTTCATGTGTGTATTAGTTTTATATTGATTGGTAATGCTTTTTATCTTTAGCCAGGTAGGTAGATAAGTTTAAATAGGCAATCATTTGGGAGTCTGGAACAGATTAAAGCCATATATGTGACTTGGACCAAATTTGGAGTGTAGTTTGTGTTTCAAGGTACCACTGTATATGTTTATGAGTCAATAATCCTGGGCAACAAATCCAGATTAGATTTTAATATATAACAAATGTCATTTAGACAGTAGGAGGCCTACAGGGATCTTACCACATCACTCTTGCTAGTGAAGATGTTGTCTGCCAGGCTCTCTATGGCCATCCACTTGATTGGCATACGTATGGCCTCTTTCTGCCTATAATAAGTGCTGCTGCAGATTTTCTTGGACAGGCCAAAGTCAGCCACACACACTCTTAAGTCATCCCCTAGCCTGCATGTGGAGCACAGGAGCACAGCCTGCTTTATTGAAAGATCTAGATGTAGATGCCGACTTGCACCGCAGTTTTCAAATTAATAACTGTTATAGCATCGCATCGGCACTTAATATAAAAATAAATGAGAAACGCATAGAACTTCTGATGTTATCACAATGGAATTTCCAACAGAGGATGAAATTATTTTTTTCATATGGGAAAAACATTCCAAACATGGAGAGAAATCTGATGAAAAATGTGCTTAGGTGATCTGGAGCTATCAAACTGCTCATAGGTGTGGATGTGTGAGTGAATGGTGTGTGATTGTCCCTTGTGATTCGTTGGTGCCCCATGCTGGATTGTGCCCGTAGCCCCTGGGATAGACTTCAGACCCCCTGCAACCCTGAGTAGGCAAGTGATTACAGGAACTTAAATTAGAATTCAACAATCCATCCAACCATTATCTGCAGCATATCCGGGTCAGGTAGTGGGGAAAGCAGTCTAAGCAGAGATGCCCAGACCGCCCTCTCCCCAGCCACCACCTCCAACTCCTCAGGGGCAATAGCAAGGTGTTCTCAGGTCAGTGAACAGACATAATCTCTCCATTGTGTAACTAGTAATAGTTAGAGTCTTCCAGCTTCACTTTGTCTTAAGAAAGGTGTGTCAGTGGGATTCAGGAGGTCCTCAAAGTATTCCTTCCGCCTCCTGATTATATCTCAGTTCTCCATCCCTGCTGCAAATAGTATGGGTAAAGCCCTGCTTGCAACTCCTGAGTCACCTGATGCATTTCCATAATCTCTTCGAGGTCGACCGAAAGTCCTTCTCTATGACCTCACCAAACTCCTTCCACACCCGAGTTTTTGCTTCAGCAACTGCCAAAGCTACATTTTGCTTGTCCTGCCGGTATCTGTCAGCTGCTTCAAGAGCCTGACAAGCTAACCAAGCTCGGAAGACAGTTCCGAGTTTACTGCTGGTGTTCACCACTAGGTTCGGGTTCTCCGCCAGAACACGCACCAACAACCTTATGGCCACAGCTCCGCACATCCATCTCAGCAGTTGTCCAGGCTCAATGCCTTCAGCCTCCCTCAGGCTGGTTCTGTTGGAGGTGTGAGTTGAAGATCTCCCAGATAGGGGCCTCTCTCAGACGCTTCCAGCAAACCCTCATTATGTGTTTGGGTCTAAATTAAATCCTGTTATAGTGGACTCGCTTATAACGGAATATCATCTATAACGGACGAGGTCCGCTGGTCCCGGCCGTGCGCCTTTAAGAACATGCAGAAAAAGCAGATATAGCGAACTGACATATAACGGAATTTCACTTATAACGGACAAACAATTTGGTCCCCGGGGCCACTTTTAGCTGTAGTTTTTTTCAGCTATAACAGACATGCAGGCTCCACCTACAAGGCGCGTGACGCACCGGTGACATCCAGTGCAGATGCATAGTCGGGATTATTAATAGTCACGCATCTGCTCAGGTAAAGTTGGATTACTACATGTACAATATAATAATCTATATGACAAGTGTGTCTGCTGGGGTGTGGCATGAGTAAATGGTGTCCTGTAGTTGTGTTCTCGGCATACAGCAACTCTGGATATAACAAACTTTGGATATAATGGACTGTTTTCCTAGGTCCCTTGAAGTCTGTTATAACGGGATTTTACTGTACTAGGTTTATCCTGCATTCTGTCCCACCGTCTGGTCCAACTAACCACCAGGTGGTGAGCAGTTGACAGTTTAACTATTATATTCAACTGTCCAATGTGTCCAAAACTATAAATCATCAAATTCTGGCCTAGAGTGCTCTGATGCCAGGTACACTAATAAACACATTATTGTTTGAACGTGGTGTTTGTTAACGACAGACTGTGTTTAGTATTGATGCGCTGGTCAACCCGTGACCCGTGGGTGCAGACATTTTTAAAATATCATGGGTGCTGGCGAGCGGGCAGGAGGGTCAAAAAGTTACAAAGCGCATTTCATTATCGATCGAAACGTGTTGTAAAAGGGGTTCGAATTACCACGGGGATCTCCTAGTTCCACTCGCAATCACAATCAGGGAAATAAAAGGAAATAAAGCTATCCATAGATAAAGGGGGGGCAGCATGTGGCTCAGTGGGCTAAGCCTGTGTGTCTATAATCACGAGCAAGACCCTTAACCCCCAGCTCCCTGGGCACACCAACAGGTGGCAGCCCTTTGCGGACAGCTTGTTCTACAAAGAGCAAGTTGAGGGAGGCATAAAAAAGAATTTCCCCACAGGGGCAATAAAGGGTTTAATTATTATTATTATTATAATCTAATATTGTTCTCAGATCTGATGTTACATTAGATGTGACAGTTTTGACAACTAGTGTGTTCTGCATACATGCGCGCCTGTGTGTGTTTGTGTGTGTGTGTGTGTTTGTGTGTGTGTGTGTGTGTTTGTGTGTGTGTGTTTGTGTGTGTGTGTTTGTGTGTGTTTGTGTGTGTTTGTGTGTGTGTGTGCGAGAGAGATGTCTTTTGTGCAATTTTCCACAATCCTTCAATAAATAACGACGTAAAAATCGATCTTTCAGTTTCTTTGTTGTTGTTTGGTACACAGTTAATCTTACATAAAATAGTGTCATTATCTTCGCATTAATGCGAATCGAGCACAAATCTATGTGATCTTTGGGTTACAGTGTCACAAGTGACACTTCATCGGTAGGTTCCATGGCAATACAGACTCACTGGTGTTTTTTTTTTTCCTCAGGTCGGGTCAGGTTTTGGGTCATTACCCACATGTATTTTTGCCGGTTGGGCGGGGCGGTTTGGATCTCCTGACTGGTCAGTTTGGGGCGGGTGTTAAAAAAAGCCGACCCGCACAATACTAGTGTTTAGCATAGATGTCCAATAACAGAGCACTGCTGGTTTAGTTTGGACAGGCTGCTCCTTCCAATAATACCTTTCACTGTCTTTACATGAGTGTTAATGTCCTACAGCAGAATAATGGAGTCCCCAGAAGGGGCAACTTTCAGCGCCCCCTCCAAGGTCTCCAAGGAGGCTGGATATTGTGAAGCGGCGTTCTGTGCACACATACAAACAACAGTCAGAGCCTGTCTCCCGACTTGAAAATGAAGAAAAGCAACCCTCTTGTTCACCTACATACTGGCATTGAACCTGGGGACTATAAGTAGACCCACAGCTGCCCACACCTGCTCAGGCTCCTTTCCCACCTGAGAGGTTATATTCCATTTTCCTAGAGCCAGATTTTGTCGCCAACAATTGGTCTGCAGAGGCCCCTGTATTCAACTAGCATCCAATCTAAATTACATCCAACCCCCACAGTTCACCCTGCGGACCATGGACCCACAGGGGGATGCACCCATGGTATCTCTTTGGGTAATGCCCGGCCGGATCCCATGGATAGAGATCCGGCCACCAGGTGCTCGTCTATAAGCTTCCCTCCCTAGATCTGGCTTTAAGGTGGGGTCCAGGTCTCCCCAGTCTGGGTGGGGTCACACAGTCCTTAATATCAATCATCATAGGAGTCTATGTGACACACACTTAGTAATCCTCATGGGGGTGTTCTGAAGCGCACTTTGCCTAGCCACTCACCTAGGACCAATTTGCCTTGGGACACCCTACCAGAGGCAATTGACAACTAGCTCCTAGAATCATAAAGGCACATGATATGGAGGGGAATAATAATAATAATATTCATCATCATCATCATCATCAAACTATATATGAAGATATATAATCCAACCAGCCATATTCTCAAACTGCTCGTCCAATACAGGGTTGCAGGGGGTCCAGAGTCTATCCCAGATGCTATGGGTGCAAGGCAGGGAAGAAGTCTGGATGGGGCACCCACTCACTGGAAGACACTTACACACATAGGTATGTAATATTATTGCTGTCTAATTTTTTGTCTTGTTTTATTTAGTTGTTTTTGTTGTATTTTAATTTGTTGTATTGTTAATTTGTTTTTATATTGTTTTTTCATATCAGGGTTTTGACTTTTTTAGTACAATTCAGGGATCTGGTGGAAGCAATTGATAAAACTTGAAATGGGAGTAAAGGGGAAAAAGTTTTCTGGTCATACAGCACCACCTCCTGGACTCACATGCAATTGCGTGCAGCCAGGTCCCTGTGCAGGAAGCCGCAAGAACTAAGGTACTCCATCCCAGCAGCGATGTCAATCATGAAGCGCAGGAGACTCTGGTAGGGCACAAACTGAGACAGAAAAACATAACCTTCTCAGCCTGTTTAGGCTACAGCTCAGACTATAACACAGTCTGAAGGAAAAAAATCCCATGACAAAACATGGCTAATTACGTAAAGGAAAGTAGCAAAACATAATTCCAGAAGTAAGCTCACACAGATGGCTTAGAAATCTTCCAACAGATAAATATCATGAAGACGTTTTATCCTTTTGTGAGCAGCATAATTCAGGGTTATTCAGATAATGACATCCCCCATGCAGACGACAGCAGAGGTCACTCTTTTGAGAGCACAAGCAGAATTTTTTGAAATGTATTTTTTCCTCCATTGATAAAACAGCAAATAATACAACTTTCATGAAAAGCTGGTGTCTTGCCCTTTCAAGTTCTAAACACATAATTATGTAAATACATTCTGCGGCTGATGGTAGCTGATATCATCACTGAGACTGCTGCTTTGAAGCAGCAGATACTGTACATGCGTGGGTGAGATATTTAACGAAGTGGTCCCCATAAAGGCCACAAAGCCTCATAAGGTCCCCGTGGAGATGGTAATGAGCATGGGGGGCGTGTGCATGCATTTCTGTGCAGAAGAGGTTGATTACCATGGGAATGTCTCCATAGCGTGTGGCAATGAGGAAGCGTCGCAGGTCTCCGTGTTTCATAAAGGGAAGAATAACCATAGGCATGGGTACTGGGGAATCATCCTGTTGCTCCAGAGCAACCCCTGCAGGTAACACATGCAGCTGAAGTAAGAAAACAAGAACAGAACATGATTTACCAAAAAAAAACCTTCATTGATTGCAAGCCAAATGTATTTGACCTTTGTTTCATATATCTCAACTGCAGAATCATTTCCTGTGGAAAAATAATGTATCCCAAACAGGCCAAACTGTTCAGTGATGAATATGGCCTAAAAGAGAATCATACCCAGTAGCCTGACCACATTAGTGTGCTTGAAGTTCTTCATGAGCTCAGCTTCATTCAAGAATGACTCTAGATCTTCTTTGCTATTAATACCAACTAGAAAAAAAGGGCAGAAAGATTCTTTGTTAAATGCTCCTGATGTTTGGTTTAGGTTTATTCCAGTCATGTTTCCATTTAGAATTTCACTGGTCTATGAATTATTATTCAGATAAATAGTTTTACTTTTATACATTCACTTTTGTATATCTGCTTATTCAATGCAGGTTCACAGGGATCCAGAGCCTATCCCAAAAGCTACAGTTGCAAGACACGGAATAACTTCCCTTTATATCCTAAATAAATGCAGACATTAAAAAGAACACGTACCTTTTGTTGTCTTTACTGCAACTTTCATCTCAGGTTCCTGCTGTGGATAGAACAGACCCTCATATACTGACCCAAACTCTCCTGCAAATAGACCAGGACAAAACACAAAGATTCATACATATAAAATCTTAATGAAAGATCCCAGAGAAGAATGGCTAAACTAACAGCTTGGAACAACACTGGTGTGCAAAATACCTTCTCTGAACACACTTCTATGCTTGATGTGAATTGGGAGGCAATGCTAACTCGCTGTCTGTGTATTACTGCCTGATTTATAAGAAGTCTGCATTTTGTCTATGATGATACAACAAGGAGAAAAATAGGCTCCTGGAATGTTTTGTCAATTTAAATACAGATGTTGATAATCTAATTTGTACTTTGCTTTTTCATCAGCAGGTACTAGGAAATTGCTGAGGACTGAGGACAAGATGGATAGAGTCAAATACAGGTCCATTCTTGAAGAAAACCTGGTTCAATTTGCTAGAGAACTGAGACTGTGGTGGAGGTTCACCTCCCTGCAGGACATTGACCCTAAGCACACATCCAGAGGTACACTAGGTGGCTTAAAGGAATCTGAATAAGGAATGTGAATGTCTTAGAATGGCCCATTCATAGCCCAGAGCACTATCCAGTCGAGAACCTCTGCCAAGACTTTAAAATTACTGCCCACAAACGGTCTCCATTGATCTGAGTCTGAGCTAGTTTGCCAAGAATGGGCAAAAATTGCAGTCTGTAGATGTGCAAAGCTGGTAGAGATATACCTCAAAAGACTTGCATGTAATAATTGCAGCGAAAGGTGGTTACACCAAGTGTTAACTTACAGGTGGTGTTTACTTGGATATCCAGTAGATGTGTGCTCTTTAGGTCTTAATTATGGTTGGTGTCACAATAAAGAAACATTTTGGGCCTTCAATGTGCTATGCATGTTGCTAATGAGATAGTAAAAAATCAAATAAAATCCATTTTCATTTAAGGCTGTGGAATGACAAAATGTGGGAAAGACTCAGAGGAGTGAATATTTATGCAAGGCACTATACTTTTTTCGATAAGTTCTATAAGTTAATCAGAAAATGCCGCTGAGTGTCTGCAGCAATAGGACTGAAGGAAACTAAGGGGTGACATGATCCAGGTATATAAGATTCTAACAGGTCTAGATGCTGTTTATCCAAATTGTTACTTCAAAATAAGTTCTAATTCAAAAACTCGTGCCCATAGTCAGAAACTAGTAGAGGAACACTTCAGTTTGGATCTGAGAAAGAACTTCTCACAGTGTGTAATTGGAGTATGGAATACCCTCCCCGACAGGGTAATGCAACCTAAGGCCTTAGATTCTTTCAAATCTGCAATTGACAAGATCCTGCCAACTTTAATGTATTAGGTTAAGTCCTTCCAGGCGAGCTTGATGCCGAATGGCCTCCTCTTGTTTGTAACTTTCTTACATTCTTATGATGTCATTGTGTCTGCAATTGCAATGGAATAACAATTGTAGGTCCCCTGACAAAATGACACCTTACGCCTTCTGGACTAGCATATATAGTAGTATTTTTCATGTTCGGGGACCTCTATAATGCGCCAGGCCCCTGCTTACCAGTACCCAGCACCTTGCCCAGCACCAGGGTGCTACGGTCCACCAGCACCTCCCTGAGACCCCTCAGAATGCGCTCAGTTTGCTCATCCTGCAGCTGGACTGTGGCCCAATGAGGGCAGCAGGAACAGATCAGATGCAGGAGAGGAATGAGGAGAGAACAGAAGTGAGTGAGCAGTATAACGGAAAGAACAAATGCAGACAGGCTCAGGTGACCCAGTGATACAGATATATATATAAAAAAAAACAAAATGAATACAGCTAAATGGCAGGAAGAATACAGCCTCTCCCCGTTTCGACAAACCTATCATAAGGTGAAAATATCGTAAGACGGAAATATTGTTGAAAAATGCATTCTAATACAGTACACCTAACCTAACAAACATCACAGCCTAGCATATAGCCTACCTTAAACACACTTAGAACACTTACTTTGCCCACTTTTGGGCAAAAACATTAAGGTAAAGCTTAAGCTATATAAAAAGTGTTGAATAATTCATTTAAATGGGAAAACATTTACCCATTGTAAAGCTGAAATAACACAAATCACTGTAACCCAGGGAATGTCTATGCTAATAAAGCAATTTCAATTTAGAAACTGATTTTATGTTACAAAACAAGGCTTCCGAATGCATGCTGTGAACACATGCTTCACTTGTAAGAACAACACAAAAACATAAAAAAAATAAGACTCACTGTTGGTTTCATGAGGTCCTTGTTGATTTTGTTCTTGCCGGCGGTACGTTATTCCTGTAT
>JAABNX020000002.1:16147131-16157199 GCA_015163995.2 Mormyrus lacerda | reverse complement strand
ACAATGTATTTTTAAAAGGATTTTCTAACAGGAGTACATATTGAGTGAGACCGCCTGCTTGGGAATCTTTCCCTTCATACCTACAACGCACATTTTTACACATCGTAAAATTATGAATTAGTGTGCTGCAAAACAGTACCCAAGTGTCCAAGTATTCAAGTGTTCATAATTACATACCAAAATAAGCGAATTAATACTCGAGCATTGAATTTTGATGTATCTTAAAAATTGCGATGACAGTGCAGGTGTTACTGTATATAATTTTATATTATAGAATTTTGAAGGAATAGCTGTAGGGATGAACTGAATATGGACCGCCTTACCTCTTATTGGCGTGGGTTCCGCACGGGCTACGCACCGAAATATCCACAAGCCTACTGAGATGAACAATGGACCCACAAAGTTTCCAGATTCCCCAGGTTTCATCTTGTTAACAGCCACAAAATCGTACTTGGAGGTACTGAAACTCAGTTATATCTCAAAAAAACAATCTATTTTTCAGTTTTATTCTGCTTTAATGTAGCCCTACATTTTCCGCCAGATCTCCTTGGTAATTACAAGGGGGAAATTACTTTCGCTCACTCCCTCTTTTTTCCTTCCTTTATTTTCCCAAGAACAAAAATAACAACACAAACATTTTGATTTAAAAGCGAGCTGGTAACTTTATATTAGACCTAAGGTAGACCTAGTGAAATTACGTTTAAATAGCAGCAAAACGACTAAACTGAAGTTACTAGTAATTCACTGTTAAGTACGCCTTTTAGATAGCACGGATTTCTTAAATGTACCCAGCGTTTGGCTTTCTAAACTAACAAAAATTGCGAAGTAGCGAGAGACCAAACCCAAAAAAAATCAGGGAACTACGCGTCACCTTGCAATCTCCAAAGTTTCTTCTTGCTAAACCAAATGTTTTTTCTTTTCTTTTAAAAGTAGCGGGGTGTCTAATTCTCATTTTTGGGAAACACGTGGATAAACCGTCATAATTTTAAAACCCTGTATCTGTAAATATTTTTTTCGCTTCCCCTTTCACTGTTTGCTGACTATGAAGTCAAGGATCAGTTTCTGTTCTTTAATTTTTATTTAATATTTATTTCACGGCATGAACATTTTTCGGTTAAATTCAGGGTTAGTCACTATGGTATGACTATTAATTATGAGTTATCTTAAACCAGTTATTAAGTAAAAAGTCAATTCTATCTGCAACTTTGCTAGGTTTATTAAATTAAACTTTATTGTCTTTGAGCTGAGTACAGGTACAGAGACAAATACAGATTTCATCTAACCAGGCACAAATAAAATGTATAAATACACTAAATACAATACATTATTAATAAATTATTGGTAAATTATAAAAATATTTAAATTATGGTTCTGTGCAAACTATGCATGAGGTCGTCTGTAGCATAAGGTGCAGACAGAAAGTAAAGTGAGAATGATTGCGCTAGGAAATATGACAAATGCATGATGGAAGGGTACATAGGTATTCCAGAAAATAAATGGATTTCACAGACATTCACAGACCTGTTGTCAAGCTGACAAACCTGTTGTGGCCTTACTCTGCATTCCGGCCCCAAGCTTTGCTTAACTGTGTGTGCGACCAAGTGTCCTAAAAAACATGTCATTTTGATGTTGTGGGGACCATTTTTTCAGTCCCTGAAAAGATAATCTCACTTTTATAAGAGTCTTTGACTTTTCAAAAACTAAAAATGCCTTTTTAGTTTATTTTGCTTGGTTACAGTACTCAGGAATTTCTGACACTGGGGCGGGGCATCATGCAAGCAAGAAAAGGAAGGTGGACGATCCAGTTATGACTCTGAGGCAACAAGGCGGTTAATAACAAAACTGAAGATACTAGGAACACTACAAAACAATGGACCACGAGGGATCGAAACTAAAAATTGGAAAAACAAATACTAACTACAAGAAAGAGCAGGCAGGGAGGGAGGGAGGGAACAAAGTAAGAATAAAAAACAATAAAGGGTAACATCTAACATTTGGAAACACTCATGAAATACACTTAATCAGATACATATGACATACAACAATGACCCACTAGGGAACTGAACTAAGGCGGAAATATATATACAGTACAGAAAGTGAACCAGGTGATGATGCAGCAATTACCAAATCAGCGTTGAACACACAAGGACTGGCACAAGAAAACAGGCAACAGGTGAATCAAGTAACTCGAACTTAACAGAGAAACTAAGAAACAGAATCTATCACTAGGGAAATAGGTAAAAACATGACCACGGGCATAAGGCAAAAAATCAAAACCTTATACAAGTTACAAAACACAGGAACTAGAAAATTGATACAAATGAAACACTAGGGACCAAAATCGACAAAAAAAAAAACAAAAACAAGGAAGGTGGGATTTGAACACCTGAGCCATGCCACAAGGGAAGGTTTTGACAAAGAAGACAAAATAGCCAGTGACACCTGTTGGCCAAATGGAGAAAAGACATGAAAGACTAGGACAGAAGGCTGCTGACCCTGACAGGTTGTCGGATTTGCCAGACATTAATTGAAAATTCATATCAATGTCATTATCAGTTTATGTGAGATATTTAAGACATACAATGAACATAAATGAAATAGACAAAAATAGAAATGAACAGAAATAAGAACAAGATGTCATTTATTTTAAATAGAACAAAACAACTGCCACGTGAAAGGCAAGGATGTAGGTGAAGGCAGGCATGGGGGCAGTGGCAGAGTTACGGTCCCTGGGCCCTCCCTCCTGCCAACAGAGGGCCGTCTCATGTATTAAATACACATGAAGTTATCCTAACATAATTTCTCAACAGCACTTGATAGCTAGAACATATTATTTACATATTAGCTGTAACTTGCGATTATATATATCCTGTATCTGTCAATTTTTGTAAGTCTTCTTATTATGGTGGGTGTATGGTGTAATTTTTAATTTTTAGAAAAAGATTCTGTAAAATCCCTGCAACAAACTTAAAATATAATATATAGTAATGTTTTGAAGTGAAACTAAGCTGTTCCTTTTGTATTTAATGGTTTTCCGTTTGAGGAATTTGCAAAAAACTACAGTGCATGATGAGTAAGATCTAAAGGCTGCCTAACGTCCTCGTCCATCTGACGACTGTATATAGCCCAATTATATGTCGTGGGCCTTTTAATTTGTTTTTTTGCAATTTCATCTGGTAGGCTACCTTCTTTAAACTATGTTTTGCTAGACTACATATTTCAGGATGTTTTATTGTAGTCTTTATAAATATGTATATAGTTTAGCCTAATCCAGCCACTTAAGGGAGCAAGTCAGCTTATGCCGAACAAGGCATCCCTGACGAAAAAGGCATCCCTGCCGTACAATTTTTGGGGGGTTAGGGTTTTGATTTAAACCCTTGGGGGGTTAGGGTTAGGGTAAGGGTTAGGGATATCGGATAGCACTACGGTAGCCTAACTCAACAACGTAGCTCAACTCAGATCAGTGACCAATCGGTTATTTAGAGACAGGCTTGCATTCTACGGCAGGGATGCCTTTTTCGGCATAACACCGGCCCCAAGCCCGGATTAATGTGAAGGGTTGGCATCAAGAAATAAAGAGAGCGCAACACTCTCCTGCATCACTGATGTCAAAATGTGGTAAATATGTGGTTGTATAAATAAATGTGCTAAAGTAGGTTGATGATTCTGTACTGTCTAAATTGTATAAAAAGTTAGGCTACATGACATTTCAATGGGCTATACCCCGAGGCATGGACGCATTATGAGAATGAGAAAGACGGTGCGTGCGCACTAATTAACCTATATCCTATTCACTTAGACAATACACTAATTAACCTACAGTATACCCTGTTCACTTAGACAATACCCTGTAATTTTTGCAGCAGAAATGGATGAGATGGGCAGGCAGCTGGAGGTGAAATTTTTGTCCTTGGTTAAACTCTGATGGTCTCCACACTGATAACAACGTTGTTTTCTAGGCATAGCCAAACAAATCCTCTTGTCTAAAAAGGCGTAGAACCATATACGTATGTGTGCGTGTGTGTGTGTGCGCGGGAGGGGGGGGCCTATCGGTGTTTTGCCCCGGGGCCTTGTGTGCAGTTGATCCGCCACTGCATGGGGGAAAACCAAATGGGATTTACTTAATGAAATTACAAGCAGGGCAAAGGAAACAGATCACAAGGGGTCAAAACGGAGTAGGGAGGATCAGGCAAGAACAGTGTACACTGGGCATGCAGGCAGCAACATCAATGACTGAGCTCCAGGTCGTAGGACTGAAGGACACTTTGTACAGGGCACGTGAGGGAGGTGTCTGGGGTGATCCACACAAGGGCTGTAATAAGATGTAAGATTAAACAAGAAACAGGTAAGACTCATTAGAGCCACACAATGGAGCGAACGAGGGGGAAGGGATTCAGGGTGTGACAGTACCCCCCCCCCTACCCCAACGTATGCGCTTCAGGAATGCAAGACCTACAGAGGACCTACCGATTAAGCAATAAAATGGGGGCACGCACGGGTGCAACGACTTGGTGCTCCTCATTCTAGTGTTTTCTATGGAAACATATGTGATATGTGTGTGATAGTATTGCTACTTGTCCCACCTACATTTTGCAGAGCTGACAATATCTACAACCAGCACAACCTTATCAAGATCGGAGATTGAGCGAGGGCAGTGTTTCACCAGAGTTTCTCCACTCCCACGACATTCCAGCAGACATAGTGAGGAGTCCCGTCTCTCCGTGGATTATCATCCCTGCAGGCAGGTGACCACTTCCGGAACCAGAAAATTTTCATTTGGGTGGCCCGAATGGATCGGTGATCATGTTTGGGGTGGCACACATGTTTCATTAGAAAGTACAGGTTTATTTAAGGCACCTAAGCCACACAATATTTGAAATGAGAGTATTGGTGAAAAAGAACAAATAATATTTGTTTTATCCAACTTTCTTCCTTATATCTGCAGACAAAACGATAAAGAAGTCTACGTCATACAAATGTAGCACATTTTAAGGACAATTGTAACAGGTATTGCTACTTTGCTGAGAGATGTTCAGCTTGGCTTATGGTGATTATGGGCAATGTATCATCAGGAAAAACACATTTAAATATACCTGAGGTGGAGATTTCAGGGCCAGAAAGTACAAATCCAGACCAGGATTTTGTTTGAACCAACCAGTTGTGACTGAGTCTTTGTACTCAACTGGTTGCTTGAAACGAAATCCTGGTCTGGATTTGTACTTTCTGGACCTGAAATCTCCACCTCTGAAATATGCTCATTATATATATAAATTCTTTTAACAAGGTTTCAGACCTTAATCAGCTCCTTAGATCTGATGCATGGCAACAGCTGTTATTAGTAAATGTCAGCTGATGCCAATTTCAAAGCTTTACAAATACTCTGACTCATCAAACCTTGTGCAAACACTTGTGGACACTCAACAACCATTGGTTCCTCTAAGCAGCTGTGTAAGACTCTGAAAATGAAAGTTATTGATGCCCATAATGCAGGAAAAGGCTACTTGAAGCTAGCAAAGTGTTACCAGCTTGCAGTTTCCACAATGAGAAATGTAATTAAGAGATGGCAGTTCAGGGGAACTGTGGAGGTCAAGATGTGATCTGGAAGACCAAAACAACTCTCAGAGAGAACTGCTCGTATGCTGTCAGAAAGACAAATCAAAACCCCAATTTGACTGCAAAAAACCTGCAGGAACATTTAGCATACTCAGGAGTGGTGGTGCACTGTTCCACAAGACCTTCATGGAAGAGTCAGCAGAAGAAAACCTTACCTGCATCCCCACTATAAAATCCAACATCAGAAGTATGCAATAGAACATCTACGGAAGCCTGATGTGTTTTGGAAACAAGTGCTGTGGAATGGTGACGTTAAAATAGAACTCTTTGGCCACAATCAGCAAAGGCATGTTTGGAGAAAAAAAGGAGCAGCATTTCATGAAAAGAAAACCTTGCCAACTATTAAGCATAAGGGTGGATCTATCATATATGTATTTGTGTGTGTGTGTGTGTGTGTGTGAGCGTCACAACGCGATTAATACATCATCATGATTAATCTAATAGAACAGGAGGACGGGACGACAGGGGAAGCCGGGCTCGGCAGGGTAGATGAGTCAAGGACGGGAGCTGGGCTAAGGAGGTAAGGAAAAGGAGTTAGGGATCTCACAAAAGGCAGACAGACAAGGAACAGGAGCAAAGGATCACGGAAGACAGAAAACCGCTCAGTAAGGCTGATCATAGCGCAATACTTCGCAAGTAGCTTGTGATCGGCTGGGTTCTTATATAATAGAGGTAATCGGCCCTTGATGTCCTGCACCTGTCCGATATATTATATATATAATATATATATAATCCTGCACCTGTCCGATATATTATATATATAATATTTTTTCTTCCCACCCAAGAATTATAAAGCATCTCTCATGTTAAATGAGCTGACTAATTTGTAGTTGTGTGCCCTGGCCATAGCCTCACAACAACTGTATTTTGCGATTGTTGTGGTTTGCAGCAAAACAATTAACAAAATCGTTCAGGTCAAGAGTCTTTGCTCGCCTGGACTCTACACTTAAAACAACCAGATTGCTCAGTCTGTCATCATCCATGGTAGATCTTAGGTATGTCTTATCAGCTTGAGTGTGGAAAAGCTGCGTTCACAGGAAGTGGTACTCGCAGGTATGGCAATGGCAATTTTGCATAACCGGAATACCTCTTTAAAAGGTTCAATGATTTTTGTTAGCTCTACTATGTTAGAGGGATTCTCTATGCCAGATGCTACTTTCCTCTCAAGGATTCTTTTCATTTGGTGCACCTCATGTTTGAGGTCTTCTATGTTGCATTCATAAATAGAAGCAAATAGAATACAGAGCCTCCTCCTGGCAAAATGTAGACTAGAAGGATTTAAGGCTTGGGGTCTCCTCCTCCCTCACTCCCTTAATCTGTCAGTTCTGTCTGACCCTGTCTGTCATTCTGTGTTGTCTTCTTTTTGCTAACTGCTCCCTGCTACAGTTTTCAGAATCTCACCGCACAAATAATCTGAAGACAGGAAGTGTGCACGCAGCAAAAGTGTCCAGGTAGTAACGTTGCAGTGCAGGAAAGGTTCCATATGGGATGAAAAAAATAGCGACGACTGTGATGTGGTGCTTAGGGTGGCCAATAGGGTGGCCAGGATTCACTTTGGGGTGCCTATGGCCACCCCCGGCCACCCCACAACTCCGCCCTTGCATTTGACTGAAGCAGCGCAGGAAGAGGAAGGAAAAGCGAGGCTGCAGGGCTGGTGTGCTAGTGAGGCTATGGAAGCAGCCTTTTAAGCACCTCTTATCAGTATTTTCCTTACCAATGCCATATACCATGTCAACAAAATTGATGAACTGATGCTACAGGTGGCAACAAATAACATTATCAAGAACAGTTGCATTCTGTTTATCACAAACTCTGCTATCCAGCTAACAGGCTGCGCGGTACAGCGCCATGATAGGACCTGTGACTCCGGTAAGAACAGAGGGGGGATGTGCGGGCATGTAAATAACAACTGATGTATGAACACTGTAGACAGTGACTGCTCCCCGAACTTGGAGTTTGTAACTGTCAGATGCAAACCCATATATCTCACCGCTGTTTACACTGCACCGGACGCCAACGCCAACTTGGCTATCGGACAGCACTGTAATAGCAGTCAGCTCACCAGGCACCCTAATGCCATACATTGTCACTCAAGACCTTATGTGGATTCAAGATCTGTACTTCCTAAATTCCATCAGCATTTAGTGTGCCACCAGAGGAGCTAACACATTGGATAAATCAAACAGAGCTACAGGGCCAAAGCACACTTGGGCCACTCTGACCACACCTCAATGTTATTTAATTCTGATATACATGCCACTCAGGAAAACTGCTCTAAAAAACTCAAAGACAGTTAAAATTTTGCCATATGGAGCCTCACAGCAGTTGTAGGACTGCTTCAGTAGGACCAACTGGGACATTTTTGAACACCCAGCCTTGGAGGTGTTTAGTGACAGCGCACTGTGTTACATTAAGAACTGCATAGACACTGTCAGACTGGATAAACTCATCCGGGTTTTCCCCAATCAGACGCCCTGGATGACCAGGGAGGTCCAAAAGCTGCTAATGAAGAGGAACCTGAAGAGGGGCCATTAAAGAGGCCAAGTCAGATTACAAGAAGAAGAATAGGGAACATCTGGACAGCAACGACGGCAGGCAGGTGTGGATGGGTGTCCAGCCGATTACCAACTACAGGACCAGTTCCAGAGCTGTGGGAGGTGATCTAGAGAAACTGAACCTCTACTTTACCTGGTGGAACCACCAGAGCCCTACGTTCATGGTGGAGGAGCATGAGGTGAGACACATGCTGTGAGTTGTCAAACCACATGTGGCGTAGCTGCGATGGGCGAGTGGTTAAGGCGTTGGACTTGAAATCTAATGGTGTTTCCCCACGCAGGTTCGAACCCTGCTTGCAGTGCCGTGCGATAGTTTTGTGGGCAGCTGGCTTGATGGTTAGGGAAGCACACTTGAAAAATTAATTAGAAAACCACTGAGGTACCCTGAGCAAGGTACCGTCCCTGGGCGCTGAATTAGCTGCCCCCTGCTGTGTCACGAAAGTCACATATGGGTTAAATGCAGAGGACACATTTCGTTGTTGCGCACTGTGGTGTGTTAACAATGACTACTGATCACCAAATTCTAATTCACAGAAGGAAGCTGGACCTGACAGCATCTCAGGACACATGCTGAAGGACTGCGCAGATAAACTGGCCGGGGTCTTCACCAGGATATTCGACCAGTCTCTGTCCCATGCCACCATGAAGTCCTCCGTCATAGTGCCTCTGTCCAAAAAACAGGCCATCACCAGTCTTAATAACTACCGGCCAGTAGCACTGACCCCTGTGGTGATGAAGTGCTTTGAGAAACTCATCAGGAACCACATCATGTCTTTCGTTCTTCCCATGACCCGTACCAGTTTGCCTACAAAGCAAATACGTCCATGGAGGACACTGTGGCCACTGCTCTCCATGTTGTTCTGTCCTACCTAGAGCAGCTGAGGAGCTACACACAGCTGCTCTTCATAGACTTCAGCTCTGCTTTTAATACCATCCTCCCTCACAGACTGGTGACCAAACTGTTGGACATAGGCCTTCCATACTGAACCTGCCTTTGGATCAAAGACTTCCTGAGTGACCGCACACAGAGGATTAGTGGGCCCCCACTTCTCCACACTCATTAGCCTCAGCACTGGTTGCTGTGTGCTGAGCCCCCTGGTCTACACCCATTACTGCATTCCCGCTCACCATAGTAACACCATTGTTAAATTCGCTGACGACGTCATGGCAGTAGGGCTCGTCTCTGAGGGGGATGAGTCCACTTACAGGGCTGACAGCATGGTGTTGGAACAACTTGCACCTCAGCACAACCAAGACCAAAGAGCTTGGAAGAAGGAAAACCACATCCAGCCACTCATCATCAACAGGGACTGTGTGGAGAAGGTCTCGGAATTCTGCTTCTTGGGAGTCACCATTAGGAAGGAGCTGACCTGGGGAACACACACCGCTGAACTAGTGAAGAAGGCCCAAAGGAGACTCTACTTCCTAAGAGTTCCCAGGACAAACAACATCCCTGAGAAACTGGTTGTGCCCTTCTACCACTGCACAGTAGAGAGCATCCTGGCCTAATGTCTCCATGCATCATTCTCCAGCTGCACAGTAGCACAGCGAAAAAAGCGCCACAGGGTCATACAGGTCACCCAATGGATAGTCAGATGTCCTCTCCCCTCACTTGAAGAACTGCAGTTCTCACTGTGTCAGAAACATCAAGAAAATTCTTCAGGACCCATTACACCCTGGACATGTACTGTTTGAATGCCTGCCTTCAGGCAGATGTTTCAGAATAAAATACAGTTTCTACCCCTCAACCATCACCATACTGAATGCTGCTAAGCTGACAATCTGAGCAAGTGCACCATCATGTTTACAACTCAATAGGACAATACGCTCCTGTTCTCCATATATTCAGCGATATGGCATCCCAGGGTTTTAGCTTGTGCTACACTAAAAGGAATACTAT
>JAABNX020000002.1:16134145-16147031 GCA_015163995.2 Mormyrus lacerda | reverse complement strand
TACGCTCCTGTTCTCCATATATTCAGCGATATGGCATCCCAGGGTTTTAGCTTGTGCTACACTAAAAGGAATACTATATGTCATAAGACATTCCTCTAAGACCAGGAATTATTCTGGTACCCATACAGTACAGTATGTTGCACTCTTTCCAAGGCAGCAATGTCCTTAAGGTATGGTGACTAAACCTGCACACAATAATCTAGGTGGGGTCTTACCAAGGAATTATATAAATGTAGCATCACCTCCCATGACTTAAATTCCACACATCGAGAGATGTAACACAACATCCTATTGACCTTTTTTATTGCTTCCCCACACTGGCGAGAATGGGACATGGAAGCATCAACATACACACTGAGGTCTTTCACATAATCAGCTCCCTTTATTTCAGTGGAACTCATGAAATATCTGTACTTTATATTTCTGCTCCCTGCATGAATTAACTTACATTTATCTTTTAAATTTTAAATTTCATCTTCCAAGTACCAGCCCAGTCGCTAATTATATCAAGATCCCATTGTAGCCTCTGTGCTGCTAGATCAGTATCTGGTACACCACCCACCTTGGTGTCATCTGCAAATTTGTTTACTGTATTGGTGTCAATATCATCAATGTAAATTAGGAACCATAGTGGTCCTAAAATTGAACCATGCAGCACCATAGTTGTGCCTCTAATAATTACTCGCTGCTTCCTGTCTGTTAACTAGTTTTCGATCCAACGAATCTCTCATGTTGTTTACAATCAGACTGGAGCAATATAGGTTTCTGTTGCAAAGCTTTGCTCATACTATTCCCCCATTTGGCCATCAAAATACTGCTTGTGATAACACGATTAAAGAAATAATATCACAATGTGACTTTAAAATTAACACTATTAACTTCTCATTTATTAGCCACAGGCCTGTCAGGATGTCCATGCCAACACCTGCTAAAATGAAAAGCAGCCCACAAGCATCAGGACTGGACCTTGGAGCAATTGTAGGTCACCTGATCTAACGAATCCTGCGTTCTGTTGCATCATGATGATGGCTGGGTACATGTTGAGCTTCTGTGAGATACGTTGGGCTGAGTACTGGCTGCCCAGCACCGTTTTGGTGGTTCATGGACTTTCCCTCCTCAGACCACTCTCCTCACCAAGGCCAACTGTCAGCACCTCACAAGCTTTGCATACACTCCTGTTGAGCAAAAAAAAACAATAATAATGGGCCAAAACTTTGTTGTGCAGTTTGTGTTTGGCCCAGTTTTTGTGCTGAGGACTGTATGTAATATTATCATCTGCAGTCAAGTCATGATTTCTTTAATTTGTGCTAATCAAAATCACTTTTTCATCACTACCTGAAAATATTCAGTGTTATGCTCCATCCCGAACATAGGTTTACCAGTCTATGTTCGGGTTGCCGGTTCAGTCTTGGTCTTTAAATCTTGACTGAAGACCCATTACTTCAGTTCAGCTTATACCCGCGACCTACCACACCATAACTATGGCTGTTGGTGCTGCTTTACATGTCTTTTTATCTACTATGCTTGTCCATTTTTGTGTTAAAGCATGTTCTGACCATCCATGCTCTCTGCCTTTCCATATGTCCGGGTGGTGCCCGGGGTGAGCACCATCTGACCTGGAGTCCTGGTTCAGTGCCATACTGTAGAGGGGTGACATCATAAATGGAACCTATGAACTGTATCATCATGGGCGCAGCATTTATGGCCATCCAACACAGGCCAGCGTGGAGAAAAGACTTATTGATGGACTTTGTCTTCAGTCTTAATCACAGCTTATACTGTACCAATATCTTTTCTGTGTTCAGTAATGTTAGTATGCCCAGGGGGGTTGGGTAGCCAGTTGACTTTGGACCCCCAGAGGTTTTTTTTCTCCTTACTGGGGATTTTTTTGGTTCCTCTCCTCTGTTGTCTTCTGGCTTTCTTTATTTAACTTCTTTCCTTCCTTTTCCCTGTTCTGTTTATGATGTTTTATATATCACAACACATACATGTAAAGCGCTTTGGGACAACTCTTATAAAAGGCACTATATAAAAATGAATTGAATTGAACTGAATATGACATCGACTGAACTTCAGCTTAGGACTTGCATAATTACATACTTTGGAGATGTAATATAATGACACCACCTGACAACATATAGCAAGAAGAAGCTACAAAAGTCAGTGTTCCAAATGGGCCTCAACTCAAAGGTTAATCAAGTCTGGGTTGGTCAAATTCACTTTCTGTAATTCCCCTCAGGTTTATCCTGCTACTGTCCAGGGGCCTGAACTACAAAGGAAGTTTGGTAAAATGAATATAATTGCTCAAACTAGAATGTGTTCTGTAATTTCCTTCCTACTGAGTCATTCTTGCAGGAAATGTTGAGCATGTACATATCACAATTACACCATCATCCTTTTACTTTACTTTTTGTTTATTTAGCATACACTTTTTTCCAAAGCAATTTAAAATTAGGCAAATGACCCATTTATTAAATAATTCTTGTTTTTAACCACCACACACATAAATCCATGGTACTTTAGCCAAGATTTTTAGTATGGAGTGTCATGTCAACTTTCATTTTACTGTGATTTTACGGAGCCCCTAAAGGGACATAGGTGATTTATATATTTTTTACCGTATCTGGTGCACACCAGATACTAAGTGGTGCTCACCAGATACTAAAGTATTTGGTGGGCACCAGTTAGAATCTAGTGTGTACCAGACATCATAAAAAAATAATTAAATCATCTTTAGGGCATAGTGTGGCAAAGCGGGCTAAGCCTGTGTGCCCGTAATCACAAGGTCACCAGTTCAAACCCAGCCTCAGCATGTCTGTGACTTCTTGAGCAAGGCCCTTAACGCTATGGGTGGCAGCCCTTTGTGGACAGCTTACTCTACAAAGAGCAAGTTGAGGGAGGCGTAAAGACAATTTCCTCAAGGGGATTAATAAAGTATCTATTAATTGTAGCACCAATTTTCAAAAGTCACTCAGTCCATGAGATGCATTTTTTTAATTCTGTGGATCTAGTGAGTTTTGGAAATTTATCCAAAGATAAGTCAGATTACAAGAGGGCATTGAGAGTTTTGGTTCCCAATACTGCAACGTATGGTGAAGAAACCTGACATTAGGTCACTGCCAGTCGCATCTCAAAATCGACAAAAATTGGACTGTTTTGGAAGTTTGCTCATCAGTTTCTTTAGTTATGTTATAAAAGCCAGCATATGCACTGTTCTGACAGGATTACATTTAACTGGGGATGTATTGTAATTGAAAAAATTACCAAAGAGGTTTATCATTTTAATACAGACCAAATCTTCCATATCTGTTATTATTATAGCTTCTCGAGTAAAATTCTGGAGTAAAATACATTGTGTATTTCAGTGAACACAGAACTCTTTTGATAAAAGTAATCCAGTCCAAAGTATCATCTTGGTTATAAGATCATATCTATAAACGCAAGCCTCTTTATTGTATAGTGGAAATAGCATTTATCTGCTAAAAACGGAGCTCCAATGGTTACTGGAAAGTTTTCCTCCTTCACATCTGACAACTTACTTTAATTAATAGCCTCTGCACTGCTGCATGGTTTTTAGTAGGTACAGAACAGTACAACTAGGAATGCAACGATTAAGTGATTTCACTGTTAACCGCGCTTTAATTCGTCACGGTTAATTAATCGAAAAGGCTTCTCAACACCGCGTTTCTGTTGCACGGAACGAAACTGCTGCAGCTAATCAAAGGTATGTCAACTGTGCGCTAGTTTAAAGTTCCGAGCTCATAAGAGAACAAGGCTAATACGCACGCGCACTTGATTAACTATGGCTGAGGCATCTTTGGATACAAAAATATAGTAATATACTGTAACAACAAAAGTGCCTTTCACTAAATTTGTTCACTTTAAAAGGGAAATACTTAGCTAATATGTGGCTAAGATTTAATTTAGACAAATACTATTTTTTATTCTTATTTTTATTTATTTATTTATTTATTTATGTATTCATTATTCTGTTATTTATTTTCAGTGTAAAATTATTACTTATGTTTAAATCAAAAACTTTTTTTCACTTATTTTTAAGTCCAAAGGGAGAAATGTGAACAAGTGTTTGTTTTTTATTATTATTTTGTCCTGTATTATTTGGTTATTGAGCAGCAATAAATAACACTTAAAATATAAGGAGTTTTCATGTGACTAATAGTGTTTTGAAATTAATGAATGCATAATAATCGTGATAACCATGAAACCGTGATTATTCCTCAGACTATAATCATACAACCAAAATCTATAATCGTTGCATCCCTAAGTACAACACTACTGAGTACACCAAATTGGAAGCTGCTGAATGGTTGGGAGGAAAATAAAATTCAGTTTTTATTGTGTTTGATTAGAATCTTGAAGGGATAGTTCCCCCAAAATGAAAATTCTGTTGTCATTTGCTTTCTAGATGAAATAACCCATCTACCCAGATGGACCAGATGATACAAAACAACTTTTTCAAACAGGGAGTTAGCATCTAAAAATCAATATTAATCAGCAGAGTAAGTTTGGATGGCAGATGGTGGTGTTCACAAGATGGCGGCTGTGGGCTTCATTTTTGCTCCCGGCGGCCTCCTCCTGACAGTTCCAATTTTGCATCTTGTGTGATTACAGTTATAATTTTGAATCTAACCAAGTGTACATTGTTAGGTGTAGATTTTCATCCATATAATGTTTGTGAAATATTAATAACATCAATCAATGATTCAATAGAGTAAGTAGAGTAAATATTGACAAATAGATTGATCCTGTGTATTAGAGGATAAGCCTTTAATTATCTCATCCTTCTCTTTGTGTCACTAAGCGCTGTTGCTTCAGTCTTGGTGTGATTTATCTCAAAATTTGCAGAACTCCAGGACTTCACCGATACAATGTCCTATACAAAGTTTGGAAAAGATTGGTTTAGTCATTTTTGAGCTATCATGCTGACAAATGTACTGTGTGAGTTTGAAAAAGATCTGTCAAATGGTTTCTGAATTATTGCTTTAAACACTAAAGCATCTGCAGCAGTGGACCAGTGCCAAAACCATATGTATTCAAAAAAGTCCGGGGAATACAATAATTGTTGTCTGTTTTAAGTAATAGTAAAGTTTTTTCTTAAATAAATTTGTTGTGTTGCAACACTTTCTGGCAATTCAGAGCCTGTCACATTTTTCGATTTTTTTTTGCTGTTTTATCCAAAAACCATTTAAATTTATTTGTTTTCTCACCAATCCATACGTAGTTCTCCACCAGGGTTTGGGGGATTTCTGCGATTCTTCTCTGCAGATCCTCAAGCACTGTCAGCTTGGATGTAGATTGTCAATGGGCAGCTAGTTTCAGGTCTCTCTGGAGATGTTTGATTGGGTTCAAGTCCAGGCTCTGGCTGGGCCACTCAAGGACATTCCCTAGTCATTTACCCACTCCTGCATTGTCACTGTTTTTTGTCTAGGGTCATTGTCCTTTTGGAAAGTCAAACCTCCACCCAATCAGTATGGTCAGTATAGTGCACACAGTACCAGTCAAAAGTTTGGACATACCTACCTAGAATGGTTTATTTGTACTATTCTTTACATTTTAGAATAATTATAAAAATATCAAAAAATATTTTTTTGGGGTGGGGAGCAGCTCCAGTTGGGACTTGGAAAGTTGCTAGTTCAAAACCTGTGGTTGGCAGAGTGATCTCTAGCCTAGAGCAAGGCCCTCAAATCCATTAGACCCTACTTTCTCCTCTACGCCAGTTTTGTGAGGTGGCCTCCTGGGATGCTTTCCCAGCTGTCCAGAAGAAGGTCTATGCTAAGCATTCATTGGCTGCTTTTCCTGCACTATCAGGTAAAACTCCTTCAAAACCATTTCCACTGTGAAGGTAGCCAAGTCAAGTAATGGGACATGCTATTATTCTATTTGTAGGTGGCTTGGTGTGTCCTAACTTTTCACTGGTACTGTAGCATACTGCTGTATTATGTGGGTGTGAATATGAGCACTTACTCAAAGCGGAACAACCTATTTTGCTGATTTCACAGAATGGCAAAGCTGTTACAGAGTAGCAGTGAAACACAAGCTCTTTTGTTCTAATATTATTTCCCAAAGTAGAGTCTCAGGTTCATAATTTAAAAATGAAATTCTCAGTAGCACCATGTAGATTTCATGTATATATATATATATACATATATATATACACACTTATTGTCCAAAATAATTTTATTCTTCTAACACACATTTTACAAAGAGTGCAAACACGTTAAAGATAAATGATAAATGAAGTCTTCTAAGGGTTGGGGTACACAGCTGTGGGATTTGATTAAAAATCAAAATGTAAATGAAAAGCTACTATTCACTTTTAGTTTAATCCATAATCATCAACACAGGGAAAATCCCAAGCCAATGAAACTGCATGAGCAGCCGCAAGAGCAGTAATAGCAAGGATGCAGGGAGAGGGACGTCCATTAGGAAACATTCAGCCCAGTTCACTCACCCACAGTGTGACAGTCATTCATGTACCAGTAGAGTTTAACCTTTCAACACCTTTTTTTGATGACACCGTAAGTCAAACAGCCCATTTAATTTTTCACTTAATTTTGGACAGTGAAGTAGCTGAAGCTGTTATGTGTTTTATTGGAGGTTTCTATTTATATGAGAACTGCTGAATTTAGTACCGATTTGGTTTCAGTTTAAAGTGCTAGGGTACCCTTGTAAAATAAATGAGAGCGGGATGAAATTATAAAACATATGATGTGACATACACAATTTTGTTTTGTGATGTTGTTATAGGTTTTAGTGATTTGACTAAGGCACCTCAGTCTACCACTCATCCCCTTCCCAGAAGACTGTTTGTGTGTGTAGCAGTATCCCATAAAGCATACTTTAGGGAGAAATGGCAAATTTGGTCATGTCTAGCCTGCTTGCTTATAATAGACACAGTACGCTTGGCAGTCTCAGTTTTCCCATTAAGAATAGATAAATAGGCATTCATTGATTAAGGAGGTAACCTGCAAACAAACATAAATCTGAATGTTCTTTGCTATCATTCAATCGCTATATTTCATCTTTTCATCACAATATTCAAAAACATACTCCAGCATATATTGCCCTCCAAAACGTTCATATGACATTGATGTTCTACACTATACTTTCCTTGAACAGTATTTTAACTAGTCCTGAGACAGAGCCCTGATTGCTCATCCCAAAAGCCCTTTATGCTGCTACCTGACAATCCAGCAGAAGCAAAATGAGCCCATTTACCAAACAAAACATGTGTTTAACACGTTCCATGACAAGTAAATGGAGAATGTAATACAGGTTCTCTTGCATTAAAAGAAATCAGGTATTAATAATAAACAACAATTATTTTTAAAATGAAAATTATGGTTTTATATGAAAAGCAGGCAGAAATGAACAGGCACACGATAGTTATGAAATAAAGAACACTCAAAAATGTTTCAACAAGAAATCCATTCTGTCCTCAGTTCAAAAGCGTCTTGGTATGAATATTATATTCTGAAAGACACCAGCTCCAATGGTGATGGCTGAGAGATGCAGCTGCACAGTAGACACCGCAGTGCCCTCTCACCGCAGTGCACAGTGCTCTTCACAGCTGCCCTCTCACTGCAGTGCACACTTCTCTTTGCGACTGTACTTCCTGCGTCTCTGTTCCAGGCCTTGTTCTAGTCTCTCGTCCTCCTCCAGTGCCCTGTGGGCCAATTAGAGACAAGCACAAAACTGTGGAGGTACAGCTGTCGGAGGCTATTTGATCACTACAGGTGAGCAGCACTTTTCTACATTGTTTAAACAGTTGGCATTTTAATTATTTTAGAAGCCCTTTCCGTAGATCTTACACACAGGCAGATCCCTATTGGTACAGTATGTGATAGGAGCTCTTGAATTTCTTTATTCAAATCTCAGAATGATTTCAAGCTCTACAGTACCTTTATTTTATCCTGTTATTTCCAAAACTTCCAAGATTTTACAAAACAACACCCAGTGTAGACAGAAATGACATTTGTTTTAAGATAAAGTGGCTTCTCAGTGCTAAAACAAATGCATTTGATGCAGTTGAAATAGATTGTAATGTATGACAATGTATTAATGAGTATTTATTATATATATTGATAAGGTGACAACTTCTTAATGTACAATCAGTGATATAATTAAGATCGGTTTATTACAATGTCCTTTCTTGCCTGTCCATCTATAGTGACATATGAATAATATTGAATACTACTAAATAATTTTAGGAACATGAAAAATTCTGATAGCATTGCATCATGAAGGGTATAAAAATTCTACTTAGTCCAAAAAAGGATTAAATTTTGTGAGTATTGTTTGAAGGCAATTTTATGTGCTTGACTGCATGCAAAACTTGTGGCAAACAACAATATTTTTATTTAGCTGCTGTGGATCTGGATACTAACACAGGTCATTTTCATTTTAACCTTCGGCTAATCGATAATCCATAATGTATGAAAGGAAATTGTTGTGAAGCTAGATGATCACTCTCTTGAAAAGAATTAAGGAAAACAGTGGTTTACCGTCTCTCTTTGGCGTCCATGTCCTGGACCAGCTTGTCTCTCTGGTTGACAAGTGACACCAGCTCCTGCAGCAGCAGCTGCTCCCTGTGTTGCTGGGCCTCTGTCTTTAGCCCCTCTGGGACAGGGAGAGTGAAAGTGAGACAGGATATGGCAAGGTATGCATTCCATAGTAAAGTTGCATTATTCCGTAAAGTTCCGTAGTTACATTATTTCAATGGGATATTACACTACTTTTGCACTTCTGTGTATTTTACTGTTATCCTTTTTATGCTTATAATACCTGTATTGTATGCTTCTTTTATTTCTGTAAAGCACATTGAATGACCTCTACAGAGGCGTCAGAAGCATTTTTAATGTAGGGGGGACACACTGGCATAAAACTAATATTTTATGTTAAATTTGGGGGGGTCCAAACAAATAATTATGAAATGTGAGGGGGCGCCTCAGATTTAATGGCAGCAACAACCATGGATCTCTGTGTATGATGATGTGAATACACTCTTAATGTCTTTGAATTAATTAATGAAAACGAGCTAAAAACTATTATAATTAAGATCAAATCAACCACTTGTCCACTGGATCCAATCCTCACTAAGCTTCTTAAAGAATTCCTTGGTATAACTGCCATAATGAATGCTTCCCTGTTATCAGGCGATGTCCCTGACCTACTTAAAGTAGCAGTATTCAGGCCACCACTGAAGAAGCCAAGTTTGGATCCACAGGAGCTCAACAATTACTGACCTATCTTTAACGTACCATTTTTGTCAAAAAATGTGGAGAAGATAGTTGCTGCTCAACTTCACTCATACTTGGAGAGACACAACATACTGGACTGTTTAAGTCGGGCTTCCCCGGGGACACAGCACTGAAGCTGCCTTAACTAAAGTCACAAGATACATAATGGCAACTGATGCTGACAGCGTGACCTTAGTGCTGCTTTTGACATGGTTAACCATTCTATCCTATTACAAAGACTTAAATTTGAGGTTGGGATGTGTGGAACGGTGTTGAAGTGGTTAAAATTGTATTTGACTAATCGTTATCAATATGTTCAAGTGTCAGATACTTGTACTCCATCATCAATGTCACCGGTCAAATATGGAGTATCACAGGGATCAGTGCTTGGTCCTTTATTGTTTTTCCTCTACATGTTGCCATTAGGAAACATAATCAAAAAACATAATATTAACTATCACTTGTATGCCGACGACACTCAAATATACATTTCGGTTACGCCTAATGACACCACATGTATTGTCACTTTAGCTAATTTCTTTAACGAAGTCAAGACCTGGATGGTTGAAAAATTTTTATCACTAAATGCACAGAAATCTAAGGTTCTGTTGTTTGGAGGCAGGTCTGCAGATAATCTCTATAATCTCTGCACTCCACTCCAAAGGGCTGAATTTTTCCCTCAGCAGCTCAGCCCATAACCTAGGTGTCATCTTAGATACTGTTATGTATATTGTGTTAATAGTATATATATATATTGTTAACCATCATGTGTGCGTATGTACATGGATATAGATTCTGTGTAATATAATGAGTTCAATAAAAAGCATGGTATAGAAAGTGGTTACCTCCAGTGTTTCTCAATTTATTATAAGGTAGAATGTTGTAAGACACAACAACTGGCGACGAGAGTTTACGTGAACCCTTGTTTGCATCATACAACCGAATTGAAATTGATTTTGTACAGCATTATTTCAAGAAAGCAATCGGCATCAGAAAGCAGGTGCATGCATTTGTGAGTACAACAAATTAAACAACCAAAAAGACTAAAGTGGAAAATTTCCGGTTATGTGGGGAAAATGGACAGTTTTGATAGTTTGGTGGAGGACTGGGCCACTAGAACAGTACTACTTGGCGAACAAGATTAATAATGAAAAGAAAATTGCCGTGTTACTTATCGTGTGTTCCATTTACCTTGGGATCCGATTTTCAGATTCCGAGATTACGTCACATCTGCTAAAAACTCGGATGTATTCCATTTGACACAGAAGTAGCAATACCATGGGCCCACATGAAAAAGCAAGACTTTTTGCTTAGCTGGACAACTTATTGGATTTAAGGTACCTCAGTTCACTTACAATTAGCCCGAACTACCTTAAATCCAACAAATATCATGAAATCCAATTCTAGCCTGGTTAATTGTTGGCCACTCTTAGCAATATCACTTGATAATATATTACGCACGGTGCTTCACGTATAAAACTTCGTAGCAACATGTCCACAGATAAGTTGGACGATATAATGTGTGCAACCGATTTAATGAGCCACAAATGAGAATTAGTGCTTAAATAGGATAAAACTATGTTTCCCTTCTGTTGATAAAGGGCGCAGCCATCTTGGATTCTGAACTCAGGATCCTCTGTGCTGTCTGAGATATTTCTTGGATCTCCGAGAAACAAGAGTGCATATGTTGTCACTTCTGGTTTCAAGACTCGGAATCCGAGTTCAGAGGGCAAATAGAATGCAGCATAGCTTAATGGGAGCTAAAACCTACAACTTGCTTCGCAGTCTAGTAGCACCAGTGAAACCAGCTGAGAAAACATTCAAAATCAACATTTGCAAAATCACTTGAACCCTAAATCGCTTATAATTGCAGAGCATTTTCACTTTCATAAACGTAACCAAACAAAGATGGAGATTGTGACATAGCAGAACTGAGAAGGCTCAAAGAGCATTGTGAATTTGGAGAAAACTTGTCAGATTCTTTGAGACAGGTTTGTTTGTGGATTGAATAATGAAAATATACAAAACGACTCTTGACTGGGCATACATTAACCCTGCCCCATGCTATAGAAATTGCAGTGTCAATAGAGACAGCTGCTATATAAAGATACTCTCGAGCTGCAGAAGATCGCGACAGAGTGTAACACACATAAATTGCAAGTGACACACATGAATGATGCGCCCTGCTACAGATGTGGTAAAAAGTTGCATAACGATTCTGAGTGCTGGTTTAAAGACAAAGTGTGTTGTCAATGTCAAAAACCAGTGGCCTGTACTACGAAGCGGGGTTACTGGCTTATCGGGTTTAAGGTACCATAGTTTAAACAGACTTCATATTCATTTACTTACATTTTGCCCAGATTACCTTAAATCCAACAAGTTACCCCAATAAGTCAGTAACCCCGCTTCGTAGTACAGGCCACAGGGCATATTCAGAAAATGTGTAAAACCCGCCCATGTGACAAAAAGTTTGCAAAGAATAAACAGAAACATAAAAACATACACAAAATAAATGCTACTACTTCAGAGTCTTCTGAAAACGAGCTAGCTTACTTTGACATCTATTCACTTAAAGAGACTGACAGAGGAATCTTATGGGTGTCCCTTGAAGTGGAAGGTGTGGCTTTTAAGATGGAGCTGGACACAGGATCAGCCCTGTCAGTGATGTGTTATAAGGATTATAAGGAATGTTTTGCACATTGCACCCTGGAGTCTATAACATTAAAAACACATACTGGTGAGAAAATAGCGCCCTTGGGAACAATGTGAAATACACAGAGAAAACATTACAAGTTGCCACTTTATGTAATAAAAAAGGAGGTGTACCACTGTTGGGACGTGAGTGGCTGAAACGGATGCAGCTGGATTGGCAGTCAACCAAAGCCATGCAAACCCTACAAAAATCAAACAACCGGTCCATAAATAAGAGTTTTAATGAGCTACTTTCACAGTATGCACAAGTTTTTCAGGATGGCATTGGTACATTAAAATATATGAAAGCTCAGATTGTATTAGAAGATAATGCAGTGCCACGGTTTCACAAGGCAAGGCCAGTGTCATATGCCCTGCGCCCCAAACTAGAGGCAGAATTGCAAAGACTAGAAAAGGAATACATGCTCACAAAAGCGGAATGGTCGCAATCAGTGTTGGGAGTAACAGCGTTTAAGTATAGCGGCATTACTAATGGCGTTATTTTTTCAGTAACGGAGTAATATAATTAATTATTTTTCCCATACTTGCAACGCCGTCATCGTTACTGAGAATGTTAAGTAGCGCGTTACTAAAATTTGGTTGAATGACGCGTGAGATGTCAGGCTTTGGCTTTATCAGCTGCCTGACGAGCGATAATGATGACGCCGTTGCAAATGCGATGATGATTGGCTGGGTGGGCGGATGCCGTGCTCATGGTGTCCCACTGCACACTCACTGACACTCTGACTTCCACTACCTCTGAACACACTGGACAGTAGGGCTGCACGATATATCGTTTCAGCATCGTCATCGCGATGTACACACGTGCAATGTTAATTAACGCAAATAAAATTAAGTGGCGTGGACAACGTTTTGATGTTTTTGCTAAACTAACAAATGTCACGCTGTTCTTATTCTTGAACAATCCACAAAAG
>JAABNX020000002.1:16123079-16134045 GCA_015163995.2 Mormyrus lacerda | reverse complement strand
GTTTCATTTGATATCCATTGTGGTGGTGTATAGAGCCAAAAATGTTAGCATTGTGTCGATGTCCCAATATTTATGGATCTGACTGTATATTGTGTTAATGGATCTACTTTTTGTGGTGTATGTATATTGTTAATCATTATCTGTTCGTAAGCGCTTAGATACCAGTTCTCTGTGCGATACAACGAGTTCAATAAAAAAGCAAAGCATAGAAAGCAGTTACCTCCAGTGTTTCTCAATTTATCATAAGGTAGAATGTTGTAAGACACAACAGATACAAGCCTCTCATTTAAATCACATGCAAATGCAGTATCGAAGGTGTGCTTCTTACAGCCATGCCATATCACCAAATTGTGACGATTTCTTATTATTCAATATACAAACAATTGATACATGCCTTTGTATACAGTAGGCTAGACTACTGTAAAGCTCTGTTACCTGGGAGCGCACACTGCACATTAAATACCTTGCAGCATATTCAAAATGGAGCAGCTCGATTTTTCTCACCGGGTACAGGAAGTTTAAACACATAACCCCAATTCTCAGTTCCTTGCATTGGCTTCCTTTTAGGTTCAGGACTGACTTCTAAGTCCTCCTACTTACATATAAGGCACTTAAAGGTCTAGCTCCTGCCTACCTGACAGAATAACTGCAAGTTTACAAGCTGCATCGTCAACTCAGATCACAGAATGCAGGTTTCCTTGTTGTTCCACATATAAATAAAGTTACAGTGGGCGGTACAGCATTCTGCGACAGGGCTCCTATATTGTGAAATGATTTACCAGCCTATGTTTGGGATGCTGATTCAGTCTCAGTCTTTAAATCTTGACTGAACAGCTATTACTTCAGTTTAGCTTACCTAACACACAACACACAGTAACAACTGTATGGTTGGGTACCAGCTTCCTATCAGAAGGTGGGCACCATCTAAGCTGGAGTCTTGGTTCAATCCCAGGGGTGAAATCACAAATGGGACCTAAGAACTGTATCATCGAGGGTGCAGCCTTCACTGCCACCCTACACAGGCCAGCATGGATAATGGACTCATTGATGGACTTTGTCTTCATCCTTAATCACAGCTTACACCTTGCTTTTAGCAAGCAAGACCACTCTTTTCTGTGTTCAGTAATGTTAGTATGCCCAGGGGGGTTGGGCAGCCAGTTGACCTTGGACCCTCAGAGGTATTTTTCCACTTACGTGGGAGTTTTTGGTTCCTCTCCTCTGTTCTCATCTGGCTTTCTTTACTCATTTTCTTTACTTCCTTTTTCTTATTCTGTTACTCCCACTAACTATGTTGTAATGTATCACAACACATCCATGTAAAGCGCCTTGGGAGCACTGTTGTGAAAGGCGTTATATTAACATAAATTTAATTGAATAATGTGCTATATAAATAAGCTTGCCGTGCCTCGACTTGCCTGTTTTCAACTAGGGATACAGAGAAGTTGTTTTTTAGGACAATCTAGGATATATGCCAAAATAATAGTGATTATTATTTAAAGCATGCACTTACTGGTAAGATTGCCCTTCTGACAATAGGGACTGTGGTTAGTGACCTTACCTTCCGTGGCCATGATGGATCTCAGGTCTCGGTTCAGCAGCTCAAATCTTCTCTGGAGGTCCCGCTCCTCTTGCCTGGGTCGGACCAGATGGCATGGGTTAAACCCAGGACCAGACGGGTACACAAATGATGTATGATGTACTATGATCATTTTGTCATAATTCCTGCCAGTGTGAACTGGTAATATTTTAAATGTAAATACAGGCAAGTCCATTCATCCACCTTCCATAACCAATTATTCGACTCATGATTCCAGGAAGCACAGGTCACAAAGGGCAGCATTCTCTGGAGGGGAATGCCAGTCTCTTAAAACTGATGTCACAAAGAGAAATTTACAAAGAGCAAATTCTCTGAAACCACATATCTTTTGATGGCGGGAGAAAACCAAACTACCTCTAGAGTGGAAATCGAACCCACAACACTGAACAGGCAGTCATCTCTACTACTACATAGTGTTTTAATATAATTACTTATTTTAAATAGCTACATTCAAATTAAGAATGCCACAGAAACGATTAAGATGATGCTGCTGGAAGATAATCAGCTGTTGTGATTGTTATTGCTGATATAAAATATGAAACCAGCAAATGAAGCTTCCAGGGGTTACAACTGAGATTACAAGACATAGGAGCACATATCAGGACAGGTGGACAGACAAAAAGAAGAGGGGAATGTCTCACAGAAGGTGCAGGTGATCCTGTCTTTGGATGAGGGCATTCTTCTTATTCACTAGAGTAAACCATTCCTGGATCAGCTTCTCCTCTTCGGCACGGTCGTTGCCTAAGGCAGGAGAACCACACTGTTGACCCAGATGCCGGGATTGTCCCACTCTTCCAATATGAAATGGAGTTTGCCTTACAAGAGCCTGTATATTTTACTGTAATTTTCTAATAAAACTTTGCTCTGAGGTTTACGCTCTCCAAGATAATCACAATCATTCTCACCCTTGGTCACTCATAAGGTGGCGTGTTTACAAAAATGACTGAGCCAAACAAGCAAACAAGAACTGATCACCAGAAGATATTTGTTACTGTAGCAATAAGTGTAATCTGATTACACTTCTACTTTTAATTTTATATATAAAGTTAAATATATATAGTTAACTAGAACGTGAAGCACTGCTTTGAATTTCAAAGTAAAGACAGACTCTATTGGTAGATAATGATTTGTACCTGACACATTTTTCTTTGATTTGCCCATGTACTTCACAGTTCTAAATTTAAGGATCTTTGCATACATTTCAGTTTCACCATGAAACTACCAGACTTTTTACACACTGTCCCTCCATTTCAGGGCATCATAATGTATGGAACATTTGGCTTAGTGCAGGCATTACAAACCTTGGCTTGCTTTGATCACCTTTGGAGTCTGTAGTTTCCAGTTCAATATGAGGCAGGGTTATGCACCATTCAGAACTGAACTGAGAATGGATGTGAAGTTCCAGTTTAACTTGTGAATTTGAATCGAATTGAGAATGGAAAATAGGATCAGAATTGCAATTCAAATTTGAATCGAAGAAAGTAAGATTGAAATGGAATTGAATTCAAACAGATTCATATACATAGTGTAGGTGCAGCTTTTAACAGTACAGCTTAATATTTCAATCTACACTGTAAGACACAGACTAGTTTTAGAAATTAGCCACAGAAACAGGATGTCCAGATTACATTTTGCCAAATAGTACTTAAAAAGCCTGCAGAATTCTGGTAAAAGGTGTTGTGCACATATGAGATCAAGATTAACCTGCATCAGAGTGATGGCAAGAGGAAAGAGTGGAGATGAAAAGGAACTGGCTAAGATGCAAAGCATAGCAGCTCATCTGCAAAACGTGGTGGGAGGGGTGTGATGCCCTGGGGATGTATGGCTGCCACAGGTACTGAAGCACTTATCCAAACTGATGATGAAACTGCTGATGGCAATGCCACAGTGAATTCTGAGGGGTACAGGAACCTCTTATCTGCCTACGTAAGTGCCTTAAAACTTCATTCAAGGGCAAGACAAATCCCAAACATCATGATAAAGCCACACGGGAGGTTTTCAAAGCAAAAAAATAGAAATTCTTGATTCTGGATTCAGTCAGCCGATCTAAATCCTAAACGGAGCATGCCTGGCATATGCTGAAGAGGAAACTTAAAAGGGACAAGTCTCCGAAATGAAAGGATCTGTTGGCCTGGCCTCTACTGCAGGGAAAATCACCTGCTGATGTCTATGAAACGCAAACTTGGAGTAATCATTTTATAAAAAGGATGTGCAACAAAGTACTAAACATATCAAACTTTAAGGTGCCCTGAAATGAGAGACTGTGTAAAATGTACTGTCATTCCTACATGGTGAAACAAAAATCAAAATCTAGAATGTTCACTTTAAGCACGTGTGAATTGTTTGATTAAAATTGTTTGATTACAATTTAAACAAGCTGCTACTTGCAGCTTACCAGGCTCTTACCTTTCTCCATCAGTTGTCTCAGGGCCTTCTCTACCACATTGGCTCTGCTATCAATGTGCCTCTGTTCACTTTCTAGGGCTTGCATTTCACTCTGCACATACTGACTGATGTCCTGGGGTCATGCAAATCCAGGGTCAAACATAAGTGCACAAACAAATTATGTAAGAGATAAGTTACAAACAAATATAGCAAATCTAAAATACTGTGTATTAAACTGTCTAGGCAAGGGGTCCTCTATTCCAATTCTTGAGAATTTGAGTCATATAGGTTATGGAGTATATATTATTTAATTGTAGAATTTCACACAATTATACTTTACGGAATTGCAAAATAAAGTAAAAATATATTTTTTCTAAATTTATGGTTGAAAAAAAATTTGGTACACTGACTGTACTCTCATCTTCCTGAAGTCCACCCTCTTCCCTCGTCACACCAGGTTCTGGAACTGTTAAGATTTCACACACATACATAGAACGTTGGAAAGTGTACCTTCACATTCCCTCTGTAATAGTGCAATTATAATGCACAGGGCCCTGGAATTCTTAGATACACCAACAATGTAACATTAAAATTCCAAAGGAACAAAAATAAATGTAATTTCTCCTTCAAATATAAATCAGCAGACAGCTGTTTCTGAAGAGACGCTGACCAATAATTCACGTTATAAAAAAGAACAAAGATGACCTATAAATGTTTTACTTTGAGCGTTAGCTTTTCTCGTTAAAATGAATCAAACTTAATTCTTACCTCAACACTGACTTTCTATCTGGCTTTTTTCAGCTTTTTCAGCATGTACAGCTCAGAGCACCTCAACCCAAACTGGGATTTCTCAGCAAAAACAGTGTGGAAGTCATATTAAGTGTGTACCTGGCTCGCCAGACTCACTCGTACCAGAAGACCCACGTTTCAACTTGCTGTCTCTCTGCATCTCAGAACCCTATTGGGAACAGTGAGACAAACCTGTCTGATGGCCAATAAAGATGATGCAAAAGAAAGATGTAAACAGTACAAAGGGAAAAGACAACCAAGTGATGAAACTGATACATCAATACACCAGACTCTCACACTGCAAGTACATATCTGAAGTCTGAATGCCCCTATCTCCATGGAAATGGAAACTCAGCTAGATAAATAGCTGGTCCTTGTTACCTTTTAAGCAGGGAATATGTTTTACCTCTGCACTCCTGTGGGGGGCACTCTGCTCAGGCACATCCGCGTCCTCCATAGACAGACTCCTCTGCTGGGAACGTCGCTTCTTCACAAGGTCTGCATCTCGCACACGGGTGAAGCTGGACCTGGAGGCTGCAGTGCGGCATCTGGGAGGGGCGACGGGGGCCAGTGCTGCCTCCTGTCCTTCCTGCTGACTTGTCGCCCTACCTTCCTCTACTTTCAGGACACGCTTGGTTCTAGGAGGCGGGACCAAGTTCCCATTGAACTGAGTCGGTTCCTCTGGCAACTCGCCCTCTGTCTCCTGAAGGGTGGCCCCAGCCTGCAACCTCTGGGCACAGTAGCTAAAAGCCTCATGAGCGTCAGTGCTGCTGAGGGGCCCTTCCACGCTGTAGCTGGACTGGCTGCTATTGTGCTCGATCTGCACCACGCTGAGCTGCTGCCCAGTGAAGTGTGTGCGGATCAGGCTCAGGTACGTCATGACGATCAGTCGGTCAGGCACAGCCCGCAGCATCATGTCCGAGGATGACAACAGCGGGGAAATGCCCAGGTCTGCAAATCCGCTGAATGCCTGAAATGGAAGAGGAGGACTGAGGTGAACAATGAATGCTCTTAAGGATCTGAATGTTAGACAATACATTCTTCAAGGTACATTTTTAAAGTTTTTTATCTCTGTATTCATATCCTTATAATGCTGTAACACCACTGCACATATAGTGCGTGTATGATTGGAATGAAATATTCTGGTATCATTCAATTTAAAAATATATGCAGGAATTTGCATACATAAAGCTGAAGGCCATTCATTGTTTTTCCCAGGGAGGTTAATCATGGCACTATAGTCAGGGATAATGGAAACTGTGAAGATACTGTGTGTACAGTTCACGTCAAATGGAAAGCAGGAGCTCACCATTCTGTTATTTTCTTTGATGTCATATGGGTCCAACATTTCATAATTCCTAGGAATTCAGAAAGTGTTACACAACAATATAATATTTTAATATATTTCACATAAAACACTAATAAAAACCCCACATGTGTGATTCATGCTTTCCTCCCAAAAAACCCCATGACGCTCCTCAGTTACATTATATATGCATACACTGATATTCAGCAATAAAAGAGAAGGAAAACAATCATTTGGTAAAAATGACCACAGGAGGGTGTGGGGTACCTACACCCTGTCTGGACAGAAGTGGTGCAGGATGGCACAGAAAGCCATGCCATTCCTCCAGGAGGTGCTGAAGTTGCTGATTTTTACACCCTTATAGCCCTGAGTGACCCCCTGGCACCACTCCAGCAGGGACTGGCTTGACTCCACCAGTTCAGGATTAGCAGTGGACATCTTGGGAGGCTGGGGCTGAGAGATATGTGGTTTTAGGGTTACAGCAGAAAAGAAGCTCTAAGCAAAAAGAATTGAGAATTAAAACTGCTGACACTTCATCCACTTTAGCCGTGTCCAGTGGATGGGGAGTGGAACATGCGACCATTACTCTAAAGGAGCGTTTTGTTGTGATAAACGCAAGCGGCATTACACCACGAAGCAAACACAGCTTCAGATAACTAGGGCACTGAGCTGCCTGCTACACAAACACCTCTTGTTGGGTGTCGGCAGGCCATTGTTTGTAAGTGGAGATGTGTAAACTGTTACAGTTTATGCTAAAACTATGTGGAACCATCAGCTTTTCAGGCAAAATAACACAGCGGTACAGGCGACTGTCTTAGAAACATGTGAGAAAGTGAATCCAGAGAGGCAAGGAACAATTACATTGGCTTTAGTCAAAACACCTTGTATGACAGACAAAAAATGGAGGGAGGTACTACCTCACTGGCCGCTGAGGGCTGGACCCCCCCATGACTGCTGGCGGTTAGAGATGTGGTGTCATCAGACAAAGAGGCACTAAGGCGTTTCTTCACACGGGGCATCGGAACAGGCAAGTCTTTAGACGCCACCTGCTGTCTCACTGAGCTGAAGGGAAGATAGATCATTTCCTGAATAATGAAATAACTGAAGGGCAGCTCTGTTCCTCTGCTCCCCAATTTGCTACATCCAGTATAATCTATTAAGTAAAGCCTATATGAGAAATCATAACCAATCTGCTGGTCATATTATTTATGATGGTTTCAAAAGTAGGCATTACAATGGTTACAAATACAATAGAAACAGCACATAAGGTAAACTCTTAACTGCTGGACGAGGAATGGGCAATTTCAACAAAAAAATTTATATTACTGTAACACTTTACATTAACTCTACCTTCATAATGCCGTTATAATTCATTAGTGTAACATTGAGTGCAGTTTCATAATGCATTCAGATGCAGCATGTAAGTACTATATATTGACAGCTTTAATATACATTAATAACATTGTAAATGTATAATCATAGAATGTTTGTTATTAATGCACTCAATACTCTATAAATGCATTATGAAGGTGCAGTTAATGTAAAGCGTCACCAAATGAACTATAAACTTACTCCATTTTGTTTCCAGTCCAGAGCCAAGTGATTAGCCCCTGAAAACATTCTAACTAATTTTAATCAAAATGGAACTATGAAATATGAAAGATTTTACTTTATAAACATTGAATGTAGTTTGAATGTAAAACAATGTCAAATTAAAATATTGAACCAATTGTCCATAATTAACTTATCCATATATTTTATGTTCTACATATTGTACTTCCCTTCTTTGATCAAGACATTGAGATTTACCAAATGTGGTGGATGTACCGGACTGGGTGCTGGTAATCCTGAGAAGCTATGCCCTTCTCCATTCAAGGCCATTCCTGCCTGTACAGCATTCACTGTTCACTGCTGTACAGTATGCAGTATGCTCTGCCTGTACAGTATGCAGTGTGCTCTGCCTGTACAGTATGCAGTATGCTCTGCCTGTACAGTATGCAGTGTGTTTCTACTGTCCTTTGAAATCCCTCCCATTGTGTCTTTTTTGCATTCAGTATCTGACTCCTGCTTTCTGTTCTGTTACTGATCTTGACTGTTGGTTATGTTTGTTCAGCTTCTAGCCCATGAATTTTCATTCCCTGAATTCCCTACTTGGCTAAATCTTTCTGAGAGAAGTACACCCCTCCTACTACACAAAATAGTTTCATTTTTTGCTGATACACCAGATAGGACACATTGCAAGTTTCCACCTGAGGTGTGTGAATGACCCTGGATGCATGGATGACCCAGCTAGGTCCTGTTTTTCAGAACTTTCACACCCTGCAGACATACAGTATACTCTACCTGGGAAGCCTCAGATGTGGGACAAATAGCAGGAGTAGCGCCCTCTTCTGGCCAAGATTGAATTAATTTGGCAAAGAATTCACCAAAATTATTAAATCATATATTTAAGGTATTACCCGTTTCAATTATGCCTGCCTGTGTGTCACTTAAAACTAGCTAAAAGAGGCTACTCATATGTGATCTGTACCACCTTTGAAGATGCTGGTTCCATTAAGGCAAGATCTCTCATAAGCAGCATGAACATATTGGTATTTATGGATTATTTATTAAAAAAAGCCATAAAAACAAGTCCACTAGGCAAAAAGCCAAATGAATTGCTGTTGTTTTGCTGAAATGCATACAGATGACAATCCACATATATGTACCATGATCCACAAATTTTCACTATCCACAAACATTTAAAATTTGTGTTGTGTAAAATCATATCCACGAAAATATAGAGTGATTTGTACACGTGAAACATATTCTGCACATTTGAAGATCATGAAACTAAAGGACAAAGTGGAGACTGATTAAAAACTAACCCACAGAACACTCACCCCGTGTCCAGACCTGATGACGCAGACAGTGAGGCCCCCACCTCCTGCGACGCTTCCTCCTTTCCTAATACTTCCTCAAAATCCTGCTTTTTCTCATCATTTAAAGCTGGGGATTTTTCATCTAGGGCAGTATCATCATTGTTTGCATCCTCATGTTTCTTAAAGGATATTTCTTGTTTGACTGCTTCTGAGAAAGGTGGCCTTTTCTCCAGGCATGGCTGACCTTCATCACCACTGAATGCATCCTCGCTTTTTCGAGTTGATGATGGAGATGGAGATTGATCTTTCACCTGGTTTATTTCACTTTCTGCCAAGCAGCGGCTGCATGGTTCAGCACTATTTGAGAACTCCATTGTCCCATCATTAGCCACCTCAATGGCATGAGGCTCCTCGACATCTTGTGAGTTTTGTCTGATAATGAAGGGCTCCTGTTTCGAACTTAAAGACGATGACTCACTAGCTTCCGTGTTCCTAGCAGTGACCATGGTACTATCCAAATGGTCAGTATCTGATGTTGGATGAGCCGGTTGGAACATAGCAGCCACTCTCTCATAACTGAGAGACAAAAACTTAAATAAACCATCAGGGGACAACTCACATGAGCATAGGAACCACATAAAATTATGCCCACTGTTTATATACAAATATCCAGGCAAATTGTTTAAGAAACTCAACAAATTCTGTATTCCTTGTTCAGCAAATTCAAATGCAAAGAACATGCAAATATTGAATCGCTGCCGCACATACAAAGTTTTTAACGGATGCTGCTGAAAGGCAACACAGCCACAGATAAACTTTATTCCAGATTCTCTGGCAGTGGAAGCTGGTGCAGAGCAGACATGCAAGCAGTCAGCTGCATTCCTGACACTCACCCTCTCGGAAAGGCGCTAACTACTGTCTTCACCAGCCCTGCTGTAGGTTCCTTGTGGCTTGTCCCATTGCTTTCTAAATCAGATTCTGACTGTTTGTCACGGTTCTTTTCTTTCTCAGAAACCAGTTGCTGACCCTCATCTTGGACTGTTCTAGAAATAAGTGAAGAAGACTGAGGCTGATTGGTTCCTTCTTTTATAATGACATCCACACACTTTGTGTTACCTACTGCAAAGTCTTGTTCCATCACATGAATTTTATGCTTGAAAAAAGCGATCAATTTGAAAATAATCAAGGAATTTGCGTAAAGCACAGAGAACAGAGCAAGAGATATTAACAGATAAGACACCATCCATCCATCCATCCAAAATCTGAACACACCCAGGTAAGTCTTCCAGATGATCAAGGTTGCCAGGAACACTAACTTTAAGGTGAGGATGGTGAATCATTTATGACTTACGAGTACTAGAATCACAAAGTATCCCTACCTGCAATAATTTAAATCAATCATGGTGTACAGAGATGAACCTGACAAACATTATGTTTTATTAAAAAGCAGACACCTGAAACAGGAGCATTAACGTGGAACATTAAAGAAATGTGAAAATGATAAAAAATAATATATATATTTCTTTAGTCATAAACTAATAAGTTACAGTTCATTCAGTTTCAATGTACTATACAACTGTGTTAATTTATTTTACTGTCGTTTTTTACCTCAAATAAATACTTCATATATGAAAGGATGTCCCTCTATAAAACACTTATTTGATAGTGAGTTAGTATGAACTACTTTTAGTACAATGCGATTTTTATTCATTTAAATATGTGTTTCTACGGCTACAAATAATTCAAGCACATCTAAGAAACGTAGCCTTATACATGCATCCAGCTGCTTCTCTAGAGTATAGGGTTTTAAGGAGTCTGGAGTCCTTCACAGAAAGCACTGCACCAAGGCAGGAGGTGCGCTCTCAATGGGATGCCAATCCATCATAAGCCACACACACAGGCAATATGGAGACAGGACTTCAACTAACTGCTGGAGAAATTACAGTACCCAGAGAAAACCTGCACCCAGGAAGTATTCCTGAGCCCATGCAGTGATTCCCATTATAGAATATAGTGGAAATATATGTG
>JAABNX020000002.1:16077403-16096052 GCA_015163995.2 Mormyrus lacerda | reverse complement strand
TCACGAAAGTCACATATGGGTTAAATGCAGAGGACACATTTCGTTGTTGCGCACTGTGTGCTGTGCTGTGGAGTGTTAACAATGACCACTGATCACCAAATTCTAATTTAAATTTAAATCTAATATTAGAAAGAAAGAATCGTAAGCTATCGTTAACTAAATTCAGCAGACAGATGGATTAATGATCTTTTAAACAACTGTGTTCTGGGCATGGTTGAAGTAATCACTAGTAATGTAAATCTGTTTAAAATCTGGGGGTGTGTGTTTGATGATATCACTTTGCATTCCAGGCTTTGGAATGACTTGGCAAAATACATGTAGGTCTATTCAAGATAAAACCTAGCATGAAGCAATACATTATATCCCTTTTCAGTATTATTAGTCTGGTACAACTGTGCAGTTATCAGTCATTAATGACACATACTCTTATTCCTGCCTTTCAGCTTTTTGCCTTTGTCCTCTTTTGTAACGAAATAATTAGAGACTATACCCCTTAATAATTGCATTAATATAATTTTGTGATTTTCCATTTAATGTCCTTGATGGCAAAAACAAGTTATATTGCTTCTACTTTACATGGATAACTTGCACAAAGTTACTTCAAAGACTTCAGTCTACCATGTTAGCAAAATACACTACCATTCTGATTTACATTGGCAATAAGAAAAAATAAATATATATGCTTAGCATCTTTGAGTTAATGTACTTTTGATTCTTAAACCTTTCAGTTTTTGTCAACTTTCTATTAAACAATGTGGGCAAATACTTTTTATCGCATCATAGGATTCTATGACTCAGCAGGGAAAAGGTAAACAATACAATAGATTACAGAAAAATCCTTGCAATGAATTCTACACAATTGAGAACCTGACAGCCATAATGCACAAGCCAGTAAAGAAAATGAAAGTCTAATTTTAGTACATGCTAAATACAATTAAAATATTTTGGTGGAATTTCCATTCGGAATAAAAGGAAAGATGGACAATGTGGACAATGACAAAAGTACACAAAACCAAGATGCAGAATTCCTTCATTGTATAAAAGACATATTTTAATATAGTTGTCAGTTGCCTCAGGATCATTAATTAATTTTAGAATAGCAACATTTTTCAGTTTTGTAAAAACAAGCCTCTATTTAGCACAAGTACTTGATCAGTAACCCTGTAAGAAATTGTCACTTGATAAAAGACAAATAAATGACAGAAGGCCGAGTTAAAAGCTGTTCTATGACAGGTAAAATCTTCCACAAGATGTCAAAGGGTGTAGCTGGTTGTGCCATGTGCTGGTTATCTGACCTTGGATATTAGGCAACACAGTATTAAAATAATCAAATAGGCAACTCAGAACCATAGGAACCTCTCACGAACAATACTGTTACTTGTGAATGAGGAAAACACTTTTATCGTTATTGTTATTAACCGTAATCCAACCCATGACTGTTACAGTGTTTACTACTGTTTTGTTAATGTTAATTAATGTCATCATAAACGATATAGTTTTCCACGATTTAAAGCCGTAGGTTGTCAGGTTCGTTATCCGCGAACACTGCTCCACCTTGTAATGACCGAGCGGCGACACGGAAATGCAATGCATTTAATTAAAGTTCAATGCTGTCAAATATCTTATCGTAGACAAGAACTGAGGTACACCTTGATAATTAAATGCCAACTATTTCCTATATATATATGGCTTTAATAGCCATATAATGAGCCTTTTATGTCGTTATAGACATAAACTGACAATCTGAAAGTGGTGCGGCATATACTACAACTCTATAGCGAGGTGAACGCCCTCAGCGCCAGAAAACATTCATTAAAACGTTCATGAAAATAATACCATATAGCGCAGTAAAGAAAAGTGCGGGTCTGTCAGACAGCTTACCACTTCTGTGTGCACTCGATAATCAGTTCTTCATAAGACACCACAAACTGAAACCTCGAAGCTCTTTTTCCAACGCGCTGAAGTCTCTTCCAAACTGAAGTCATGTTTCCTGCTATACCGTGTTAAAAAGGAAAAGGCTTTAAGAAATATCCTAAATCACCAGACAGAAGTCGCCGTTTCCCCGATGAAGACTTAAAACGGTGATCGCCGCCGGTGCCTTTGCCCCAGCGCCCCGTCCCATTCCTTCTGGCCCCGCAGACACCCTGAGTCCACGCTTTCGGAGCCCGAATGGCATGCTGGCCGTGTACGGACAACACAAGCGTGTTGTGGCAGATCGGTGCAACGACTGGCATCATCCACACAATCAAGTGGCAACTGAGCCAAAGAGCAGCAATGTTTGGGATGTGGGGATGTAGGAACATGCGGAGATAATGAGGCAGTATGCGATCGGATGTAAATTAGTTGTTATTGCAGTGTTCATTAGTACCCCACGCACATTCTGCTTCTTTCCAGTTGTGTTTTAACTGAATGTCCCCATTATGATTTTTTTTCTTTACAAACCGATTTGTCACTGTAAATACATGCAAGAACTAATTCAATAGTTTATCATTACTAATTCCTAAAACTATTTCCAGTATCCTATGCTGACTTTGTAGTTATATCATTTATGTTATATTAATATTATATATATAATATTATATGCATTGTACGCAAATCCATTTCCTCCTGTGAGCATCTTCGTACTGGAGGGTTTGAGGTCTCCACCCATTTAGGGAAAGACATGATTATGGGGGGGGGGATTCTATTGGCCAGTTTTGATTATTGGTGTTAGGGTTATGGAAATTGCATCCCTGCTAGATATTCCACTGTAACGGTTAACTCTAAGTGGAATTATTTCAAAATGGACGTGTTTAGGAACAACAGAAACCCAGGCACAATTTATGCCCATGACAGTATGAAAGGTATGTAAGAGAGGCATATCTTAGTCTACTATGCCTAATTCACAACTCCTTGTATGTAATTGAGTTATTGTAATTGAAAAGCAATTATATTGTCATTTAAATGTGACTCAACAAAAATTGCCAATAATATAATCTATTGTAGCCTTGGATTTCATAAAGCTCAGTTTGAATAAATTATTTATTTACAACAGTTGTTAATATGCCTTTTCTTACTTGTACAAAGATATCCTGAGTTTTTTCAGTGTTCTGGCCCATAGAGTCCTTCAGCATGGCCAATATCAGTAAGTAATGGTGGGGATTTACCAGGAGGGCATTCCACAAAGAAGGATATCTCGGTTAGCTGGGTTAATTTAAGATAGAATGCATGATTGTCCAATAGGAATGCTCCTTACCTAAATTCTTATGGGTGGATCATTGCTTCTAGCTTAAGTTAACCCAGCTAACTGAGAAATCCTGTTTTGTGGAACACCCCCCAGATCTTTTCTTTCTAAATACAGCAGCTCCTGGTGAATGGGAGGAAACCTACTTTAGTTATCTCTCTGCAAGCACTGAAGAATTCATACATAGATTACATTATTATACATTATTCCCTCCAAAGTATAAGCCAAAAATATCACATGTTATTAGTTGTGTGTAGTGTGTGGTGTCCATTACCTCACATTGCAGTGCTGGCTTGATGGTTAGGAACGCACACCTGTAATCGAAAGATTGTACATTGTAACTGGAATTGTCAATCTATACCATGTTCCATTTGTGTCCTTTCCATTGACATCATTGGCTAGCTATAAAGCAAATTATTTTGTCAGGACATAACTGAAGTTACTTGTACGAGCTTTTGTAATTAGGTGAAATGTTTTTTTTTCCCTCTGAAAACCTAAAACAATTATAATGTGTGCTTTTTATATGATGTGGTTGCTTTAATGTCTATAGTTTTATTATATAAAAAATGAAATAGCTTTCAAGTTGTATGGACAAAACATTTAAATCCAGAAAAGTCTACAGTTTTGTTTATGTGTGCCCTGTTAAGCAATGCAGTGCTAAGAGAAACACAGTATGTCACACCGAAGGATACCATTCAATAACAAATACAGTGGGTGTTCACACAATGATTAGTAAAAATATTATTGATTGCTTAGTGCATAAGTTTCCCTCCACATAAAGTTGCAGAACATATAAAAACAAAACATGTTATTGGAGAAAAAAAAGGCATTTTTATAGAGTTACATATACATGAAATGTCCTTTTGAGATCCAGACCATTTTCTAGAGATGAACAAAATTAACCATTATTAGTTGGAATTCCTGTTTAATTACTCGTCATCTTTAAAACTAGCAACAAGCATGGGTACACATCTAAATACCAGTAAGGGCAGTTCTATTTTTAAGTGGGTCATTAAGTCATCTCAATACAGCAGCCAAGCAGAGCCAAGTCAGATCTTCCCAAGATATCCAAGTTAACAGTCAGTCAGTTTCACTGCTAGATGTCAGCAAAACCTACACGCAAAAAGGGATCATGGGAAACTCCATATCTCTTTCTGTGTGCCTGCATGCTGGAATGTCTGTACACAAAAAGGAGCTGGAGTGGTAGGGAAGGAGTCGCTTTATTTGCAGTCAATCAAAGAGATCTGCCTTTGGTCAAACACTGAGAAAAATGATAAACAAGCAGCACACATTTCCAGTGCATGATATTAAAGGAAACAGAATCCCACAGTAAATAAGTGCTGTGGACTATGCTGGAGTGTAGAGCATTGGATATAATACACAATATGGACAAAAGTATTGGGACACCAGGCCATCACCCATAAAGGAATTTGTATGACATGCCATTCTATATTCTTAGATATAGGGGTCCCCCCCAAACAGCTACTGTACAAAAGCTGCCACTCATCTAGGAAGGCTTTCTACAGGAATGTTTTGCCTATTCTCCCAGAAGAACATTTGTGAGTATAGGCACTGATGTTGAGTGTGAAGGCCTGGCTCGTAATATCTTTTCTAGTTCATCCCAAAGGTGTTTGATGAGATGGAGGTCAGGGCTCTGTGCTAGCCAGTCAAGATCTTCCACATCAAACTCATCCAACCATGTCTTTATAGACTTTGCTTAGTGCACTGGGGTACAGTCATGCTGAGACAAAAAAGGGCCTTCCTCAAATTGTCCCCACAAAGTTGGAAGCATAGGAAATGAAATGTCTTGGTATGCTGAAGCTTTAAGAGTTCCCTTCACTGAAACTAAGGGGCCCAGCCCAACTACTGCAAAACAACCCCATACCATTATCCATCCTCCTCCAAAGTTTAGCACAATGCAGTCAGGCAGGTAACGTTCCCCTGGCATCTATCAACCCAGGCATGTCCATCAGACTGCCAGACAGAGAAGCATGATTTGTCACTCTACAGAATATATTTCCCCTGCTGCAGACTCCAATGGCGGTGTGCTTTACACCACTCCATCCAACACTTGGCATCGTGCTTGGTTATATGAGGCTTGCATGCAGCTGCTCGGCCATGGAAGCCCATTTCATGAAGCTCCCAGTTTTTGTGTTGGGGTAAATGCCAGAGTAAGTTTGGAACTGCAGTTATTGAGTCAACAGAGCACTGGCGACTTTCATGCACTGTGCGCCTCTGGATTCAGCGATCCTGCTTTGTTACTTTACGTGGTCTGCCACTTTGTGGTTGAGTTTCTGTTGTTCTTAAATGCTTCCACTTTACAATAATGCCGCTTAGGGTTGACAGTGGAATATCTAGCAGGGATGAAATTTCATGAACTACACTTATAGCAAACGTGGCATCGTATGACCCTACCATGCCTAAAGTCACTGAGCTCTTCAGAATGACCCATTCTTTTACAAATGCATGTAACCCTGACTGCATGGCCAGGTGCTTGATTTTACACACCTGTGGCAATTGGTCTGAATGAAACACCAGAACCAAATGATTAAGAGGTGTGTTCCAAAAGTTTTGTGCATATTGTGAATGTGAAAATAAATGCCTGCTTCCTAGAAAGTCAGCAGAAACATCGCAAAGATGTGTAGAGTAAGAAACTGTAAGTAAGAAGCAATAAACCATTAAAGGATATTTTGGACATAAATGTTTCCTTGTTTTCTTTTCGATTTAATCATAACTCTCTTCTTAAACACCTGGAATCTTCAAGACACTGTTCATACTCTGTGATACATGTTCATAAAGGATGCTGAGTCTGAAATCAAATGGGATACGATCTGGCTACATGCCCAGTGAATTCTCCCTCGGCAGGTAGAAAGTCAATATTTTTTTACCACTATTATTGTATATTGTATTACATATATAATTAGTCCTGGATGAGAGAGGGACCTACAGTACCTGTCTAGTCCCAATTACACTGGTTTGCAATGTCAGGTTAGCTGACATCATCCTTAGGGCAGAACTTCTAGCCAGACTGCTATAATGTAACTTAATTTTGCAGAAAACCTCATACACTTTATGTACTAACATGAATAATGTTATGAAAAATATTATAATTTCTACTTTAAAAAAATGTGACACAATATTAGTAAGAGTAATGAAGAAATGTAATCCTGGCATGTGACCATCAGCACTTAAGAGATCATTAACATATGAATTGAAATCAGTTATGAAATGTACATTCGCATTAATAACCATATAAACAAACATTTGCTTCTGATTTCACCACTGATTTCACTACTTAGAATATGATGGTTAAATTTCTGTCGCCCTGTTATGTACTGTTTTGCGTCATATTATTTTACGCAGCAGAATGGCTGAGACATAATCAGAGGTAGCACAAATTGTTCTTGTCACCTTCACTCGTGGTTCTCTAATGGCTGTTGCATAACATTCCCTGAACAATGTTTGTCCTTGTAGCACTGAAATAATGAGAACATTCAGAGTTCAAACATGTGAGAGTGAGCAATGAAATGATTCTAAACAATAAATGTAACAATGTGGATTAAAAATGAGTAGTCTTGTAAAATTTATAATAGAACCATGAATGGTGTTCTGCTAGACCCACGATGCCAATCACCAGTCTACCTACTAATGTCCTGGTTAAATCAGATTAAACTGACAATCAGAACACAAAAATTATGTCTAGTCTCGATTTTGAGATGCGGAGGGACACTGTGGAGATCTCCCATCTAGCATAACCCCAAACACAGCAGTGGGCTATTTCTTGCATTCGTGACCCAGATAAATTTAGAGCTGAATTTCTGTGCAGCTGCCTACTGCCTGTCAACATGAAAACCAGATGGCATCAAGTAATGAAAGTAAGGCAAAGGCCTCACACAGTGGCTGAAAACACAGCTCAAGGAAGGCTGATACACAAACACTGACAACCCTGTACAACTCTTTACACTTTAATGTGCTTCAATGGATTCTTAAATTTACAACTACTGATTCAAAACTACTGGAAGCCTCAGTATATAACTGATATTATCAGGATTCACTCAAGTTTATCTTTTATAGTTTATCATTCCCTCAGCAGTGTCAATATTAAGGCAAAATTAACTCCTAAAGCCATATCTTGTATTGCAGCGAGATGATTTTTGTGGAAGATTTATGGCAGCATGACATAAACCATATCATGTGACCAGGCCCCACAGGACACTCACCTAAGCACTGACACTTCAGGACCTGCAGCTGCATGTAGAAGCATCCGCCCTTTTCTGTACACAACAACAAGAAAGACGTGTTTCTGTTCATGGTTGATCTCTAACACTGCCCCAATATTCCACATCAAAAATGTCTAATTTAATGGTTGTTTCAAAACGAATTAACTTTAGATTATTAACCAGTCCAACTCAAAGTAGTGTATATGACGGTAGCATTGAGACCAAGGGAATCACTCGATTTACGCTGTTCGGTTGATGGTTTTTCATCATAACGCGTCTTCATACCAGAATTTGGGTTTACAGATTTCCTCTGCATTAAATGCTGCAAGTGGCTTTTTTAAAGGTTTCAGCCAAGTTTAAACCAGGATGGAAATTAAGCTCGCCCTATTGCCTGAGGCAAGTAATTTAGACCAAGTGCGATTACAAAAACTAAATACTAACCTGCTGGTAAAATAAAATGCATGTCGGCCTACAAATTTAACTGAACTTGAAATAGGAAAACACCCGGTGTGTTTGTGAAACACACGTCAGGCGTACATAAGGTGTGGGAACAAGTTTTTCAAGCATATGACTTTATATTATATTCTCACATTCTGCTGACATATTTCCTTGTTCTTTCCTACTCAGTATTTGTCATGTATTTTATATTGTCATTTGTTATTTATCTAACATTTCATAGTCCTAGTGATATTTGCGGAATTGTTCGAGTTCTGTGGTACTGTGGTGCCCTGGAAACGCAGCACATTTCTTACCATTTAAGATTCAAATATGGTGTGAAAAATATGTTTTTAATTTAGTTCTTGTCAATTTATGCCGGTTTATCAGAGATCAATTTTAGTAAAAGAAAACGAGCAAAGGCTGTAATTATTTTGGTGCAGACTTTAATACCCCCAGACTTTAAACACAAATTAAATAGCCTACTTTTTACAAGTCAAGTCAAGTCACGTTTATTTATAAAGCACTTTAAAAACAACAATAACAGCTGACCAAAGTGCTGGACAAGCAAGGAAATACGACTTCATAGACAAACGAAGAGGGCAACACAAAGAAAACATGAAACAAAATACAAATTACAGGTAACTAAATAACACATTCATGCTGTATTGAATGCCAGGGCAGGTTGTTACATTTGGTCTCCACAACTTTCTTGTGACAACAGTGTTAAGACTGCGTGGATGTGACCAATTTAACATGCTGTCTTTATACTGAAGGAGTATGCAGATATCTTCCAAAGTAACTGGTGTATAAGAAGAGTTATATGACTTCATGTACAGTATAAGGAGCTCTACTGACACATGCACCGTAATTTAAACAGAGATGCACTGACTGTATAACTTTTTTACTATAAAAGTAATCATGTATACAGCAATATCATAGTTTGGTAGCTGCGGGTTACAGATCAGACATTACTGTATAACATATATAATGGCTAATAACAGCAAAAAAAGTTTTCTGCCCTCTAGTGGATCAAAGCAACTATCAAGATGCAGTTCCAGATTATGACTAAAAACTAGTAGGAGAGGCAAGTTTCCAACAACTTCCTCTCCTTAAATTCCGACTAAGCAACTGCAATGTGACACAGTCAGTATGTTTAGATGCACAGCTAAGTCGACGTACGGTTATAGTTTTGACTGTGCCATTTAATCAGACTACTGTCCTTTTCCCAGTATTCATGCATAGGAGGGGAATCGATTTATTGACAGAAGTATGTACAACTCTGCTACAATAGGCGGCGATATGGCTCCTTTCAGCTTGTTAATATTGGGCTTTATTTGGTTGACCTATGTCAATTGACCTATTAGACAGAGTGGTGGCTCTGAGACTAGGGATCTGTGCTAGCAATCAAAATGCCAGGAATGATCCTAGTCTGTCGGGCCCTTGAGCAAGGCCCTTAACCTGCAATTGCTTTTTCTTGGGTATGATGTTAATGTACATCCAGCCCTGCAAGGATGTCCTCCAAGATACAGGGAAATTTGGGGGTTGGTGGTAGGATTGGCACTCCAGTCACTGGAAAAAAAAAACCTCAACTTGGTCCATTCAGACTAGTGTGATGCTGAGGTATTACCCGCCACATGGCTGCACTCAAGTTGTCATCCCTGAGATGGTTTGTTGTTCAGTGAGTGCAGTAATGTGCTGTCATGCTCCTTACCTCTCTCTTATGTCAGAGATGTAAAAATAAATAAAATTAAGAAAGAAAATATGATTATGATTGTTTCAGAGAATGCATGCAGTGCTCATGCAAAAGTAGTTGAGGTAAACTTTAAACTGATTTTTAAACATGTACTAGACAATCTCGAAAAGGAATAATCATTAAACTTGTAAAATTTGCTAGCCAGACTAAAGCTCCCTGTGCTATAATATCCATACCAAATTGAAGGCAAAAAAGCCTGATCTTAATCTATCTGACAAGCCATGTAATAATTGGATGTGCATAACATGCAATATTTGTATTAATATCGCACGTCATCCAGTCCTAGTACTGCAATTTTTCGAATTCAGTCCAAAATACCCCGCCTTGCGTTGTCATGTCATTCGGCGCCGGTACAAGTTTTTGCGGCATTAGAAAACCAACACATTGACCTCTTCTTTAAGTACCAAAAGCACGGTACCTGGAATTTCAGGATTGACCACAAATTATCAATGAGATTAAGGTCTGGAGAGTTTCCTGGCCATGGACCCAAAATGTCAATGTTTTGTTCCCCAAACCATTTTTGCCTTATGGCACGGTGCTCCGTTATGCTGGAAAAGGTACTGTTCTTGAATAGCTGGGAGAAGTTGCTCTCAGATACCACTCTTTATTCATGGCAGTGTTCTAAGGCAAAATTGTGAGTGAGCCCACTCCCTTGGCTCAGAGCCCACACATGAATGGTCTCAGGATTCTTTACTGTTTGCATGACACAGGACTGATGGTAGTGCTCACCTTTTATTCTCCAGACAATATTTTTTCCAGATGCCCCAAACAATCAGAAAGGGGATTCATCAGAGAAAATGACTTTACCTCAGTCCTCAGCAGTCCAATCCCTGTAGCTTTTGCAGAATATCAGTCTGTCCCCGATATTTTTCTTGGAGAGAAGTGGCTTCTTTGCTGCCCTTCTTGACATCAGGCCATCCGCCAAAAGTCTTTGCCTCACTGTACATGCAGATGCACTCACACCTGCCTGCTGCTATTCCCAAGCAAGCTCTGCACTGCTGGTGCCCCAAACCTGCAGCTGAATACTTTAGGAGATGGTCCTGGTGCTTGCTGGACCTTCTTGGGCACCCTGAAGCCTTCTTCAAACAACTGAACCTCTCCTCTTGAAGTTCTTTCTGATCTGATAAATGGTTGATTTAGGAACAGTCTTACTAGCAGCAATATCCAGCCTTGTCCTCATCAACACTCTCACCTGTGTTAATGAGAGAATCACTCAAATGATGTCAGCAGGTCCTTCTGTGCCAGGGCTGAAATGCTGTGGAATTGGTATTTTTGGGATTAAATACATTTTCATGGTAAAGAGGGACTTTGCAATTAATTGCAATTCTACTGATCACGCTTCATACCTTCTATAAATTAACAAATTCTGGAGTATATGCAAATTGGCATCATAAAAACTAGACTTAGTGAAAATTAATATTTGTGTCATTCTCAAAACTTTTGCCCACAACTGTATATTGGACATCACCTTCTCCTCAGCCCTCAAAAAAGTCTATTGTGTATGGAAATAAGATTTTAAAAAAATGATGCTCAAACATTTTCTTAATCATATTCTAAACTATAGAATAACAATAGAAAATAAATTTACATTTTTAAAATAACTCATCAAAATATTTTTTCTGGTTGCAGAACATTACAACACAAACACTATACAGAAACACATAAGCATGCTGTTACTGAAAACACATTTTCTGTTTTACCTCTTGATTTTTCAGCTGACACAGTGTAATTAAACAGCAAGTACATTGATGTGCATCGAATACCACAACTGATTTATTCTTTACTATGGCGCCACGTCAAAGTCAAACCTCACACACGTAAATAAGTGAAACTCGCGTGCACAGGACAAAGAACTGCGTGTGCGTTCATCATAATATCACCTTTTCTAATGTATTTTTCTCCTCCCAACGTCATGGTTGCGCTCGCGCCCAAAGCGCATTTCCACTATGTTAAACCACTGATTAAATCATACAGTCGATTCAAGCAAAAACTGTTTAATAAACCTTTTACACTTTTGCTATGTATAACACAGTTTTGTCAGCAGGGGTGTAGCTATAGAAATTCTGGGCCCCCTGATAAAATGTCACCTTGCCCTCAATTTTCCGAGTCATTTCTTCTATTCAAAATCCCCTGTCAAGTGCAGGGCCCTCAAAATGTGCCAGCAAGTCCATGCCTCTTCCAAGCCCCATTTGCTGCTCTTTTACATGTTTTAGTTACTTATTACTGCTGATTCCAGAGGAGTCAAAGCACACACATGATTAAGATACTGTGGAAGAGATGAACTGGGTGCATAAGGCTGGAGGCTCCTCTGTGATGGAGGGGGAGATTGTGGAGATATGCATCGTGTATTGGGGCATCTCCACTATGTCCATGCTGTCTTCCTGATTTCCTGGAGACAAAGAGCTTTCACTGAGAACCAGCTCATCCATGTCGACCCCCATCAGTGGCCCCTCCCGAGGACCACTGACAAGGCGAACTAGGCTGCGTATCTGTGGGAGGTCCCAGATGGTCTCCAGCACCACCAGGAGCATTACCAGGCCAACCATCAAGTAACCTACAAAGAAAAATTGGTAAGGTGAGTGCTGGATATAGATAAAACCATCATAAATGTCAATATACAGTGTTTTATATATTGTGATTCCATGTTTCCTTACAAATTGACCCCAGCACTAAACATCTTCAATCATTACCACACAGCATCCCAGTGGATGGCTTGCTCTACACATTGTGGCATATTTTGTTTCTGTCTTTGGATTAGTAAACCTGTATGTTGATGTCATATTTCAATTAAACTTATAGTTGCAGTTTATTAGTACCATGAATAACCACTGATTTATACATAAAAACGATTTAAAAGCTTGCGTATGCTTTTGGCCCTGGCCACTGGAAGGTGTGTCTCAGTAAATGTGCAATAATGGTAATGTGCATGCAGCAATGAGGCACGGGCATCCCCACAGGAGGTGGCGAATTCCAGGCCCCGTCGCACAGCCAGGCTGCGGGTCCTTCCGGGCAGGTAGTCCCCCAGACCGATGGTACTGAGGGAGATGAAGCAGAAGTACAGGGACTCCAGGAAGCTCCAGTCACGCTCCAGCAAGCAGATCCCAGCAGCAGGCAAGAAGAAGAAGAACAGTGCGGTGCAGATGAGTAACAGACCGACATGGAGCAGGGCAGCCTGGGGATAGGACATCCCCCAGCGCTCCTGTAAGTGGCGCACTGGAACGTGGGTGACAGAAGGCAGAAGGCGTTGGGTGGAGGATGACATCAGCAGCATGGTAAGAGGCATGCCTGCCAGGCAATACAGCATACAGAAGACCTTTCCTTCAGCAGAGAGGGGGACAGTGTTGCCATAACCTGAATTCAAGCCGAGACACAAACTTCATGTAAAATTGCTCATGCAGTAACCTCAAAAGCTTTAATTGGGTATGTGAGCCTTCAAGGGGACTGACATACAGTAATTTACAAAGGTGAATTGAGAAAAATGAAAATTAACCAGAGGCTCTCAATAAACTCGTAATTTAGACCCTCCACTGATTCATTTCAGTCACTACCCTCTAAAACTCAATAGTTACTTGATGACTGAGTACATTGTGCCGTTCACGTCTAAGTGACCCTCTCTTTCGTTTGCAATCCAGGACGGGCCATGGACAGCGTTTTTTAAATTATTATCACTTGTAAAATTTAGTGTAATATGCCCACAAAATACTAAATCAAGCTCATAACATCCCTCATAAGATTCCTTACTTTTTTATGCTCTTCAGGTAATTATGCTGTGCTCACATTTTGGTTATTAGTGTATTTGCCTGAAGATGTGCCTGCAATGCCAGAAGCTGGAGTTAAGTGGGTGTATGCTATGGGTTTCATGTTAGCACATTTATTCACACAGATCTGTGTAATAATGTGTGTCCCATTCTGCTAGATCTTTCACACGTTCCAAAGTTTCAACCAACTCTATAGTGGAAATTAGGAGTTATGAATATTATTAACACTGCACATGTTAATATATGTACACATATTTGAGCCCATATCTTTATAATAATGCATAATGCTGCCTAAAGACTTGGAGTTGATTATCCGTGCCTTTATCTCCTCATGGCTAGATTACTGTAAATCCATCTTTATGGGAGTAACTCAATTCACTTTATCTCACCTGCAGCTTCTTCAGAATGTGGCAGGGAGGTTGTTAACTGGTACAACGAGAAGGTATTGAATCTCCACTGTACTTGCCTCATTACATTGTTTGCCAGTCAAAAATAGAATTGATTTGAAGGTTTTATTATTTGTTTACAAAGCTTTACACAGTCAGGCTCCAGAATACATTCAGATGTCCCTATTCCACTTCAAACGCCCTAAGATCATCTCATCAAATGCTGCTGTCTGTCCCTCAGTAACATCTAAAAGGAAAGGGTGATGGGGCTTTCTCAGTTGCTGCACCTAGGCTGTAGAATAGTCTTCCACTCATCATCAGATCTGCACCTACTGCTGAAATTTTTAAATCTGATCTTAAAACATATGTTAGCTTGAGGCCTGAGCATGATTTTTTTTTAACTGTGGTTGTAATTTAAATTAATTTGCTATTATTTCATTTGTTTATCTAAGAGTATTTATTGTGTTTCATTGTGGTCTGTACGGCATTTTGGTCAACTTTTAGTTGCTTTATAAATAAACTGACTTGACTTGATATGTCTTCCATTCCAAATTTATTCTCATGTACTAACCATGCTTTGTGGTCATTTAGTTAGCATTTACAGTACCAGTCAAAACTGTGGACAAGCCAAGTGATCTGCAAAGGGGAGTGTTGCATCACATGACCTGGCCACCTGACCTAAACATAGAAGAAATGGTTTCGGAGGAGTGTGTCCAGAGTGAAGGAAACGCAGCCAGTGAGTGCTCAGCATATATGTGGTACCTTCTTCAGGACAGCTGTAAAAGCATCCCAGGAGGCCACCTCACAAAACTGTAATAAAAATAAACTTTTCTATGGGTGTATGTGTCCAAACTTTTGGCTGGTACTGTACGTAATTACCTATCATTTATTTTTTAAATGAAACAGCCTTTTATTATAATTCGGTAACAGTTTTTTACAACTAGCATATTCGCGCATTAAACTACTTGCGAATGGCTAGACCTCAGACCCAAGACTCCAGCTTCCGGCTTTGCGGACACGAACACAACCAAAACGTAAGATTAAATCGTGCGCACATTGTAATGATTTCCGGAGTTCGATTTAGTATTTCGTGTACACGTTAAACTTAATTTAAGTTTATTTAGTACAGGAAACTGTCTGTGGCCACTCCGACTTTCCGTAACTTAATTAACGTACAAGATATGACTCACCGCGACCCTGAACAAGTCAAGCGGTTACAGACAGTGTGTGGATGAATGGATATTTGACTCATGATTGTCATGAAGTAAGTGTGAAATATAGGTACTTAATGAATGACACGGTCAAGGCATAGATCTCTAGTCGATCGCGAAACAACTTCCAATCCCCCCGGCAAAATATACGGAGGGACAACACCCCCCACCGGTCGGTCAGCGGTCGTTCGCAGGAGTATTCTCTTTGTAAAAGTTGTAAAAGTCTTAAGACAATAAATGTAAAAGTGGAGTTAAACTAAATAAACTAGTAGTTAAACATACATAAAACGAAACTTTACTGTGCATGATAGTTACAAATAAAATAGGGCTTTAACCTAAAAATCAAAATATGGTACAAAAATAATAAAAGTAACGGCCAGCATATCAAGCGATGGCACCAACCTGTGGTCGTTAAGTAAGTAGTGACGAAGAACAGGGATGAAGTAAAATCATTGTTTAACTCTTCAGTGTCGGCATCCAGGACGGCTATCCGTCGCTTGCCGGCAAACAGCGCCTTCTTCACCAGCTGGTCCAGACGTTTTTCCTGGAGGCATCGGTTTTGTTCCAGAAAGAGCAGTCGGAGCCGCCGGACGTCGGCTAACAGAGCGCTCTCCTGTGGCTTTTCGAGGACCATGAAGACCAAGCCGCCGAAGATAATGTACAGCACATAGCTGACAACCATAATGTTAAACGCTCTAACCCGACAAAAGCGCGGACACAAATGCCTATTAACCATTATATTTATACGCGAAAATACCAAAGACAATGTGCAATGTGAGCGAGCTGTTCTTGGCGTGCTGTAAACAAATATGCCGTATCATATTTCCTAGGCAATTGTATTTAATAATTTAATGGGAAACCATTAAACCGTGAGTATAATATGTACAACTTTATTTTTAAAAGTTTAAAGTTCTAAACACTATATTTTAGTATATTATTATATATTTTAATTAAGCAACTCGATAAATTACAAAATTTACCATACACCGTTTTTCCATTCAGGCTTGTCTGTCATCTATGATATGGAATATATTTAGTTTTTATGAATATTTTAATTACTGTTACAGTTTTGAAGTTAGTGAGTATGAACGTGTTTCGGTGACAAAATACTGAACTTGGATTTTCACTTTGTACTACATATGTGATACTAGAGCAAATTCGTAACGTGTAATTAATGCTTCATTAAGAAATGAATACACAGAGCGTATCAGCTTGCCCAAAATACCCTCCCATTTCTGCCGATATGGAAATAATTATAGTCATACAACAGTCATACAACAGTGAACAAGTATTGACACCATTTTTCATCTTTATGTGAATTAATGACATCAATCCACAAACAAATCATGAAAACCACAATATTTACTATAAAAGTTGTTTCACATGGGTACATACGTTACATGTAATACACATGTATAAAGGGAAGGACAATCACAATATCCATTAAGTCTAAAATTTAGCATTAAAATGCTGTATATTAGACAAAATAATGTAAGATTTATATGTGAAGGCTGAATCCCCTACAAACAGAAGCAAATACAGCCTTCTTTCCAAAAAGTGCCTTCTTGGTGCGAGTTGGACATCCTGTGTCCTACTCTTTAATTCCATGCATATCACCCTTGGCACTCTGGTATGCAACAAAATCTACAAAAAAAATGAACATGAAAGGATGAGAAAAAGTACTACTGCACCTGCAAATGTTACCTGTAAGAGAGCTAAGTGTGCGGCACAGTATGGGTTTCCTTACTGAAATGTTACCTCCCCAGTAACAGTCCAAAGAAATATGATATTTTGTATAAATTCTCCAGACAGTGAGGGGGAATGGGGAGTCAGGCCAGGGCAGAGGTCAGGCCAGACCAGGCGTCAGGCCGGCTGATCTGGGCCAGGATACACTGGCGAGCCTCTCAGCTTCAGTCTGGCTGTTTGCAGTGAGGTGGCTCACAGAGGCAGGTGCAGAGAGTAGTGGGAGCAGGACCAGCGGCGCAGTGGCTTGCTGACCCTGCCGATGACAGGCAGTTTGTGGGCGTAGCCCCGAGGTGGCAGAGCTGATAAAGCTGCCGCCGGAGTAAAGCTCGTCTGGAAGCGGCGGGCCTGGCACCGGCGACCCATCTGCCGTCCACCAATGAGGAAGGAGAAGGCGGGGGGCCTGGTCAGCAAGGGGGCAAAGCGGGCCTTGGGGAACACGTCACGGGATGAACCCGGTGGCCGCTGGCCCGGCCGAGCAGATGACGAGCGGGAGCGCTGCACTGACGACGAACAGGAAGAGGAGCGAGGCAAGGATCTGGGAGGAGGCAGAGATGCAGGGGGCTTCTGAGGGCAAGCATACACTGCCTCTGTGTCTGTCACCTTTATGTCACCCCAAATAACCGGCAAATTCAAACAGCATAAAAAGCTAAACAGCCTAACTAAGCATATGTTTAGAGTCATCAGACTCATATTTCAATATTTCAAATGTTCCATTAAAAAGTCAGAAAGGCTAAAGCAAAGCCTCAGCTGAATCAGTCGGAGGCAGACGTGGGCACGTCGTGGCCTACCTTCCAGGGGCTGGCAGGCTGGGCGGCGCTGGCTCGCCATTGGGGCTGCCGTCCTGCCGCGGGCTGATGCTGAGGCTGGCTGTCAGCTGGGGCATCTTGCGCGTGGTGTCCAGGCTGGCAGTGCCGCCACTCCCAGCGCTGCCACTGCCGGGAGGGTCCTTCCTAGGGCCGGGGGCCTGCAGTGAGGCCACTGGGGGGCCACCCCCGATGCTGGGACCAGCACTGAAGCGCACTGCCAGGCTGTCCCCAAAGAAGGAGTAGAGCTCGCAGTACATGGCAGGAAGGGGCACAGGTGTCCACTCCTCCCAGGGCAAGCCTGCGCCACCTGCCTGTAGGTGGCTGGCGATACCCAAGCCCGGCTCGGATTGCGGCTCAGGGGGTGGGCTCAGCCCAGGGGAGCTCTCACGGCCTCCGATGGACCCCCCAGCACCTGACATCCCACCAACCCTTACTTCTGTTGCTCCAGACAGAGACAGCGCCTTCATCTTCAGCAGACGTTCCACTGCCACCTGCAGGGGGAAATGTGCGATGACAAGCGCACATCACTGGCTGAAACTAAGAACCATGGCTGACATACGGCAGTAGTGTGCACACACACCAAGATGGCCCCATAAACCTTGTGCCCGTCAGCCTTGACCTGGGCGTTGGACACAGAATAGTCATCCAACACGGCTTGAAGGTTGGCCCAGTAGGCCGGGAGGTGGGGGTATAAAACACGTTCTACAGCCTGAAACACACAAGCAGGGTTAAAACGAAACACTGGTTAAAACAAACGGAAGCAAAAATTAAGAGAAAAGCACTTCAGTAACAACACACATGAGTGGGACAGAGTGGGACTAAACTCAGCAGATGCCCGTGATGTCTTCACTGACCACAAATGGCAATCAGAGGGCAGTACCTTCCAGCCCAGCGCGTGCAACCCCACCACGGCCCCATAGTGTGAGCAGAGCGGGCGCACGGGGTCCGACAACACCTTCTGAAGGGACAGCAGAATCTGGTGGTACAGGCCACTGACCAGGTCCCCGTGGGTCCTGCCAGAAGCAGAGAATGTACAGTGGGGCAAAAAAGTATTTAGTCAGCCACCGATTGTGCAAGTTCTCCCACTTAAAATGATGACAGAGGTCAG
>JAABNX020000002.1:16057905-16073926 GCA_015163995.2 Mormyrus lacerda | reverse complement strand
AAGCACATCTTGTTCGTTTCATTTGATATCCATTGTGGTGGTGTATAGAGCCAAAAATGTTAGCATTGTGTCGATGTTCCAATATTTATGGACCTGACTGTATCAGGTAGCATAACTTTATACGGTTAATAAAAAGCGGTAACTTCCACGAACATGAAATCGCTAATAAACTACGTCTATTTATCCAACATGTTATATAATACATACTGTGTTTGAAAACATTTCAGATGTATGATTTCAGGACAGACCAGTCACTCTGTTAGGAACATAGTGGCTTTTTTGGTCGCTTCACTGCTGCTATTAACACTAACGGCACATTAGTACAGACAAAGGGCTACAAACACCGAACGGTTAAAGGCGTTTGACATTCATTAGCGTGGGAAGCGGTGGTTCTAGCGCTAAACCACAACCGAAAAGACTACAAACGCTGCGCCGGTTAAAATAAAAGCGTCCCGTCAGATTTTATATCACAACTTTCAGTTTTATCTATAGGTCCGGGTCTGTATGGTACAGCTTCTGGGTCCGGACCTCGACCACGGTCCGCCTGTTAGTGACTGCTGCTCTATTGGTATAATCAATCATTCTAGAAAGATTGAGCTGATTTTGCCTAAATATAATGGTAATAATTACTTAATCAGTACTAAAAAGTGCATGAGCATTAATCTAAGGAAGTTTATCGCATATGGGAGTTAACATGAGTGACAAAATAGCACTGGGATCGTTCTGTTATCGACATGTCTGTTAGCTACCGGTGCAAATTAAGCTGCGTGTTGGCCTTGTATCCAAAAATCTTTAAATTAACCTAAATTATATGACAAACTTTTGTGGATTGTTTAAGAATAAGAACCGCGTGACATTTATTAGTTTAGCAAAAGCGTAGTCCACACCGCTTTATCTAATTTGCGTTACTTAACATCACACGTCCTGCGATGTCACTATTGCACGTGCTTACATCGCGATGACGATAGTGAAACGATATACCGTGCAGCCCTACACTGGACTGAGCAACCAATGGCACACAGCTACGTGTCAGCTCACCTCCACATTGCTCCACCGAAGCGCCCTGTTGAAGTCCTCAACTGTCAGCTTGCGCCGTTTGGCATGTCTCATGAATTGAGAACTACTCTATGAAAGTCAAAGGCAACAGTTGGTCAATTAACACTAAGGTCCGAGTGAAGCTGCTTACAGTGCGACAAAGCAGGCAGATACGCAGGAAAACAAAGAATGCTGCTAAAACAGGCATGGGACACACAGATTACACCTGCCCTAAGCAGTTTACCTTCAAAGCCTGCACAATGTCAACTGAAAATAACATCTCCTGACTTGTAAACTGTGTTACTTTCAATCGAAACTACAACAAATTAATAGGGGAATTGGACACAATATACACACTGAACCAGCACCCTCTGCTTACCTGTGTAGCTTCTCTCAGGCGGTAGCACACATCCTCAGCCAGCAGGGCGGCAACTTCATCAGTGAGCTCCACTCCAGCGCTTTCGGCCATGAGCCTGACGGACTCCCGGGATACCTCGGCAAAGCGTCGCTCTTCTCTGTCCGCCATCGCTCTGGTGCTGCCCCCGCGGCTAGAAATGTATATGAATATAAAATGACTACAGAGGCAACACTGCCTTCAGGGTTGGAGCTTTGAATCCTGACTCACTTCTGGGTCTGTGGAGTTTGTATATTCCCCATATGTGCCCTGCGATGGAATGGGATCCCATCCGGGGAGTACCCTAGTTTGAATTCTATGCTACCTGGGCCAGGCTGCAGCAGCCCAGACCGATGTACCTACCTACTCATCTCCCCCCCCAACATCATTTTGACATTGTTAAAAACGACTGCGAAAATGTTGCTAAATTGTACTTAATTTCATAAAACGATCGTTTTATGGTGGTCATTACTTATCAACGTTTGACTGACAAGTAAATCAACTACCTGTTAAACATAATGAAAAATGACCGAAAGACTTCCTCCCTGCATACACCTAGTATATTTCCTCTGTCCATAAAAGGCAAAGTCATAGCAAACCTGGTAGCTTTGTAGGGATTAATGTTAAATCAGTCTCTTCAGCCGAGATAAAGTGCCGAAGCACTGAATTAATGCTACTCAGCACTTAAGTTTGCTACAATTTTTAAGCAAGCAATTTCAATAATGCTTAACCTACTTAAGGCTACCTCCCCGTACCCATCGGGAACTCGACACTGTACAGGTCCATAAGAATCCCTTCCCCCAAAACCGTGAAAAGTTTTCCATGCGGATTCGATTGCGCATTTTAAGTATAGGCAAAGCCGGCTCCTACCTGCTAGACCAAGACGATTATGCCCCAGCGAGAAGCCCGTGGATGTACAAACACTTTCTGCCCTCCGACAAAATACAAACGAATCAACTTCCGGTGTTGAACACACCGCCTGGCGCGATGATTGGTCGAATAGTAACCCGCACGTACTGACGACATTCGGCATGGAGCCGACCGGAAGTGGGTCTGTCTGGCTCTCCTACTTTGCTCTCCTTTGAAATACTGCTTAACGGATCATTTTTAATAGGGGAAGAAACGTTTCCAACTTTACGCCTAGAAATGTTACCTCACGTACAGTTCTAGCAAATTGAATGCTAGAAAGTAATCCTTATGACGCGAATGGCGTCCTTTTCGACTAGACGACATATCAATTTGATCACGTTATTTACTTTGGTGGACTCAATCACCCACCAAAGCACAACTAACACGCTGGACTTGTTCATGCGCTGCACTAAAGGGGACACTTAAGCAACAGCTATCCACAAATCAAATGCACACGACTTTGGTTTAAGATTGAATGGTTTATTATCCAGGAGTGGAGAGGTTAGTCTCAAAATAAATTAGTCAAACACCTTAAATTACACAAGGATTAAATACCAACATTCAACGTTGACTTGTGTCATCTGAGAAATATGTACAAAGATTAAAAACAAATAAAATATTAGGCTCCATTTAAATATTCACATGCTGATAATGGCATTCACCAAGTCCAGTGACTCAAACCTCTCAGGTTCTAGTGTATCTGGGACCTGCTACATGCTATCCTAGCACACATGACACAGCAGAGGCTGTAATGATTGCTTCAAAGAAAAAAAATGGGGGAAAAAACAACAAAAAAAAAAAAAATCATGTGGGGGATACTGCTCAGAAAACCCCCAAAGTTTGAGAAACACTGATTCAAGCAATATAGAACAGCAATCAGCATCTAGGAGGTAAAGGAAACCACTCTTCAAATGGTAGAAAAAATATCCAGGCTCAGACTGACACACATTAAATAAGCATGCTAAACTCAACTGTGCCATCAAAATACTACCTCTTAAGTTTTAGAACAAAAACACCCCCCTTCCAAAATTAAGGTTGCATACATGGAGGTTTAAAAACAGGACCATCATCCACTTAGACTAAATGCTTTTACCCTCCACACCTGGGGAGCTATTGACCCTTGCAGGAGTACTTTCCAGCTGCTTCAACCTCCAGGCCAGAGGCAGGAGGAGGTCACTCAGGTGTTGGCTGGAGAAAGTGAATGCATTGTGGCCCAGTGGAACAGAAGAGGCTATTGGTGGGGTGAGGGTACAAGAGTCATCCAAGTATACAGGTGAAGTCAGAGCAGATGGAGGGGAAGAGGATGAATCAGATGAAGACAGCAAGTCTGAGGCTAGGGACAGGGCTCTCCCAGCCAGCCGCTGTGCACAAGAAATACCCAGGCTGCAGTCCGGGCCTCCAGGAGAGTTGGCTGCTGGAACTCTGTGCTGGAAGCGACAGCGAGTCCCATATAGGCAGAAGCCAAAAGAGCTGAAAGTGCGGCACGGAGTGCCAGACTGGCAGCCCCCTTTATGCTGTGGGTACCCATGCTTACCATTCTCATCCTCCTCATCACCAACATCTACATGCAGAAAGTTGCAACGGGCACCAAATGGACACACACCGAAGGAGCGGAAGGTACGGCAGGGGATGTTGCGGCGCCGCGGCCTGACCTGCCTCTGCTCCTCAGGTCCATGCACAAAGAGGCAGCGTGCACCATAAGCACAGTAGCCAACAGTGTGGAAGGCATGACACAGCTCTGTCTTGTACTTGGGGTGACGGGAGGGCACGCGTAGGTCATGGAGACCGTGAGCAAACTGACAGCGCTCAGCATACTTGCAGGAACCAGTCTCAGCATAGCGGCTACACAACTCCGTCTTGTAGCGTGTTGAGCACAGCCATGGTGACTGGGGCACATGGGAGGACACTGGGGATTCCACCAGCGGCAGCAGAGCCTCTGCCAAGGACAGGCCAGACCAGTACAGAGGTTCAACTGGAAACAGGGACTCCTCACTGTCCTCGTCTTCTGGGTAAGGGGTGAGCAACAGGTCTGCAATAGACTAAGAGTAATGGAAGGCAAACAACCTAAATGAAATTGTTTGCAGTAGGTCTTGGTGTTTTCACTTTTAAAAAAAAAAAAAAAAAAAAGTATACATTTGCATATTCACAATTACATACCTTCTTGAAATTCCACAAAAATTTGCATTTAAAAATTTCTTTAGCAGATGTTTTTTTATCCAAAACGACACATTTCAGAAAGTAGGGGTAAACAACCTTATTTCAGATATGTAAACTAGCAACCTTCCATTATCTCCCAAAACAGGAACAAATGAATCTAATGGTACATTAGTGTATCAATCAAGTAGGGAAAACTACTCAAAATTAACATGCCCCTTCAACAACTACAATGGAAGTGTTCTGCAGGCACGACATACCAAAACATAATTTATGCACATTAAAACACGTAAAAAATAACCCACCTCCTCAGACATAACTGAAGTCAAGTCCACGCTGAATTATCGACCAAAAGAGATCGTCAGTAGCTGCCCAACACTCAATTTCCAGCAGGTCTACCAATACTAATTAACTAAAAACACCCCTAAAGAATTTGAAAAAAAACACCACTGACGTATTACATACATCGAAAGGCAATTTTGTATAAACCGCGCACAGCTGCTGTTCTTGATACGTCAAGAGGAGCGTCTGATAGCCAGCAAGATTAGCAGCGCCAGGTGAATTTCCTTAATTGGTTCGCACAGCATAGATAGTGCTGTAATAAACATTTGTTGCTATATAGGGGGAAACACTAAGGTCTATTCTTTGTTAATGTCGCGCCTGGATAATTTAATTAAACAGTTAATGTTAATTAGAATATTCAACTTGCATGTAGTACATGTGAATGATTAGAACACAATTAAAACTGCATCTTCTTTTACGGAAGTTTTAATTTGTCAGTTTGTTTTTCAAATTGGGTAAAATAAAAGGTTTTAAATTTAATTTTAAATTAATTAAATTGATCATCTACTGAAAGTATAAGGCATATCAACACGTTGACTGAGCATCATGGTCACTACACAGGAAATACTTATTATGGAAAGTGAATGGGTACTCTAACATCTGCAATTTTTATTGAGCAGCATAATGGCTCAAATGTTTTGTGGGACTGTGCCATTGACATTGTCGGTGGGGTTCTATTGCCAAAGTCAATTCTCTTCCATACACCATTTTCAATAGCCTTTTATAGATTCTGGCCCTACGCCCAACTTGATTCACAATCGCAGACCACGTGGTCTGCATGCGCTGGATCGGCCCGCATAAAGCGTGAACAGTGGGACAATCCACAAGCAGCAATCTGATCAACGCTCCGTCTCTCACTGCTACAGGCAGGGTAGACGGTGATAATAGCAGATACGAAGATGGGGAACGTGTTCCACGACCCACCTCATTTCCGGGTTGGCACTGAACAAAAGAGCCCAATGAATCAAATTTCAGAAATTGGAAATCCATTTAATTTCTTTTTATCAAAAACTTTGAAATAGTTGTGTTGCATTTATATATTGTTTAATATAGAAGAAACAAATTGTCTGACGCATTTAAGACTTAAGTTTAGGTAAAGTTAGACGTCCATGTTGACATTCATAACGCGCGTTTTCAGAAAATGAGTCGGCTGGAACAATACTTTAAATGTTGCATCGATAGCAGCATGCTAAAAGGAGAAAGACACCATTATACGATGTTCCAAAATATGCAGCAATGAAACGTCGTTTCGTCCGTGCTATGCTGTAAAGCCGTGGGACTCGACTGATCAGAACGGAATTACTGGCAATCCGCTACATTTATAGCTGAAACATTGACATCCATATGGACTTGTCAAAAGTATGAGAGAAACTTGCAACAATTTTCACAAAAAAAATGCACAAGGGAAATTTGCACGTCAAGAAGAAAAAAAAACTTTATTTCTTATCTCAAAGATACATTAATAGGGTACATAGACACCGGAATTAAAAAAAAAAATGTAGCATTTCTCTAGCGTACAAAATCCACTCCCAGTTTCTGAACCCATACCCATATTCCCCGCATCTGGTAATGCAGGCCAATTACAAGTTCCATATATTAAACTCCTCCGCAATTAAAAGAACAGGTTACTCCAGATTCCACTTTGTTCCTAAACGGTCTGTCTTGCCAATTTGCCTTCAGCTGGCTTCTCAGTTTGTGCAGATCTCAAAAAAACACTTTAGGTTAATTTTCCAAAGAAATTCCTAACCTACCTCTGGATGCTTGAATCAAAAGTGCAAAATGGACCATAGAATAGCAACCATAACCAATTAATCCTTTTAAAATTGTCACCTGCTGATGAAGAAACAAGGCAACCATGATCCAGGTCAGTTGCTGGGGGGAGGGGAGTATCCCTGAGGAAGACAACCAGGGCCTGGTTCAGCTCCTTTCACCGCTCTAGAAATAATGGACAATCTCCTCTGCAGGCCGTCTTAGTCTGAGTGGAAATGTCAATGCTCAGCGGTGTATCTGCAGTCATTAATTGGCCAGCGAGTCAAGTCAGGTGTGGAGGTATGCTTAGGCTTTCACCCGATCCTCTAACAGCATGGTCCATCTTCAAACTTCTGCCATTAGCCAGGTGTGTTTCCTTCTGTAAAGGCTGACATCCCCAGCACATTAGCATAAGTGCATCCAACGGGATGGTTTTACATGTTAAGCAGCCATACCACACCAGTGTCCTCATCTTCACCCGCTGCCACAAATCTTCATGTTTCTCCGTGAATTTCAGCTGGCTGTTCAGTTCTGAGCACGTTACCGTTTGCCAGCATCAGACGCCGTGTTCCACATGTCCACTGAACCCAGTAGCACTTGCTGGTCAATCTTTCCCACAGGGAACAAACTTCCGCACATAGGTGGTGGAAAATACATAGGCCGAGTTTCACCCTCAAGATACACTTTCACACATTATAAAGTCATTCAACTTGAGACTGAACAGATTCCATAAGAGGAAAATTATCCGACTGGACCTGGAAGTCAAACTAATTATGAGGAGAATTAACCTTAAGGTAAACGGTCCATAGCGAAACTGCTACAATAGGACGTTTTTCAATATAAACACCTGTTTTCATATCCACAAATCGGGATAATACAGCCAATTTACAAATTTTAAGAATGGCAACAGATTTTGCCACATCTGTTTAGATTCCAATACCAGTGAGGGCTAAGAGTATGTTTGTTTGGATGTGGAAGGTTTAAATTTTTCTCCCATTACCAGAATATGGCATCTTCTCAGAGTCACACTCAATGTATTTTCTAACCAAAAACCAGGGGGAGGAGAGTTTTCTTTTTTTCCCCCCCTTGGGGGGGGGGTTGTTTCATAAAGCCTGCTAAAAACAAATTATTATTAATTATACAGAGATGGTGGCAGTTATTCACTCTTAGTCCACTGAAAAATATGACAGGGAGATAGGGGGGCAAATCCATTGCCACCAAGCATAAAAATTTCATCCAAATGTCAAAATTCCCACCCTCACCCCCTACCATCCCAAGTGTAACATCTCAAATTCAGAAAATATTTACACAAAAAAGACCTGAAGGAAAAAGTGTGCTTTAACGATTTGAACATGAGCACAATTCTTTATACAGGTGTTAAAATTGTTATTTAAAAATTTGAAATGACAGTAATAAAATGATTTAAAAGGCAAAAAAAAAACAATACCTATTGGGGTAACGTGTGCAAGTGGGTTGGCGAATGCATTTGGGTTTACGGTCTGCACACTATAGGGTTTTAGAAAGTAGACACATCCCAGGATGGGAGAATAACAAAAAAAGACAACAATATGTATGATGGCAGGCTGCTCAGTCCTCAAGCACAATAGGCTCGTTGGTGCTGGAGGGCAGGATGGAGCCTGGTAGTGGGCGAAGGGACGCTGGCAGCTTCACTCGCACAGCAACGTGGGGCTTCCTGGCCGCTCTCCTCATCTCTGCCTGTGTCAGGTGTTTCCTGAGGGCTCTGAAATATTACCATACAGACCACTCTATGCTCAGGATCTTGCAACAATGCACTCAGAACTCAGTTGTCTAAGTCCCAAGAACAAACTGCTCCTCTTGACGTATCAAGTCCGACAGCTGAGCGCAGTTTATACAAACAGTTTAGAAAGACAAGAACTGAAAATAATGCTTTAAGAGGTCTCAGTAAACCATACTTACACAAAATCACTGGCTAGCTGCAATATCACTGTACAATAAAATCCTACATATCAGGAGTGCTTTGGGGTATACTACTAACCCTTTTACATACCCGTATGGTGGGAGACCCACCTAGAGCATGTTCTTCAGATGTACTTTTGAGGTCTGCCATGGCCCTGTGAGAACACCCACCTGGTGTCCTTGGTGGCCACAAATACTACTGGGTTGGGAGCATCTCCCTGGTTGACTTTCTGGCGCTTGATGACAGACTGGGAGGTGGTCCTCATGGCAGAAGAAGTGAAAGGTCTGCCGTTGGCAGCAAAAGGGAGCCCAGCAACCTGCAAAACCCGGAGGGGCAGTGTCATCAGATGATTGTAAAGCTTTTAAGTCATGGCTGGTGAAAGTGATGAAGATGATGTTACAATCAACCTGTTTCTAACAGGTAATGCATACTAGCTCAGCTGGACAACTCACACTGTCAAAGGTCCTCTTTCCCAGCAGGTTACTGGCTGCCCGAGGCTGCGTCACCTGGTTGCGATTAATGGGGGTAGGGGCTCCCCTGGGGGCCTTCAGCTTCAAAGGAGCCTGGAGAGCTGATGGTGAAGACAGAGGGTCACTCAGCCTGCATGGGTAAGTCAGACTCCACTGGTCTCCAAAACTGCAGGGGTCACACTGACTGGCTGTCCTAACTGTCAGTCTTACCCAGCTCTTTAACTATGGTGACCAGAGTGGGCCGAACAACTGGCCGGTTCTTCACAGGAGTTTTAGATGCTTTAGGGAGCCGGATCATGCCTGAAAGAAAAAAAAATGAAGATTCGACATGAGACAGCTGATTATTGATAGTTGATAGTGTTGAAAATATTGATTTTGATATGCATCGGTACTGTAATTTTGAAACCATACCAATATTCATTTTCCATAGTGTTGAATTTATCCATGTCATATGCTCTTTTCTGCTTGCTCATGCATTGGACAGTGAGGTGAGACACGCACAGCAGACACACAAAAACACACAAAGACAAACAAAGACACACACAGACTGACAGAGGCACACACAGATACACGCACAGACAGATACATACAGGCTGACACAGCCACACAGCTGCACGGACACAGGGATAGACGCACAGACTGACACAGAGACACACAGACAGACTGACATACACACAAACACAGATGCAGAGAGACAGATTCATAGAATGACACACAGAGGAGCAGCCCCACCTCCTCTCACTCACATGGTAACTACAGCAGACCCAAGATCCTCCATGACTGATTTTGGTCAATAAGTAGGCCTTCATTGGCCAATGGAAAAGTGACCACAATTCAAAACCAAAGATTGTACATAAATACCCTTTTTTGTTAGTCTTTCATTAGTGTTAAGTAAAGTACTTCCTCAAATTTGTTTTAAAATGTTCTGCTAATTTCCACTTACGGCCACGAGTTTTAGTATTTAGTATTTACACTAATAATGAAATAGCCATCTGGCTGAACAGCATCTAGACCTGTTAGAATCTTATATACCTGGATCATGCCCCCCCCCCCCCGGCTACGTTCACACTGCCAGCCACATCGTTCAATTCCGATTTTTTGCTGAGATCGGATTTGTCTATCTTGACGGTTCACATTCATAACTACAAGTGACCTGTATCTGACTATAATATGAACGCATCGGTCCTTCGAAACGTCACGCATGCGCACATTGATACATTTTATACAGGTAAAAAGCTGGTCGTAAAATTGGCACGCTATGCGGCCATGACCGCTGCAAGTCTGATTTGAGTATTTTGCCGCCTCAAACTTTGACTTCAGGCTCTTTATTTTTCTTTGGCATTGTAACCACGTTTGTTTGTGTTCGCGCTGTGCCATTTCTTTGGCAATTATTCCAAATACTACTCTCTTACGATAGGTTCCTTCCAGTTTACCTTGAACAGATTAATTATTAATTATTATTAATTAAATCCCCAACTTCTCCATCCTTCCACTGACTTATTGCAGCTCTCCCCTCCAGTTTTACCGTCCCACACTGCCGGTGCAGGCTGATGATGTCAGCGCATGCGTATAAGCAAAAAGCCACATGAATTCCAATCTGAGCGTTCACATTCAGGTCGCATGGCTGCAAATTGGATATGCATGAGATTTATTACCACATATGAAAGTGACACAAATCTGATTTGAAAAGATCAGATCTGTGTCACATTAAGGCAAAAAATCCAATTTAAGTCATTTCAGCATGGCAGTGTGAACGTAGCCTTTGGTCAAGGCTAAACAGATTCAGCTCAGCTAACCTCTCCTCATAAGACATTCCCCTAAGACCAGGAATCATTCTCGTAGCCCTCCGTTGCACCTACTCTAAGGCAGTAATGTCCTCCTTAGGGTATGCTGACCAAACCAACACAATATTCTAGGTGGGGTCTTACAAAGGAATTATATAAATGTAACATCACCTCCCTTGACTTAAACTCCACACACCTAGAGATATACCCGACATCCCATTGGCCTTTTTGATTGCTTCCCCACACTGGCGAGAGTGGGACATGAAAGCATCAACATACATACCGAGATCTTTTTCATAATCAGCTACCTTTATTTCAGTGGAACCCATCAAATATCTGTACTTTATATTTCTGCTCCCTGCATGAATTACCTTACATTTATCTGTGTTAAATTTCATCTGCCAAGTATCAGCCCAGTCGCTAATTAAATTCAGATCCCATTGTAGCCTCTCTGCTGCTAGATCAGTATCTACTACTCCACCCACCATGGTGTCGTCTGCAAATTTAACCAGTTTACTGTATGTATTGGTGTCAATATCATTAATGTAAATTAGGAACAATAGTGGTCCTAAAATTGAACCCTGTGGTACCCCACTATGAATCCAGGCCCACTGTAACATTGTGCCTCCAATACTGTAACTACTTGCTGCTTCCTGTCAGTTAACCAGTTTTCGATCCAAGCTGCCACAGTTCCTAAAATCCCAGCAACATTGAGCTTTAGCAAGAGCAGTTTCTGGGGGACAACATCAAAGGCCTTCTGGAAATCTAAGTAGATCACATCACATTTGTGATCAAGTTCACTTGTAGCTTCCTCAAAGAACTCAAGTAGATTCATTACACAGGATCTACGTCTCTTGTATGTATGAGAGACCCAAAGATAAATCATTACTTTAGCTAAACAATATTTTAAAATGGTATTTGAAGTATTTGACAGTTTTTATTTCATTTGGTTTCAGAACTAATATGTATAGTTGTCATTTAGTTCTAGTTTTATTTTTGTATCTTATTTTGTTTCAGTTAATGGAAATTTTTTCACTCATGATCATAACCATGTCATGTGTACTAAGGGTACATGGTGCACAGTTAAAGTAAAATTCTAATTTATTCTTCCAACATCCATACCACACTTTATATATGTAACTTAAGAGCAACTACCTCAGGGCTGACATCAAAGTACACAAATGCCTGCGCACAGGCTGTAGAAGTATGAAATTTAGGGTTGTGGATGGTCTGGCACTACAGCACACATGCTTTCACGTTAAGTATTCATCATGTTATTGATTTCTGAATGTGTATCAGAGACTTTTCCACGGGTACAGTATTTTCAGAAATGTATTTTTTGAAACTACTATTATTGTTTAAAGAAGTTTTTGACTTGAGGTCAGACTCAAGCCAAAAACAATACTGAAAATGATTTGGATCCCATAAAATCACACAATACAGCAGAAGTGTACTACATCCATTATATTAAGTCTTTGCTTTGGGCATGCCACCCATTCTTTGTGACCCTAGAATCTCATGTTCCTGCAGTAACTTTTAAGTGTCATTAATTTTTCATTTCTAATATTGAGACCCAGTGAATACCGTAGTAACTTTGTACATAGTTAGATACTTTGCATATTATAAGGTCTACATAGGAAATGACAAAGCGTACAGCAGAAAACTGTTTGTTTAGAAACTGGTAATAAAAATCATGTTATCATCAAGGCTAGCAGAATGTTATGGGTTGAGGTTAGAGCTGCCCAAACATAATTTGTGAATTTTCATATTTGCAGGAATTTCACATTCTCTTTCTTAGGCCATTGGGATCTGGGACAGGGCCAGCAATTTCTTCTGAATGTTCCAAACTAACTTCCATCCTTACATTACAGGCAAATCACAAAAATGCAACTATGACACCACCTTTTAGCATATGCAAAAAGCCCTAAATTATGTCAGAAGAAGATAATTTGTCATCACATAATGACTTCTCACAACCAGAGTATGCAGGTAAAAGTACCCATTATTCACTAATGTACTCCCTGTGGCTCACTAACATTCCTCTTACTATCGATCAGTAATTTAGTCCTTTACCAGCGCCCAAATTATTTGGATGCAAATAAGAACCTTAAACTAAATGAGTGAAAAAGGAGAATAGGTCATCTAAAAATCGAGGGAATGAAGCTCTCCAACAGGCTATTCTGCTGGCTGATGAACCGCACTCCTTCCTCAAAACTCAAAGAGAGTTTGTTATAAAATGCAGTGAAAATTCAGCAGGCAGTTTAATTAAATTACAGAAACAAATAGCATGAAGCAGCTTTTTCAATTGTGTAACAGTGGTTCTGAAACTAATGGCATGCAAAATGTATCTGAACGTCGGTCATAATGATGATACGCAGCATGGGCACGGCTACGGGTCAGTAGTCTGCCCACCCAAATGTTGATAAGGTACTGTTGCCTTCCTCCATCAGGTCCACAACCTTTACTGTAGTCATACCCCCATGCCATCAACCACTTTAAGCATCATCATATCCTGGTAATGGCAAGTGTATAACTTACACTCTGCCTTGACGGCATTGGCATTGATGGAGGCATAGGGGCGGCGAGCAGCACGACGTGGCTGTAGGATGTCCTGGCACACCCGACGGGCGATTCTGGTTAGCTTGGTTGTCTGCAGGATGAAGGTCTGGCGGTTTTTGGCCAGAAGTTTGGCCCGGCCGGCGCTACTGGTGAAGGGAGACATGCCTTGCACTTCCTGGCGGGTCATATGAACTCGGGGGGCGGCATCCTTAGGAAGAATAGACATGAAAATCTGAATCAGGAAAAGTACAACTAGCCACACTGCATCCAACTACAGCAGTGCCCAACATGGCTCCATATTGTGAAAGCAATTGTATTAACACAATTAATTTGTAGCAAAAATATTTGTTCGAGGTTGTTATAATAAAGAGCAAATGAGGTTTATGTTTAGTATTTCTGCATTTGGAAATTAGGTGTTTGCAAAAAAATCTGAAGTTGGCCTTTTTGGCTCTGCAAATTTGATATGACAGTCCCATTTCAGGATTAATTATATTGTTCTTTATTTCTTCATGAAGACGATATGAAATAATTACCTAATAACAATAAATTAGCTAATAAAGAGTGATACATATTTTACCCAGAATCATGCAGCCCTACCAGAGACCACCCAAAATGCCCAATGACAAACTTTGCCAATAGATCGATAATGATAACATTTGTTGGGCATTAAGTTGTGTTTAGAAAAAATGAGACCTGCAATTCTTAAAATACAAAGAATATGACCCCTTCTCCACAAGACTATAAAGAGCTCTATGTAGCTAGAATGCAATAACTAAACTGCCACAAAACTGGTAATGCCATACGTACCGAACTTGCTCTTGTGGCACCCTCAAGCTGTGTAGGGGTTTTCAGACCTCCATACTTCTTCCAGTAAATCCAGCATGATGCGCACAGTCGGCACTGCATGTTAGGGGGGCCCCAGGCATACCACTGTGGTGACTGAGCAGCTGCAGAACGTACGAAAGCAGGGTGACAAAAGCCGCAGTTATGAAGTACCAACACACCACAGGATTCCAGTCAGCAATGTACTGTGTGTGAAATTTCACAGTAGTTCTACTTCATTTAATAAGGCAGCTGTTCATGCTGCCATGTTCATGCACCAAGTGTTGCACGTCTGGAGAGCAGATACTCACTGTGGCAGCTCTCGCAGCTGAGCCCTTTCTGAAAGCCTGCTGCTCCATTCATGCCAGGCTTGTTGCCTGGGGCCATGATCTGGTTTGGGTTGGGCTTGGTACTGGTAAAGATAAATAGGTAAATAACAGTGACACTTCACAATATTACACTACAGATAATATGACGACACAGTGTGGAACATTTACATGACAATGCAGTTTCTGTCCAAGCATTTTTATTAAAGGCGTGTGAGCTACAACATTCTACTCAGCAGAGTATGCCATGACCAATTGAACAATGCCTGAAGAACACATACTCATACAAGTTGGACACTCAGGGTGAGATGTAAGACAAGAATGTTTACACAAACACAGACATCGAGAACCAGCACAAGTGAACACAGGTTCGTGCTTGATGAACAATCGGACTAATAGTTAGAAAAAAACGTCACCCAAGAGGATACTTACTAGGTTGGGATGTAAACCTGTTTCAGTTTGCTGTCTGCTTCTGCTGCTTTCAGCCTTTTCTGAACAGAGAAAGACAGAACAACTAATTATTAGCAAATTTTAAATACAACAAGCTTGACAATGCATCAGGCATTCTGTTATGGAGAGGCCGAATACAGCTCAAGGGAAAAATAATGAGCATTTCTTTGAAAGTTACAATCAGCTGTGAGGACAGAATACAGCCCATCAGAGACACTACACCCACTCCATGGTTAAGCTTCACTTGGCCTCAAAGACACAGCAGTTTTCTGTTGAGTTAAACAGCGGTTAATTCAAACTGACAAGTAAAGTGCTAATGTGTTATATTGTGAATGAGACAACGTGTCAGAGCTGTCATATAATCAGCAGAGCAAATGATCAGTGTATATGTTAGATAGAGAGCTCACCTGCTGGATGTAGCGGTCCGTAGTTTTCCACATGTAGTAGAATTGAACGACACTGGCCAGCGATTTCCAGGGCAGCTGTCAGGGATATTTAAACATGATGCATTACCCTAAACCCAGAAGCACACCACCCCTCACATTGTCAGCAAGCAACAACTCATGTAGGTTATGTTTTTACCTGTTTTGCCTACAGATGGTGCCATAACTACAAAACATTTAGAGCTGTCAGGACTATTTGATTAAACTGGATCACTCGATTATTTATTTATTTTAAAGCATCGATTAAAATTTGCCTTCTCAATTAGTCTGCAACAAAGCAGATCAAGCACAGAGAATAAATAAGAGATAATAAGAGTGTGAGAACACTTCACGTTAAAAGTGAATGACAATGTAGGCAGTCATCGCAGAACTTAAATGTCACTTCACAGCAGCATGACTGCAACACAACATCTTAAAAGATGACATCCACGTACACATCGAATTAATGCAAGGTTAGCCACACACAACTATTAGCTATGTACCGTATAGCCTCTTGGAGTAGCCTGGACTGGATTTTCTCATCATTTTACTTAAACTATTTAGCTCCGTTTACTTTCCATGAATCCTACATCGCAAGATAATCACAGCTAAAATGAAGGCTAGCCGCATCACATACATAATTATGTATCTGACAGTTGTGTGTGT
>JAABNX020000002.1:16026313-16052173 GCA_015163995.2 Mormyrus lacerda | reverse complement strand
TGTATAACAGGACAGCGCCAAGGCGGCAGAAGAAGAAACAAGCAATCAAAAGCGTGGAAGCTGAAGGGGAAATGGGGAGAAAAAAATGAAGGGGGGGAGGCAGCGAACACTCTAAAGGCTAGTTCATACAAGCGCACCAACTGCACATTCAATCCATGTATGTACACGGAAACATTCATAGTTCTCCGGTGAAGCCACTCATATTTTTAATAATAATAATGATAATAATAATAATAAATATTATTTTGATATTCCCAACAAACATACCAGAGTAGGTTTGAGTCAGTTTTTCTATATTTCAGAGAGCCAGCTCACAGGGCTGCCAACTTTGGTCAGCTGGCCGGTGCAAGATTTTCTATTCGAGACAAGACTTTCCATGTATGGACACAATGTAACAAATCAGGTGCAGCAGGTGTTTGTCCACAGAGGCACAGAAGTGCAGGGAAGTATGAACCAGCCTTAAGCGACCCATTGTGTGTCCAGCATGATGGAATCACAGCCAAAGCTAAAGCCTGGGTGGGGGGAGCCAAGGCAGAGTGCGGAGGCCAGAACGGCCAGCAGTCAGGCACAGGCACAGGGCTCTGCTGTCCATCAGCACACCTCCCGCGAAAAGCCTACCCCCCCCCACACCGCCAACCAACAAGACTGCAGTGGCTAGCCTTTTGTTGGACTTTCACTGTAATGTTTTTACAAACAAAAATATGCAATTGCTTTATGCTCTTCGATCAGCAAAGACAAGTACCGATTTTAGTCTCCCTCCATTGCTGGTGTAGTCTTAAGTCCGCCCCCCCCCCACCACGTCACCCCATCCAGCATGGAGAACAACACCCAGCAGAAGCCTGCTCCACGCTACTGCCTTACTGCTTAAATATGAAATTAGATCTTTAAAAATGCACTGTGGATTCAGTTACGCTGGGTGAAATCTCTGCTTTGGCATCACCTGTGGATGCCAGAAGAGAGCAAAAACCGCCAGTCAGAGCCTCAGAAAGCAGACGCCCGGGCCCGGGATGTACTCACTGGCATTGCTGTCGGCGAGGGTGTTAAGGCTGCCTGAGATGTCCCTCCGTCTGAACAGACACACCACCTTGGCCTCCACGTTGCCATTGGCCGTCTAGGGAAACACACAGTGGTCCATTACATGCCTCACACTGCCCTCCACAGGCATCCATGCTTTCCAAACCAAACCATGTCGCATGCAACTCTCGCATGGATAATATACACACACAAACATCCACGCCTCAAGAAAGCAGCACGCAGCATCTGGCGGGTGTTTATTAATACTGTTTATGTTCCAGCTGCTAGAAAGGCTGCTCATCGTCAACAGCCCTTTATATCAACATGCAAGCACTCCCTCAGACCAAGATGCCAGAGCTAAAGCATCACTGATGAAGCTGCTGAATGCACCGGTGGTCATTAAAGCCAGTCTCGCCTCTCACTGCCTTTGGAGGCCAGGCAATGCTGCTGTGCCATTCTAGTCTGCCTTGATGGTTACACAAGACAGCTTAAGCCTTCCACAGGGGACGGAGTGCACATGCCGAGTTACGCAAGCCGTCCACTGCAGGAGTGTGACCCTCACAGCTGCAGCGCCGTGTGCTAGAGACAGCAGGCCTGGCCTCCATGAAGGATTGAGGCTTTGGAGCCCCGGCCTGAGGGGCTGTGAATCCAAACCCAGGGTCAGAGTGATGCTCTAAGGTTCTTTGTACATTCACCCAACAGGGAGGTTAAGTCTGTGGCTCCCCTACGGACATTTTGCAAATGACATAACAATGCTATACTCACCTTGTTAAGCTCCTCTATCCGGCGAATCAGGTATGGGTTGCTGGAGGAGTTTTCAAAGTACACATAATCTGTGAGGGTAGGGGTGGGGAGAAGAGAGAGACAAGGAAAGGGTTAATGACACCATTCCACAATTAGGCAGTCATGAAGCAAGGCTGTCCACTCTCCACCTCCAGTCCAAGCTAACACTCCGGAAGTGCTGCTCTATCAGCCAACAGCTTGGATGAAGTACAAAGCACCATTTCATCACTGCCATCTCCCAGGGGGGTAAAGCCGTCACTGAATACGGACATTACCAATGTGATTTGAATTTCACTACTACACTCCCTCAATTTGACATTCCATAAGGAAACTTTAAAACAAAAGAGCATATAAACATATGAAAAAGACAGACATCAGGTCCTGTTATCATACAGGTGGTGCTACAGTATTGCACAATCTCCTCTCACTCCCATGTTGGTGCATTCAGTCATGATAATGGAGTACTCCGGCATGTGAATGCAAGCAATTCAAGTCAAGTAGGGTTTTATTCTCACACCAATCGTGTTCAACACACTGTTTAAAGTGACACAAAATAATATATATAGAAATGCAAAATAAACAAAGCAAAATAAAAACAATGCAAACAGACAATAACTGTTTATTGTATATTGTCAACTGACAACATTGGATGTGACTAGAGTTGTCACGATTGCTTGATTAAACTTAAATTAGTTTATTAAAAAGGACTGATTAAAATTTTCCTTCTCGATTACTTGGCAATATGGAGGAAAGAAGATGGAGCACCGTGGATGAGAGTCCAAATAAGTGAAAGCATCAGATCTGTGGAAGCACTTCTGAAAAATTCTGAAAAAAACCATCATTAAAATTGCATAGCTAGTTAAGTCTTGTTTCCAATGACCGAGCAGAAATATTTTAGCGCAACTTACTGATGGAACCCAGCAGACTATCGAGGTCCTTACAACGTGACAATTGCATGTGTTTGAAATGCCACAAAAACAATAACAACATCGCAGCACACCATCGCATCATGTTTGTGAAACTTGCGTGTTCCCCTTGTGTGCATGTGGCTTTTCGGCAGATCCTCCTATTTCCGTCCACTGTCCAAACACATGTAATAAAGTAAACTGGAAGGCTAAAATTGACTGTGTGTGACTGAGTGTGCACTCTGCAATGGCTGGTTGGTTCCTGCTTCAAGCTAATTATATATTACATAATATTATATGAAATTATGTATGAATGTTTGTTGATATATCGTCAAATAGGTTACTAAATTATTCATATAATTAATAATGACAGCCTTATATGTCACCTGCTGTCATTTATGAAAATAAATGTTCATCATCTGTTTTTTTCCCCCCAAAAGTCATTGGTAACATTAAGCAAATGAAAGCCTCAAACTCTGGAGGCATAATTAATTGATTTAATTATTAATTTGTTAATTAAACTTTAAGTGTGGATAAAACATTTCAATGTATTCACAGGTAAGCACAAATATAAATTTCATGTTTATTATATATTGTCTTTCGTTATCTTATTTTCATCCTGTTATGGTAACAATTACAATGCTTTGTTCTGCAGTGTTAATGATACAGTGTTCACTTTTTTTTTTTTTAACTACAAATGTGGTTAGATATCACATTAGTGAATATGTTTTAAACGTAAATTGAATGGAATAGAATCAATGCACAGAGATGCACAGCTGCCTGAGAGAGCTGCAGAGCACCCAGAGGCCACAGAAAAGAAGCACAGAGACGTACAGCTGCCTAACAGGGCTGTGGATCACCCAGAGGTTACAGGAAAGATGCATAGACAGAGAAATCAAAATATGCTTCTCAGCTGATATCTGTAACCTGGCTTCAGCTTTGCTGATCAAAGCCAGATATACATGGATCAACAGCCTTGAGCCGGGCAGTTGCAAGACGCTTCGGAAGACTAATGTTAGAATGGGACTAACGGTCTGGTTCTTCAACAACATTTCAACCCTGATGTTACCAAATCACCAGATCCTGGTATCATACAACAGAGTAAAGGGAAATATATCATTTTGCATTAAACAAGTGACCTGAACAACCAAAAACCCAGATAGATAAATAGCTCACTGCCACCTTCACCTCTATCCTGGTGTCATAACGGAGCATCAGTTTCAATTCAATGCCTGAACCCTAATGAATAGGTTTATCCTTTGGAGAGAAGGAATGGCTTGTTCACAGCACAAGGATGACATTTCCCGGGTCATGGTCAGGAGCTCTTGCTGGGCCCACTCTTCTAAAAACACAACTGATTGACTGTTTAGAGATGCACTCCAAAGAGGACAGACCAGATGTGAACCACACACCATGCGGACAAGATCTGATCTAAGTCCCATAACAAGAGTACCTAAGTCAGAAGACATTTCTAGGCTCAACTACTCACACCGAAAAAATATAGAAGAAAAGAACACCCCTATCCAACCAAGATCACATAAACAGAGGCATTCTGACAAGAAAAGGAAGGCAACATTCACACTAGGGTTAAAACAGCATACAGAATTCATGACTCTCTGCAAACCTCCATTTGGGTTCATAATTTGGTGAAATTTCAGTCTCAAGCACAATTAGAAATGGTTGTAAGTCAGTGTCTGGCTGAATGATAAAACCTAAGAGATGCTTATTTGCATCTGTCACGCCAAGCTCCGTACGATCCTCGTGTGTGCCACGCCCACCTCATGTTGATTCCTGATTGTACTCACCTGTTGCTTGTTCAGTTTTGCCTGTCGTGTATTTAGTCCATGTCTCAATCTGTATTCGCCAGATCTGCCATTGTAGTGTTATGTGCTGGTGTGTCGCTGTGCTCCCATTAAAACCCGTTTTCCCTTCCGTCCGGCTTCGCTCGCCTGCTTGCCTGCTCACCTGACCCATTAGCGTAACAGAATGACAGATCTCCAGAGATACTCACTGCAGCAGGACGAGGATCCATGGCTCGTCCTGCTGCTCGAGGTGAGATATTGGCTAGACCAGCTGGAGGTCCACGCGGACCCCGGCTTGTGGGACCTAGCCGACTGGAGATGGACCCTCCTAGAAAAGGTCACTCCGCGCACGAAAGAGCACACAATGGTGGAAGTGCGCGCCCTCCTGCAGCAGCTCATCGGCCGGGTTAAGGAGAAGTTGCACCAGCCTCTCGCAGGCATAGAGGCTACCCCGCCGTCTCCTGCCTGCCCCGGTTGGCGAAGGAAAAAAAAAAGCTCAGGGGAAAAGGAGAAGCAGCCCCGATGATCTTCCTGGGAGCCTGCTCTCTGTTCCTACTCCAGCAGGGCGTCAGACGGCGCCTTCGCCGGTTTCCCTTCTGCCTGCTCCGGCTTCCCCCTCCTGCCTGCCTTCGCCAGTGTTCCCTCCTGCTCCCTCCTTGTCCCCTCCGGCTCTCCCTCGTCCCGTTCCCTCGGCCCCTGTGGGGTTCCCTATGGCTCCGGCCTCCCTTTCACCTGCAGCCCCTCCGGCCGCTGCCCGTTGCCTGCCTGGGCTCCTTCGGGGACCACGAGATCTAATTACAGTAAAATCCCATTACAGTGGACTCTCTTATAACAAAATATCGCCTATAACGTACGAGGTCCGCTGGTCCTGGCCATGCGCCTTTAAGAACATACAGAAAAAGCATCGGATATAGCAGACTATAACATATAACAGATTTTCACTTATAACAATTTGTCCACAGGGACGCTTTTAGCTGTAGTTTTGTTAATCTATAACGGACATGAAGACTCCGCCTACAAGGCATGTAGCATGCCGGTGATATCCAGTGCAGATGCGTAGTCGGGATTATTAATAGTCACGCATCTGGTCAGGTAAAGTTGGATTACTACATATACAATATAGTAATCTATACGACAAGTGTGTCTGCTGGGGTGTGGCATGAGTATGTGGTGTCCTGTAGTTGTGTTCCGGGCATACAGCAACTCTGGATAAAACAGACTTTGGATATAATGGACTGTTTTGCCAGGTGCCTAGAAATCCGTTATAATGGGATTTTACTATATATGGTATTATTGGGACACAAAGAAATAAGAATCTCAGAACATAAGACTTTATTATTAGACCAAACAAGCCAGTGCAAATTATGAAAAGGTCAACTACTGAACTGATAAAAAAAGGAAGCAAATAATCTGAATGTATGAATGAAAAAACAATGAATGAATAAGTAATATGTATATAGCGCTTTACAAGACACCCAAATCACTTTAGAGAACCAATAGGGAGCCACTTCAAACACTATAACTGTTTAGCACTCACCTGGATGATGCAACAATAGCTATTCTCCACCAGTACACTCAGCAGTAGCCAAGGTAGTGAGAGGGCAGGAGAGAATTCTCCAATTACATATAAATGATGATTAGGGGGCCAGATTTGTAAGGGCCACAGTGGGCAATTTTACCCAGGTTATCAGGATACCACCCTTAATCTTTCGAAGGATGCCTAAGAATCATTTATGACCTCAGAGTATCAGGAGGCCTGTTTTACATCTCATCCGAAGGATGGTGCCATTTACAGCAGTGTCCTCATCACTGCACTGGGGCAGTGGGATCCACATCAGACACAGGATGGATTAACCTGCTGGCCACACAAAGCTGATAGTGTGTCTTGATCTTATCAACTATACTCTCCTGCGCTGGTGTAATTTATTAGGAAACCAAATGTTCCCAAACTGCCAATTAGGACTGACCAGACCAGAAGTAGGCATAACCAACTCACAGGCACAATTAACAATATTTTCCATATTGAACATCTGCTTATGAATTTAGAATCTGCCTGTGGCATTCAATATATTAATTTGATCCATCATGCACACCAAACCAAAAATGTCGCCGAATAGCAAAAGAAAAATATATGTGCTGTTAGAGCCCTTTATACACCATTCTGGACTTCCCACAACCTTGAGACAATGCATGCAAAGCTCTTCGAGTCATCCTACTACTATGACTCTCTACTGGTTTACCTTAGTGTTTATACTCCTGCACATGCTAGGGTTGGGTGGTACAATTGCATTATCAGTAATCAATATTATCATAAAAGCAACGGGAAGTGACAACCCAGCAATTATTGCCTTTGTCAGGAAAGTAGGCTCAGGCTACACTCAAAGCAAAAAGAAGAATAACAGGTGGATTCAGCCTTCTTGCCTACACTTCCAATGCAAAGTTTTAAAATAAAACACACAATAATGGTGCTGCACAGCTAAGACTCACTGTAAGTTAGTGAAACACTGATTTACAGGGTTTTAAACGATCTGAGATGTTTTTAAATCATACTCAAATCTGCAATCAATCAATTTCCACAAAATTAGCAGCCTTAGGACCCCTCCCCCCCAAGGTTATCAGATTATCTGTATCTGTTTCCCCCCCAAATTCATTGTCCTTTTAAGCAACCCGCTTGTTGTCACTTGGGGGGGGGGGGGGGGGGGGTTATATTATGGTGTATCCCTGTCTGAGAATTATTGACCTATATAATGTTCCTGGGAAGTTTGCAAAAAGATCCACAAAATAACTTTAGATGGCAGATGGCTGTTCACAAGACCGCAGCTGCAAGCTTCCTTTTTTACCCTCTGCTGTCCTCTGCCGTAGTTCCAATTTCGGGTTGATTTAGGGTTTATTATGGGGAAGATTTTCAGGTGTAGATAGAGTAAAACAGAGTAAATACAATTACTAGTCAGTTAGTGTTTTATAAGGAAATTGGCGCACCAGAAAGGCAATCATTGTCACTTGGTTCATTTTGTTTTAAAGCATGCCGAAATACCACACAGGTTAAAAATATAATTTATAATGTTATTTTATTGAAGGTTAATACCTTTCCATTTATTAAACACACTTTCAATGGTTGTCAGGCTTCTGTTTTTAGAGCCATTTGCCAAATAGGTTTTAGATTCTGATTTTCCGTTCATAAACATTGACCTTCTGTTTTGAAAGCAATGTCATAAAATGAGAAATGAAAAAAGAATTGCTGTTGGACATAGTGGGCTGAAATGCTTTTATGTTTTAGCTGCATTATTTGACCCAAGCAGCACAGAATTATGAAGTTTTTTTTTTATATACTGCGTGGAATAAAGAAAATGTCCGTAGCTAGAGTTGCATATTTACAAACCGGAAACCCTGTTTGCGCCTTTTTTTTTTTTTGACAACATACTGTTTTAATAAAAATGTTTGACATTTCACATGCAGCTTAAAAATAAATATGAATTTTTAGCTCACAGCATGTAAAAAATGGAGATATATTATATAGCATATCATAATTCTGCTTAAAAATATCAAGGTATGGTATTTGGTCCATGTCACCCAGCCTTAACTTAAAGTAACACCAAACTGATTCAAGCTCTTCTTCCAGATGGTGTGTGCGCTGGAGTATAAAGTTACACATATTCATACTGAAATTTTGGTACAGGTCTTTCGGTTCATTATGCATATGTATCAAATGAATGCAGTAAATGTGGAGAAAAATATGGAGGCACACTAAGCATGCATGTGCACATCCTAATGTGTAGCTGGAATTTGTTATTGTGAATACAAGTACAGCAGAGGTATTTAATTTTATTGTGTTACGCTTTGTATTTTTTGAGACAATATTTGTGTTGCACAGTTTTAATATGAAGCTGAAACCTTCTAATGGGAATACAGTACAGATCAGGTACAGTTAATTTTCTATATGTGCACCTTAATGGATATTTATTTTTACTAAATTTTTTTGTTTTTTGATGGTAGGTTGCAGCATTAAGAAAGAGTCATACTTAGTTCAATAAGCCATTGTACAATAAAGAAAAAAAGAAGCAATTTATGTTTTGTTTACTTCCGCTGTACCAAAAACAAACTGAACCGTGACTTCAAAACTGAGGTACATACTGAACCATGATTTTTTGTGTACCGTTACACCTCTAGTGTACACACACACACACACACACACACACACACACACACACACACACACACACACAATATTGGCAAATGTATTGGGGCATCCCTCAAATCATTGAATTCAGGCATTCCAATTACTTCCATAGCCACAGGTATATGAAATGAAGCACCTAGGCATGCAGACTGCTTCTACAAACATTTGCGAAAGAATGGGTCGCTCTTAGGAGCTCAGTGGTACCACGATAGGTCAATAAGTCCATTTGTGAAATCTCCTCGCTACTAAATATTCCATGGTCAACTGTTAGTAGTACTATAACAAAGGGGAAGGAATTAAGAACAACAGCAACTCCACAAAGCCACAAACTGATAGGCCACATAAAAATAAAAGACTACACATGCTGAGGTGCACAGCGTGCAGAAGTCACCAATTGTCTACAGAGTCAATAGCTACAGACCTCCAAACTTCATGTGGCCTTCAGAATATCTCAAGAACAGTGTGTAAAGAACCACATCAAATGGGGTTCCATGGTTGGGCAGCTGCATCCAAGCCTTTGGATCCAATAGTGTAAAGCACATTGCCACTAGACTTGTTTTCTGGAGTGACAAATCACACTTATGTCTGGCAATCCAATGGACAAGTCTTGGTTTTGGCACTTTCCAAGAGAACGTTATTTGCCTGACTGCATTGTACCAAGTCTAAAGTTTAGTGTAGGGGGGATTACGGTGTGGGGTTGTTTTGCAGGGGTTGAACTTGGCCCCTTAGTTCCAGTGAAAGAAACTCTTAATGCTGCAGCATTCAAAGCCATTATGGACAACTTTATGCTCCCAACTTTGTGGGAACAATTTAGAGATGGCCCCTTCCTGTTCCAACATGACTGAGCACTAATCTGGTGTAGAGGAACTTGACTGGCCTGCACAGAGCACTGACCTCAACCCAACAGAACACCTTTGGGATGAATTAGAACAGAGATTGTGAGCCAAGCCTTCTCATCCAACATCAGTGCCTGACCTCACAAATGCTCTCCTGGAAGAATGGTCAAAAATTCCTATAAACACACTAAACCTTGAAGACAGCCTTCCCAGAAGAGCTGAGGCTGCTATAACTCCAAAGGGTGGGCCAACAATATTAAAGTCTATTAAGAATGGGATGCCATTAATGTTCATGTGTGTGTGTGTGTAAAGGCAGGTGTCCCAATACTTTTGGCAATATAGTGTCAGAGTTGCTTGATTATGGCAAAAGACATAATCACGATTATTTTGGACCAGTATTGAGTTCATGATTATTTACCATGACTACTCAAATGCAGAAACATTGTATTTATTGAATCATAATTAAGATACACTTAATGAAAAAAAATTGAAACCAAAATAAAGGTTTAATGAAACAAACGCTGAGCTTGCACAAATATTTTTTTAATGAACAGGCAAAATATACTGAGATGAACTGTTCTCTGGGGTTCAAAAACACTAAACTTGATTGTTTTACCACAACTATATATATATATATATATTAGTCAACTGCTCATTCCACTGATAAAAAGCGCAACTTAAAGATTTTTAGCAAGAAAATGTTTACATGATCTGGCTTCAGTGATGCATGATGGCAGGAGACAATATTCCCAGCTGTGCTGAACACCCTCTTTTAATATGTGATGGTATCCGTAATCTCTCATCGTTTTTGACAACTTGACGGATACTCGGTTGCATTATAGAGGGTGTCCTTAACGGATAACTGCGTTGCAGTATGAGTTGATGAGCTTGCCTCACATTTCTTAGTTTTTTGTTCACATATTGTTTGATCATAGATCACTTTATGATTAAGCTTTAAGTGTCTAAATAAATTGGTCGTGTTGCCTTGTGGTGCAGACACAGCTTTGAAACATATTCTGCAAATTATATGCTGTTGTTCTTGGTCTAATTCGTTGAAACCAAAATGATACCAAATAACTGATGTGGATTCACCTCGTCAAGCAAAGGTACCCATCCTACCATTTCGAACGTGAACGCGTTTTTACTGCTGTGCTGTATGGAATTCATTAACAACAGTTAGGCTGGGGCAAAGCGCACCGCCGAAAACTTAGTGTGCCAATCTGGATTTATTACGCAAGATAAAGCAAAGCATCATTTCAATATAAGATACAAAGATCGCTTTTCTCAATTATCATTTTTTCATAATTGTGGGAAGTCATAATTGTAATTGTGATTCAAATTCAATTAAATGGACAGCTCTAGTGTGTGTGTGTGTGTGTGTGTGTGTGTGTGTGTGTGTGTGTGTGCATATTTATGTATAATACAGTTAGCAAGAGCGTGATGGTAGCTTCAAAAACAAAAACCTCCAAAGTGTTGGAGCATTTCACACTAAACTCCAAAAAAAGGTTGCAAGTTGCTTAATTTGTAAAGTTGACCATAGCTAGTATGGGAGCACATCCTCTATGCTCTAGCAGTGTTTCCCAAACCAGTCCTCGGGGAATCCCAGACAGTTCATGTGTTTGCTCCCTCACAGCCAATTAAGAACACTGAATACCTGGTACTGGTGCACAGGGAGCTGACGGAAAGCAAAAATGTGGACTGTCCGGGGTTCCCCGAGGACTGGGTTGGGAAACACTGCTCTAGCATCTGAAAGGAAGCATGTCATCTCACTGGATTAAGAGGACTCATGTCAGTGAGTTATGCTAGTTAACAATGTTAACATTAAAAGCTGTACTACTTCACGTTATGAGCAGTAACATTTTCATAATATTTAATATTCTCTTGAACTGATAATGGAGTTCGATATTGCCAGCCTTCATATCATAAGATTTTTTAACAGGACAAATCTTTTGTATGAAAAGAAACATTCCTTAAAATTGCATTTTTGAATAAAGCATTCAGCTTTATTGTCTTGATTGCTAGCAAATGCGTGAAATATCCTCAAGCTAAATTTAAAAGTCGATAGCTGATACGAGTTATTAGGTAGTTGGGTAATTCATTTGACTAATCGATTATTCATTTCAAGACTCAGTAGATTATTCAACTATCAAAATAATGGAAGCCTAAAGCTACATTTCAAAACAATTGCATAATAATATATGGACCATGGCAGAAATGTCATCACGGCAAACAAGTAATATATAAATAAAAGCACAAGCAAAATTTTAAACAAAAATTACATGCCAGTAGCCAACACTGCAAATCCAGAAAAATATTACAAATAATCTTTAAGATATTGATAACATGCATTATTAACACTCGAGGATGCTCTGAAGACAGACCCCACTGTTTTACATATGTGTTCTACAGAACCAGGCAATAAACAGCACACTCACCTCCAACTACAGCAACAATCAAGCAAAAGTTGGTCCACTCGCTCAGAAAACTTGTTCAAGAAAGGTCCTATGAACACTCCTTGCGAACTTTTCAGAACCTGTTTTTGCACGTCAGCCACATATGACCTACTCAGACAAGAAGCACTGGAAAAACTAACTCCATGCCCCCCCCGTGTCTGCAAACGCTGGAGGAGCAGGAGCATTTGTCGCGTCACAGCAGTCACGCGTTCCCTGATAGGGCCACCTCTGGCCCTGCTGCTCGCAGCCGGCAGAAAATAAAGAGCAGACAACCAGCCCTGTATGGAACCTCTGAGGTACTTGTGATACAGTGTAAACAGGACTTATGATGTAATGAACATGTAGTAGATGCCCTTGCTCTTCCTAGCAAGCTTGTCTGTAAAACACTAAACCAGGGCTCTTAAAACAAGGCCTGGATTTGGAATCGAGGGCCAGATTTGCAGTTCTCCCAGAGAGTTAGCTTAATAATTACTGATTTTGATTGGCCAGAGGCTTCACACCTAGCTCACAGGTAAAGGAAGGCTGGAAAATCAGCAGGACTCGGCCCCTGAGGATCATGAGTTGAATAACCCTGCACTAAACAGTCTAATAGCAGCCAAAACTAGAGGAACTACTTCAGCACTTGAGTTGTGAGCCTATACTGTGGGGTTGTCACCCACAAAGCAAAACCTCTGTATCTGCAGTCAGAATGCCTATCGTCATACCCCAAAAGGTTATCCTTCTGGCCTGCGCCTAATGCGAACGGAAAGACATATCCAGTTTTGCATATCTATTCAACTCAAGGAACACAGGACACAAAGGTTACTGCATAAAGGGCCAGACCTCAAATGAACGTTCGGCTTTTTAATTCATAACTACCTAATGCCATCACCACAGACACAGAAACAAAACAAGTACTTATGGGGGAAAAAGAACCCAAGAAGTGCTTTCATTACAAGCTCTACCAAGCTCACCTAGCGACCACTTTGCCACCACGGAGATCTAGTGGCTCTCTGTGTGAGAGATTCTAGACAACTGGAATATTAGCTGTCTGCTTTAGGGTTTTATAACCCCCTTTTCTGCTCCAAGCAGGCGGCAAAGGGGACAGCGCAGCACAATAGCCAGTCAAGCGCGTACTCTAGCTTTCCCAGGGAGTATCGGGCTGGCCGACGGCAGCGCGCACGCCGGCCCTCCCACGGAGTCCCGGTCTGGCAGGCGGCGGCGCGCATGCGCGCCCACGACGTTGCGCACGGACCCAAAACTGACCCCCCACTGATAGTCAAGTTGACTTAAGACAGCTTTCAGCACTTCCATCTAAACGCGCCACACGTTTACAATTCCGTAAACATGAAATTAATTTGAACCTAGATGTCAGTATAAAATACGTCTACAGAGTCATAGTTCTCTTTTAAAGACATGCCATGTACCAATAACGAAAACAACACCCGAGCAGCCTGGCCCCGAGGTAAAAGCACCACGGTATATGAATGTACGTAAAATAATTTTCAAAAGGTAAAAAAGTTGGCCTGTAAGTTACATTTGGAGGTTAAGGGAAGGCCAATACAAGTTTTTAGCAGAAATTTAATGCTGCGGCACGGCTGTTATTAAATACTCAGCCAAGACTTTCAGACAATCTTTATATGCCTCATAATTAAGTGCAAAAACATCATCAAAACAAGGTTTATTTGTCGGACACCTGTCCCGACACTCATCATCCCAAGCATGACCCTGAAATGAAAACCGATCCGATGTCAGGCACTACCATATTCATGATGAATGCTCCCGAACATTGACAGCAAAGCGGAGAGTCCGCGTTAAAAACAGCGCGGCGTACTCCACTACGCGATACAAACAAAAGAAAGACATGTCAGCACCACGCCGACTTAACAAGACTGCATAACTTTGGCATTTGGCTCTGTGACTTCTACCTTCAGGTACCCCCACCCCCACCGTCTGATTGCTGACCTACATACCCTAACCCTCCATAGCCCGGGAAGCGCCATCCTCCGCTTAAAGTGTATCCGGCATCTCTGGGATGCGCCGACCCCAACACCGACATCAGCGTACATCGAAAAGACAAAGCACACTGGATCCTGGGGGAGTTCACTGAATCGTAATATAAAAAATATCAACCAACTCTGGGGGGTAAGTGCCCAGCCTTCGTCCTATCGCAGCTAGCCGGTACAGGTGCTGCATTTTAAATAATTGTAATAAATAAATAAATAAATAAATAAATAAACATTCATTGTGTTATCCTACAGCGCTGACTAACTGAAAGAAAAGTCAAATCCCTTTAAGAAACAGCCTGCCAAGCTCAACAAAGTCTCAACGCACGAAGCGTACACAGTCGTAATGCAGCCACCGATAGTACATTTCACGTAAAAACTTGACCCCCCCCATTCCTTCAGATGACTTGTGCATTATGGCTAACCGGCTGTTTGCCGGTATTCTTTCTTTCCTCGAATAAGATGGACCTGGCAGCGAATAACCCGGCCTAAACCAGAGAACCGAAACGGCGGACCGCCTGCCTTGTGTGCGGAGGGGAAAAGAGCAGCTAGTTAAAGTTACGGCGACGGCGTGACGAGGGGGTGGGGGTTAAATACGCGGAAATAGACATTAGCCAGCCTGCTAGCACAGGTTCCTAAAATAAAGCAGCACTTACCTCCGACCCTGTACATGTTGGCCGCCATTCTGCCGGTCCCTGAGCGTACTCTCCCTCGCTCTCGCACGAAAAAGAAAAAAAGAAAACAAAAATGACGTGCAGCTAGTTTATCTTGCCCCCCGTCTTTATTGTTGCCCGACCCGGCTGCGAAACAAAAGCCCGGGACCCGGCACTGAAGCCAAGCTACGGCGAGTAAAAAAAAAAGATGAAAGAGTTTAAAGTTTGGATGAGTTAAAATGTGGCTCGACGCGGCCTCACTCAGCTCCGGTTCACAGTCTCACAGACATACACACACAGCAATTTCTCTCCGTCTCTCCTTCTCTCACTCCAATCTTCCTCCCATCCTCCGTTCCCGAGCTCCTACCCTCCTCTTCTTCGCCCCCGCTCCGCTCGGCCCGACTCGCGCGCGCCGACGAGCGCCCTCAGGGTGACGTCAGTACGACCCGACGTGACTCGGAGATCTCCGGACTTCATGTCGGAAAAAACCGAAGTACAATATCTTCGCTTGGTCGGCCTCGTGGCGCAAAATATCCAGTGTGACGCTTGGAGGCAGTAAGAATCGATAAAATTATTCAGGTTCCTTAGATTGCCATGTGGTGATGACAAAATTACCAATAATAATAATAACAACATATTTTTAAAACAGTGCTTCGGCGAAAATATGTAGAAGCTTTCGACGTAAATCGTGTCAATATTATTAGCAATAGTCACCTGTGATCTTCTGCACAAGAAACGTAAACGTATACAACATTTAACAAAATATTCGCTTTATTCGGTGTTGAGTCATTATAAACAGGACTTGGAGTTACATGACATGAACGTTGCATTCATCCATCCATCCATTTTCCAAACCACTTATCCTGGGTCGCGGGGGGTCCGGAGCCTATCCCGGAAGCTACGGGCACGAGGCGGGGAATAACCGAGGACGGGGGGCAGCCCATCGCAGGGCGCACTCACTCATGCACACCTATGGGCAATTTAGTAACTCCAATTTTCTTTCTTTGGACTGTGGGAGGAAACCGGAGTACCTGGAGGAAACCCCACGAGGACATGGGGACGTTGCATTCAGGCTTAAGAAAAATCAATTATATAGCGCCCTCTGTCGTTTTTTATAGGGTCATACTTTATTTATTTGTCATTTGTATAAGTTACGTTGGAATTAGGGTTGTGCACCATTCAGAATCGAAAGGCTCTGAAATTCCAATTCAATTTATTGAATTAATGAATTGCGGCTAAAAATGAGCATGCAGAACTTATGGAGGCAGAATTAAAACAGAATTGAATTATAACAAATTTTAATACCCATTGTAGGTACGCTTAATCTTTCAATATCAAATGCGCATAACATTTTAACATGCAAAACATATACTGTATCAATGTTATAAGAGCATAAGAAATGTACAAATGAGAGGATGCCATTCGGCCCATCAAGCTTGTTTGAGGAGAACTTAACTAATAGTGAGAGTTGTTAAAATGTTATCTAGCTCTGATTTAAAGGAACCCAGGGTTTTAGCTTCTGCTACACTAGTAGGAAGACTATTCCATACTCTAACTGCACACTGTGTAAAGAAGTGCTTTCTCAAATTTGTTTTAAAATGTTCTTCCGCTAATTTCCACTTATGGCCATGAGTTCTAGTATTTGACTAATTAATATTGATATAGCCATTTGGTTGACCAGCATCCAGACCTGTTAGAATCTTATATACCTGGATCATGTCCCGCCTTAGTCTCCTTTGCTCGAAGCTAAACAGATTCAGATCAGCTAACCTCTCCTCATAAGACATTCCTCTAAGACCAGGAATCATTCTCGTAGCCCTCCGTTGTACCTTTTCTAAGGCAGCAATGTCCTTCTTAAGGTTTGGTAACCAAACCTACACACAATATTCTAGGTTGGGTCTTACCAAGGAATTATATAAATGTAGCATCACCTCCCTTGACTTAAACTCTACACACCTAGAGATATAACCCGACATCCCATTGGCCTTTTTGATTGCTTCCCCACACTGGCGAGAATGGGACATGGAAGCATCAACATACACACCAAGATCTTTCTCATAATCAGCTACCTTTATGTCAGTGGAACCCATCAAATATCTGTACTTTATATTTCTGCTCCCTGCATAGATTACCTTAGATTTATCTGTGTTAAATTTTATCTGCCAAGTACCAGCCCAGTCGCTAATTAAATCCAGATCCCATTGTAACCTCTCTGCTACTAGATCAGTATTTGCTACACCACCCACCTTGGTGTTGTCTGCAAATTTAACCGGTTTACTGTATGTATTGGTGTCAATATCATTAATGTAAATTATGAACAATAGTGGTCCTAAAATCGAACCCTGCAGTACCCCACTATGAACGCAGGCCCACTGTGACATTGTGCCTCTAATAACTACTCACTGCTTCCTGTCAGTTTTCGATCCAAGATGCCACAGTTCCTAAAATCCCTGCAGCTTTGAGCTTAGGCAAGCTGGGCGTTATATGAACATGCTTTCAATCTGAAGGTACTGCACCCACAGATAACAATTTCTGGAATATTAGTTAAAGGTTGGCTAATAATATCCCAAATCTCTTTTAGAAATATAAAATTATCATGTGAAGTGGTAGGGCTATGTATTTAGCTACTGAACCCGCAGATAATGGCTGGATTATCCATTGTGATTTTCTATGTTGTTTTATGGAAACGTGATATAAAAGTGTATTCAGAATGAAAGAATCCAACATTTGATGTGTCAACTATAAAATAAATAATTTTGCTGTCATTTTGTGTACCATGGTGGATCTTTTCACAGGAAAATTTGAGTGCCTCCCCAAAAAACTCCTCAAACCCTATAGATCATACTGCAAATGCTTCAAAAATACTGGATCATTCCATTTAAATTCAACAAATGGCATTTGCATCACCATTTTGATTTTGAGCAAGGTAATTCCTTTTGTTCTCTTTTTTAACTAATAAAGCTATGTTTGGGTCAGGGTCAAAGTTCATCTCACAAACTGTTTTTTACAACATTTGGTTATGTAAAAACAGCAAATGGTTTACAATAACAAGCTGATTATTTGTAATAAAATATATACGTATGTGTACTATTTGTATATAGACATGTTACTTGGTCCTCTTCATGAGAAAGTTGTTCAAGTTCTTTTTGAGCCTCAATAAGATCTCTGGGGGCAATTTTGAAACTACACTAAACTCACTTTCATTTAATTTGATTACTTCAGAAAGTATTCATTTTGATATCGCCATTGAGCTATAGTTGAACCAAGTAGCTACATTAATAAATTGTAATAAAACATTTCTGAGCTCTGGGAGGTGTGTATAATTCATATGTCAATTTGAAATGATGCTGTTTTATGGAAATTCTCTTTTCACCTACCTATTTTGCTCTCAGTGACACAGATATAAGTGAGAGCAAGCTTGGGAGTGAAGGGCGGCCACCTGCAGAGGTCCCCATGGAGCTGAGGTTTAAGAGCTTTTCCTGTAGTGATGCTGAGGGCAGGCTCAAACTGATGATCTTTCAGTCCTGGGCACAGAAGCTTAGCTGACTGAACATCATCAAAACCAAAAATGATGATGCAAAAACTTTTTTAGAAATCAAAATTAAATTAGAATTAAAATGGAATTACCTTGCTAATACACATAAACAGTTCAATATGCAAAAACAATAAATATTTGCCCCAACCAAATATAAATTGATAGAATAGAACAAATGTTATAAAGTTTTTCTCTTACAGTCACACAAATATAAAGTACACTTTACACTTTACTTATACGTATACAAGCTTTGTCTATACATCTACATCTAGAGAGTACATTTGTTATATTATATTTAGGTTTTGCCAGGATACACAACATTCCTGTGTGTTTCCATTGGATATCTTTGAACTGAAATGACTTCAGTTCTTCTCCCTGTCATTCCAATTCAACATCCTGTGGAGTTTGGCCAATTCAATTCAAATTTCAATACATGAATGGAATGGGGCACAATTCATAAATTTTGAATTTTGCACAACCCTGGTTGAATTCTTTTATTTTTGCAAGCCTCATCTTGCTCTACATAAGAGGTACAGATTTGGGGTCAGAGCACAGGTTAGCCAGTGTACAGTACCTCTGGACCAGTTTAAGGGCATTGCTCGGAGGTCCACAGGTGACATGATTACTCTGCTGACCACAGGATTCAAACTTGTAACTTTACAAACATCGCAATAGATTGCTAAACTGCTACACTATACAATACAAAAGCATAATTGTAGCAAATCATATGGTATTCACCTTCTATAATATAAAGTCACAATAGTAATTTCCATGCTATTATAATCAATGGAAATGTAAATACTTTGTTTTAATGACTACTTACTGTAGCACTACCCAACAATAAGCCCTTTAGTACTTACAACGACATGATTGTTATCTGCTAGATATCCCTCTGAGAAGGAACTATTTAATTATTTTAAATATTTTAATACTATTACTATTACTTGTGGAATTTAAGGGGCAGTGTGTGGCTTAGAACGTTCTTTGTCTGTTATCAGAAGGTCACTGGAGGGAATCCGGTGATTGGCAGAATAGTTACATTGCCCGTGGGGAAGGTTCTTAACATTTTCCAGGGATAAAATGGATGACCTTGCCCTCTGACCCCAAGAGTCATTCTTGTCCATATGCCTTAAAGAAGAGCAGGACGGGATATGCAGAAGCTAAAGAATTCCTTTGTAAAGTACCATTTCAAAAATATGTATATCATATCTTTAGATACTGCATTCTCACATACATCACAGACGTAGACAATTCTAATTGGTGTTCAATTACATTCAATACACAAGCCAAGCTATATACTCTTTGAATTTTACAAAGCACAATAATTAAGAAATAATTCTTGCTCTTATTGTAACATAACTGTGATGGACCTATACACACAGGGGTCTGTTCTCAAAAAGACGCTTAAAAAGTTACATGCTTTTGAGTCACATGCATTTTTCCCTCTTCAGCATGGTCGTGCCTATTGCGCATGACCCAAAAAAGGTGTGGCTACGCAATTTACAATATATTAAGTGTAATTAATTTATCAAACAAGAAAAGGGGGTTACACTCTCAATGATTTTGGCAACAATGTAGAACAGGCATTTTACATTGTGACCTGAAATGAGCAGAAATCCTTTTAATGAATGCATGAGAATCAAAACCAAAATGTTACAGTGAAATCCAATGTTTGAACTAACAATTAACATTATCCCAACTTATTAGGTGTATTAAAATGATGTCATTTATAGCTCTAATTTAGCCCTCAACCATTTTCTCCAAATAGCCACTACTGTCACAGTGTTAAGATCAAATAACACAAAACTAGATCAAATTTAATAAAAAAATCTTTCGATTTTATTGCATGTGACTCATAATAGACAATCAACTAGTTTAATAAGATGTACACTCATTTCTTCAGTTGTTTTGTAATGTCAATTGTTTTATGCTGCCGCTGATTAACTAATCCAGAGTAAAAACATTTTAGACAATAATGTTGTATGATATGATGTAAATGTTTTATTAGTAGCACAGACTGAATGTTTAGAATGCATTGTTGATAAAATAATAATGCAACCAACTGCATAGTCCAAACAAGCTTATATGCTACAGCATAGGCTGCAATGTATTATTCCAAACCAGTTTTTAGTCATTACCAACAAAAGCTCCTACATCTATCGCCATAATGTGTAGAATGGCCACCAACCAGGCAAGTATCCTGGTCAAGTAGTTTTGTTGATAACCCCTGCCCTAATCAATGTGGTGCTGTAAGTATGAAGTGTATGTATGTGTAAGAAAGTATGGGACAAACCATGTTCCATTTTGATTCAAAACAGTGTTTCATGATCCAACGGAAAACATGCAATGCATGCAGTGTAGGTCAATTGAAGACTGTACAAGACGATGATGGTAGAATATTCTGGTCACCTCTGTCTGTCCCACTCTCACAGAATCACAAGTAAATACAGTGCTTAGGATTGTGAGGACACGCTACTTTTTTGAACCTATTTTTACTCATCGTAAATTGAAGCAATTATTCTTTTTTTAACTGACTAATATTTTAAACTGACGGTACTCCCTGGACTGGGTGCCAGTCCATCGCAGGGCTGAGGTGCACCCAGGATGCCAGTCCATCGCAAGGCACAGGGCTGGGGTACACCCTGGACAGAAGGGCAGTCCATCGCAGGGCACAAGGCAGGGGTACACCCTGGGCAGGGTGCCAGTCCATCACAGGGCATAGGGCTGGGGCACACCCTGGACAGAGTACCAGTCCATCACAGGGCATAGGGCTGGGCTACACCCTGGACAGGGTGCCAGGCCTGCCTTCACTAGTGTGAAGATCTGACCCCTTTCTAACAAAAACATCACAATTCCAGGCAAATACAGAAATGATTTTTTTTTTATTCTTTACTTTTGTAAAAATACAAAGATCCCATTTAGATGTGACATGGCAGGGCACAGATGCGCAGTCAGCTCACAGATGCGCAGTCAGCTCACAGATGTGCCACAGATGTGTCCGGGGAAGGCAGTGCAGTCTGCGCAGCTTGCTGCTCGGCTCTGATTTGCTGATTGGTAGCCTGTGTTCCCAGCATTTCTGTCCCCCCCCGCCTCACTCGCCACTGCAGTATGGTGGTGTCCTTTCCCCCCATGGACAGCAGGTGGCTGTCATTGTGAGTAAAGTCCACGTTGGTCACATGACTGCCATGGCCCTCGTACCGGTGACTGGGGGCCTTGAGGGAAGAGAGACAAAATGCCAGCTAGCCACACCCTACCCCACTGACCACAGACAGGGGTGCTGCAAGGGCCATACAGTACACAATAATGTCCAATATCAAATCTCTATGGGTCTTCTGTGAATGTTCAGCACTGTAATATCACATATTCTGCTGCCATTTTAAGCATCACGGATTAAGGATGTATAAAATATCACTAATATCTGTGTTAGTACATTGCTGAATCCTTACACAGAAATAAGATTTGACTTTATTGGGATAAACAGTCACATACTGTAGATTAATGGTCATGTGTGAATATTTCACGAACATGACATGACAAAGATCATACGACTTAAGTAAACCTTCACCGGTATATTCCTTGATGTTGAATGGTTCAGCAAGTAGCATTTAAAAATCCTGTGGATATGAAATACAAGATGGCTGAATTTGAAACATGTCACATGGGTAAGGGTGGTGACCCCCCCCCCCCCCCCCGGGCCGCGGGGCTGACCTTGGGCTTGGGGCAGGGGTACTGGAACAGGTGAACCTTACAGAAGTCGTCAGCCACGACAACCATCCTCTCGCAGTGGGAGCGACACAGGGCATTGATGTCTGTGCCATCTGATCCCTCTGGCCACACACCTGCAGGGGGCACTAGAGCTTCAACACACATGATATACGGAAGACCACACTGCTTGCATGAACATACTCTCCACTAACATGGACTATCTCAGCTGCTATTTCCACTGATAATAGGTGCATGGAACTTATGAAATGCTGATAGAATGATTTACTACCATTATGCTTCTGAACCGAGACTGTTGTTACTCATTGTATTTAACTAATCAAAAGTCCTTTGGACAGCTCCAGAGTTCCCTCACCCATGACGTGGAACCCCAGCACGCAGGTGTACGATGCCCACTCGCGGTCCCTGCTGTCATAGCGGTTCCTCAGCAGCTTGCACCCCCTGGCCACATCCCCTGTGCGATGCCAAACTCCTCAGACACTGGTCCTCTAGTAAAGTTTACTTTCCACAAGTATTTGGTTCACCGCTGAATGACAAAGACGACTAACACACCCTGCTTGTGCTCTAAGCTCAAACGAACAATGATACTTACAGTAGAGAATTTCATAGTCTCCTGAGTTTGACATGATGTATTTTCCATCTTTGGACCAGTCCAAGTGCGTGATAAAGCTGGAATGTCCCTATGGAAACATGCACAAAAAAATTAATCCAAGTAAAACAACCGTTTGTGTCATTGTCAACAACGACAAGCTTTTAAATCTGTTCATTGAGGTAAAATAATATTTCTGTTGTGTCATACTGATCTGATCTGCAATATTATTCCTTCTTATTTATGGATGTGTGATATTACATTGCAAAGACCCAGTGCATTATTCCCTGTGTGGTAACCTTATTTGGGATGCTAATATCTGGCACCTGAGCCATCTGTGTGTGTACGTGTATATGGAACTAAGTTATTGGTTGTTAATGTATCCCACTGCCATAACACAGCAATTTCCCCCCTTGGCGATCAATAAAGTCCTTTCCTTACATAAACTTCAGCTGGTACAGAATGCAGCAGCCAGAGTTCTCACAAACACAAAAAAAAAATTGTCATATTATACCGGTCTTATCCTCCCTTCATTCGTTAACAGTTAAGTTTTGGATTGACTATAAAATACTACTATTAACCTACAAAGCACTGAATGGTCTTGCACCAAAATACCTTAGTGATCTGCTGACCTCATACAACCCTCCGCGCTTGCTTCGTTCTCAAGGCATGGGATATCTGTTAGTACCTAGTGTAGAAAGAGCTACGGCAGGCTGCAGAGCTTTCTTCTATAGAGCTCCTCAGCTATAGAATGGTCTTCCACTGAATGTGCGGGTTTCAGGCTCACTCTCAATATTCAAGTCTAGACTAAAAACACACCTGTTTAGTTTAGCTTATAGGGACACTAGTTCTAGCTCTAGCTAACTCCACACTCCCAGTTAGACCTATAGTGTGAGATGTAGAGCTGGGTGGGGATCGTTGCCATTGGCTTTGGATAAACTGAATTGACAGTGCCGTCACTCTAGCTTCACAATCGCTTGTGGGATTGGAGTGCTGACATTTCAGGGACTCCCCATACCTGCATTCCCACTTGCCTCTCCCTCCTACTTATGCTGCCACAGCCATATCTGACAGAGCCTGCACACTGCACTTCATATTGCACTCACCTAACTTTTAGCACTGCCTATAGTCTCCCCTACTTTGACTAATTACATATATCATTTCCCCTACTCCTCCTGGGGGGTGCTGCCTGGAGACCTCAATCCATCAAGATGTCCAGCACACCCTGCGACATGAGACGTCACCACTACCAATGATGTCCGTGCATCCAGCTCGCCGTTCTGCCTGTGACATCTTCCATGTATGACCCACTGCCTGCCTGCTGGTTGCCTGGCGATTAGAGGGAGTGTTGGCACCAGCTGGTCATCTCCCCCCTGCTTCCCGTTTGTGTGTGTAATTTTATTGTTTGGACCGTATGACATGGCACTTAGCCATCTTTCCACTTTGACTCTTTGACTCTTTTTACTCTGAGACGATTCAATTCAATTCAATTCAATTTTATTTATATAGCGCTTTTAACAATGGTCATTGTCTCAAAGCAGCTTCACAAAATGAACAAGATTTTGTTTAGAGAAGAAAATAATTGTTAGTGTGTAATGTTGTGATAATGCGCCATACAAAAATAAATTTGTTGTTGTTGCTTTGTCCTGCCCTATTTTTCCCTGAAGTGTCCTTTCCTAATATGGGTCCTGCTCCTACCCCTGGTTCTGTTCATGTGGGATTTGTGATATTCCTTTTGGTACTCTTAGGGATTCACACAAATGCAGTTGCTTTTGGAGTATGAATATGTACCTTGTCTCCTACTGTGTCCTATGTAAATCAGGCATTAAAGAACGTATCTGTGGTATATATTATTGACAAAAACACAGGTGTTTCTCTTATTGTGCATTAGGCTAGTAACGATATGTCATACAACGATAAATCACGGTACAAATTTATGACAATTCAAATCGTGTAAATAAAAAGTTAACCACTTAATAGCTCAAACTATTAGGCTGCATAATCATAGTTTTTCCTAGCTGTATTTGCATTGTTTAGACAGTAGAAGGCACGACAACTTGGCCTTCCCCCCTACCAGCAGCCGACTAGTTACACCATGGAATGCCAAAATGATTATTATAAAGAGGCCAATTTGTTATGAACTTTTTAATTTTTAAAGGAATATATTAGTTCTGTGCTGCTATATTTTCCTCAAACTTTTACTAATGTTTGTAAATAATTGTTGTTGGTTATTAAGAAAATGAAACTTCTTATTTAACAAAAGGAATAATCACATTGATAAAAAATACAAAATAAACGTCATATTCTTTTGGTGAAAAAAAAATCTTCATTTAACCATTTGCCCTGGGAAAATGTAACCGTGAACCTAATATTGTGAATCGAACAGAATGATCAATTGGGGAATCATCACATGCCTACCGTGCACTTTCCAAAGCGAGTGTAGTGGCGCCCTCCCTCGGTGACACTGTAGATGTAGATGACATTATCATGGGACCCTACTGCCAGGAAGCTACCATCTTTAGGAAAGAAAAACAAATGCCGAATATATCAAATCACAACAGAACACTGATAATACCAGGCTTATATTTAATACAGTGAAAAATTTGATTGGATTAGATAAATTATGATCCCTGGCATACAGCTATAGTTCAAATCCACTGAATTGGCCTTTGGATCTTAGATATTAATGTGAGGAAATGACCACTCACCGGGTGAGTACCTCATGACAGACAGCTGTTCATTCCCATCAGTGTAGTCTGATACAATATCTCTGGTTTGGAGATCCAGTACCAGCCATCTGTTTTGGGGGTGCAGTTATGCAGAATCAAAAAATAAAATGAACATTCCTCCCTTTCCTCTCAACTTGGAGGTGCTCGTCACTGGGACCTTTCCAGCTGACAACCCAATGTTATTTATTTCTACAGCTAGCAGAGTACAGCCTAGTCCATTCATTTGTGGGACTGGGTGGCTCATACACCAACAGGCCAGAACACATCAAGTTTGTAAAATAACAACTGAATCGTGTGCTTTCAAAAACATAACAAATGGGATTTTTCATGATTGAATTCAGATGCACCCTATTTGAATAGGAAATTTACAACTCAAACTCAAACTTAATAATAGTAATAACAGTGATTTCATGGGGGGCGCAGTCACTAAAATTAGCATGGTAACTTGTCAGATTTACGGTAGTTTAGGCTAAATGTAAGTGAATGAAGATAAAGGCCGTTTATTACTGGGGTACCTCAAATCTGACAAGCTAGCTAACCAACAAAGGGTTTCTGGTCTTGCAAGGAATACAGACTGAACTTTATGAGATTCAGAAAGAAACTGTTCCAGGTCATTTGGAAAATCAGGCTACTAAACACTCAGGGACTGGTCTGAAGACACACACACACACACACA
>JAABNX020000002.1:16009428-16024146 GCA_015163995.2 Mormyrus lacerda | reverse complement strand
GTTGTCTTGTCTTATGTGGCATACGTGCAATCTTTTTTTTTGTACTGTCCCAGTCCTTTTACGTAGCACCATGGTCCAGGGGAACGTTATCTCATTTCACTGTGTATTGTACCATGTATATTGTTGAAATGACAATAAAAGCAACCTTGAACCTTGAACCTTGGACTGCGGTGCTGAGACTGACCTGCCAGTGCCGAGGCCCAGAGACACCATACTGCCATTGGGACAGAAATCAGCACACAGGCCAGACTCCTGAGGAAAAAAGGAGGTGGCATTGTGGGACTGCTCTCCAAAAAAATACAAATCCATCGCACTGACAATTTGAAGGTTTTGTTGGATTTGTTATATATTGCTTAATTGCTTAATGTTTCAGCTTATTTTAGTGTCAGCTTTATTATTTTAAAATCTCTCCTCAAGTCACCCCAGTATTTGCACTAACCATCAAATACACCCATGTATTTGTTAAATGCAGTCACTAGTACACTTTGTTTAGCTAATCAATACTTCATGAAGTGAATTCATTAATTGTGCAGATGGTCAAATAATAAACAAACAAACAATAAAAATACACAGAATAGTTTGGTGCCTTGAGGATAAATAAGTAACTTTGCAAAGAAAGGAAACTCTTGTCCGCACTTTTACTCACTTTTTACGATACAATGTATTTGTGGACAAGTTTAGCCAAGGGACTGAATCTGTTTTTGTGGGAAAATGCACCCACCGAATATCAAAAACAAAATAATTGTAATTGTGTGTGTGTGTGTGTGTGTGTGTATGGATTTGCATAGCATAGATCGTAGACCAAAATTGTCCCCAAAGTGTAGTAAAACCTGAAATTTCTCTACTTTTGGGGGCATCTTTTGAGGTCCCCATTTGGATAACCCCAGTTTTATAAAAATCTGTGAATGCAATCAAAAAAGTAAAAGTGCCAAAAGTCTTGTATTTGGGTTGGTTAGTTACTGCATGGTTAAGGTTAAGATGGGCAGGGGTTAAGGGTGTTGTGATTGGGATTAATGTTTTTCCCATAAAAATGAATGGACGGTCCCCATTTAAATAGGAAGACCAACTTGTGTGTGTGTGTGTGTCTGTGTGCATGCATATGTGTATGGATTATGTTTATGTACCACAATGCAATAAAAACCTCATATTTTGACATTGTGGGGACCATTTTTCAGGTTCCCACAAAGACCTGTGAATGCAATCAAAAAACTAAAATCTAATATTTTGTTTGGTTACTTATGGTTAAAGTTAGGCCTGGGTAGGGGTTAAGGTCGTCCTGTTGGGATTTTAGTATTCCCCATAGAAATCAATTATTACATTGTGAGGATATTTCTTCAGCCCCTCAATCTTATAAAAATCTGTGAATGGAGTCAAAAAACTAAAAATGCCAAAAGTATTTTATTTTGTTTGGTTACATGTGGTTAAAATTAGGCCTGGGTAGCGGTTTAGGTTGTCATAGTCAGGAACAGCGTTATGCCCATAATAATGAATGGAGAGTCAAACACTGATAAAAATATATGGACACAATCTATTCCAGAAAACTGGTCATGAACCAATTTGTATGTGAACCAAGGCATTTTTTCCTATAAGAAAGTATTGAAATTCGATTAATTGGTTCACGAGCCTACCAAATAATAATTTGTTAATTAATTTTCTGGTTTTTATAGTAAAAACTTGGAAAAAAAACAGAATATATTGTGACGATGAGCAGAGAGAGAGACATGGAGTCTTGCTTGCCGGGGAAATCACACTCTTCATTAGCAGTCTTTAACCCTTGTACTGTTGTTGTTAATGTTAATGCTTGCATTTCCCCATTGTCGCGTGTGTGTTTGCCTTTGTCTTGTGTGTAACCAGTCTGATCCTCACGTGTGGTTAGTGTGTGTAAATCTGTGTGTGTTTTGCAGTTTGGCGTCTGACAACCTTGTGTTTCCCATTTGTGTATTTTGGTTTGGTGCTTGTTAGTTGCCTGTTGTGGTCCTTCTACACACGGGGCATGCTGGGATATGCTGGGATATGCGCCCTGCTGGTGCCACACCAGTACAAAAAAAGGAATCTGGTCGAGGAATCTGTTCGTCGACCAAATTTTGTACACAAACCAATGCTTTTTTTTTCAGGAAATTTTTGGTCATGAACCAAATTGTTCGTAGACCACAGCGTTCATGAACTGCAGGCACCACTATACTTTATTGATACTCTTGTTGTCTAGCCCATCTTTGCTCTCCATGACACACAGACAGGTGAGCGCATGCTTGGCAGTGAAGGGCAGCCACCTGCAGCAGTGCCCATGGAGCTGGGGGTAAAGGACCTTGCTATAAGGCCCACAGATGTGACTATTCTGCCAAGACCGGGCTCGAACCAGCAACCTTCCAATCATACACACAGAAGCTTAGGCCCTGTTGTGCATGTATGTGTGTCTGTGTACGGGTCTGTGTGTGTGTATATGCAGCCTCACCTCTAGCATGGCACACCATTCCATTCTGTGCTCATCTCCATTCCAGAAGAACACCTGCCTGTCATGGCCGCAAGTGAGGAAGATGTTCTGGCTGGGGTGCGTAGTTAGTCCCCACATCTCATCAATATGCCCCTGTAAGCCACATACACCTTAACACAACCAAGCTGACAGATATGACCTAGGAGGCAGTAGCTGTCTGACAGTAAGCTACCTGAACTACGGCCACGAAACCGTGAGAGAAAGTCCCTCTAAGAATGGCGTTCCGGGTTGTACCAACCAACAGTTCTTCCCCGCCTACATGGGCAATAGTACGGACTGCTCCATATTTCTCTGGGATCTGAAACATAGTGGGACATTAGGCGTGACAGAGGAGAGAGGAGGATGTAATAGGAAACTACAATACAGTAAATATGGCCTAATGATTGGCTACTGGTGACCACATTCATGCATGAGCAGTGTCTAGCAGTATTATATATCAAACATGCATAAATTTTGGCAGTCTACTTGTCATACTGCCATACTCATGACTGCAGTATACTCATAATAGCTGCACAAATTCTGTTATACTCATGGCTGCAGTATACTCATGATAGCTGCACAAATACTGTAATATTCATGGCTGCAGTATACTTGTGATGCCTGCACAAATTCTGTCATACTCATAGCAGCAGTATACTCATGATAGCTGCACAAATACTGTCATTTTCATGGCTGCAGTATCTTTGTGATACCTGCACAAATACTGTCATATTCATGGCTGCAGTATACTCGTGATACCTGCACAAATACTGTCATATTCATGGCTGCAGTATACTCATGATACCTGCACAAATACTGTCATATTCATGGCTGCAGTATACTCGTGATACCTGCACAAATTCTGTCATATTCATGGCTGTCGTTACTCGTGACACATGCACAAACACTGTCATACTCATGGCTGCAATATACTTCTGATACCTGCACAAACACTGCCATACTCATTGCTGAGCAGCAGCTTCTTCACCTCTCACCTCGCATTCTCTCTCGGGCACCAGATCCACAGTCCAATGAACAACTCTTCTGTCTTTGCCTCCCCCACTGAGCAGGGTGCCCCCCTGCAGTACACACAGTGTGAACACGCTCCCCTCGTGGGCCTGCGTCTGTCTCACAATCTGATAGGTCTCTGTTTGGGAGGGGGACACTGACTATGTCACTTTGTGAGGGAGGAAGTGACATGCAGAGCCTGACATCAAGTAACGAGAGCATCAAGACAGCAGTGGACTGTGCTCTCCTGACCCTATTATTCATTAGTGACACTTGAAATTCAGAAAAAGCACATATCCTGTATCACAACGCTGAATTTTTGTGGCAGCAAGGAGACTTGTCAAATTTAAGAAAGTCTGGGCTAAATGTAAGTGACCGAAGTTAAAGGCCATAATTTGGGACCTACTGTCAAGGTCACAACAGCAAATCCCCTTGTAGAACATGAACTGGCAACCTACTGGTTATAAACCAGCTTGTGCTATCATTACTGATATTCTGGCCCAGTTTGCAATCTCCAGTATCTATGACTGTTATCTTTAGTGACCAGGCCATAGTGAAGGAATCACAACATCAAGCTCTGCTGCTGAGCAGTGATTGGGACCAGAATGGATGTTTACCTTTGGCCCCCTTTCCCAAGGTTTTTACATCAGCAGCTAATTTGCACCACGTCAGGATGCTGCCGTCCGAGTCTCCGGTCAGGACATCCCCCGTCAAGCTGAACACAAAGCACTGGATGAACTTGGGTTTCTTGTATTTCTGTGTGGAGAGCAGACACACACACATCACCACAGCTCCTTCCAAACTCCAGTCAGAGACCATAACAGAATCAGAAAACTTCATTATCCCCAAAGAAGGTGTTTGTGATTTCAGACGGTACCGTACACAAGCACACAAAAGACAAAGACAGACAATGCACAGTATCACATATACAACAATTTCTGTACAATATACATAACATATAGATGTGGTAATAAACAGATGGTGAGTATGATGATAAGCACAAAAGTATTGAAGATATGTCAATAGACTGATATAGATTAAAATAGCTGTACAGTCTAATGGCCACTAGGAGGAATGATTTGCTGAATTCATTCATTCATGGCACACAACATGGTTTGAATTTCACTGTTTTGTAAGATGTGTAATCCATATACATCAGGTCCCTCATTGGTTTTGTGAAACTCCTTTAAAAACGCTTCACACCAACTTTGATTGCAGTGGTGGCTTAATGGTTAGGGCTGTGTGCTTAAAATTGAAAAATTGCAGGTTTGAATCCCCAACCAGCAAGGTGCCACTTAGGTATGCTGAGCAAGGTACTGCTCCTTGGGTGCTGAATTAGCTGCCCCTTGCTATGTGACATTGTCAAATGCAGAGAACACACGTTGTTGTATACTGTGGTGTGTCAACAATTAATCATTTAATTTTTACTGAAGCAATTCCATGTATCTCAGTCACTCAAAGGGATAACAGAGTCTTCCTTGGAATTGAACCTTAGGCTTAAAAATTCTTGTTCATGACCACCACAATACCTGCTGATTTACCACTGCATTTTGGACCCAATCATCATTTTTACATTGAGCTGAAGCACCAAACCACAGTATGATCCCACACTCTCCCCCACTCACTCCAAAGATGCCCTGCTTCTTGGTCAGACCCCCGGTGCTCATGGTCCAGAAGTAGACATGAGACTTGCCACAGGTGATGATGTTGCTGCTGTCACTGGGGTTAAACTCCACTGCAAACACAGCCTCATTGGTGCTCTGGCAAGCAGGCAGACAGCAGGGATCACAGAGATCACCAGGCATTGCTTGATACACATAAGGGCACATCTGCATGCATGAGGGCACATTTGCAGAGCTAGAAGATTAACACAGCCCCCAAATCCAGGGCACAAGCATGGTTAGGGCTTTGTAGTGGGTACAATCTCAGACACCACAGACTGTTGTTAGCATATATCACATATATGATTGATGGGACCAGCTGCCAAGAACTTGACACCATTCTTGTCTAGTACTGCCCTGTATCCTAACAGGTTTGAACCTGTGTTCTCAGTAATCCAGCAGAAGCCGATCAAATTGCTTCCTCAACACATCCAACTGCTGCTGCATAAAGGGGATAAATTAACCATAATCTGTGCTGCATATAGCACAGTTAGAGTGTGCAAAGGTACAGGTTTATAATAAAAAGATTTATGGCTTGCCTACCTACTGTGCAAATATGGTTTAAATATGTTTTATCTCAGTGACAACCCAGTCTAAATTGTTTTGATGGATGCAGAATAACTGGCAACAAGGGCTCAATGTGGAGATTTACCTTTTAGTTCTTTTTGGTCAAATATGGGAGCAAACAGGTGCCTTTTTTGACAGGTATTTGGTGCTGGTTTGCTAATTGCTTCCCCCTGGCTCAGCACTAGGTGCTGGGTGGCATGTTCACCCAAGGGCTCTGGATGCAGTCTCACCTTGATCTCTGTTTGCTTGGTCCCCTTCAGGCAATCCCACACTGTCAGCATGTGCTCATTGGAGTCGTCGATGGCAGCCAGAAACACTCCCCCGTCCTTCAGGCGGGAAAGACAGACAGGAGCAAATGGATATTTACAGTGCAGCATGTAACAGACAATGTTCATTTAGTACAATGTGGCAGGTAAGAGGCTGTGTTATTCTTTTATGCAGTGTATCACGTACTGTAACAGACTGTGCTCATTTAGTACAGTGTGATGGGTAAGAGGCTGTGTCATTCTTTGACTTGGCTTTTGGCTTGGCTTGCTTGAATAAGGATTCTGACTTGATTTGACTTGGATTATTCAAAGAAGCATAACTTGAGATATGATTCAAAATCTGATGCTCAGGACTTGTGACTGATTTGTGGCTTGTATGTATGTGACTTAGTGCCATGTTTGCTGTGTACTCACTGCGTGTGAGAAGGCCACAGAGCTGACACCCCTCTCAAAGCTGCCCAGTCCAATCTCTTGTAGTGTGACAAGGGTGGCTGAATCCCAGATGTGCACGAAGGGAAGAAGGGGCTGATGTGCAGAAAAGCACATAAAGACTCACAGACTTGGACACATGTGACACAGAAATTATAAATGGGGCGCTTGCAAGCAAAACCGCAAGTGCAGAAATGCACTTATACAGTATATAAACAAATGGACAACATCTGATTATCCTATTGACAGTATGTGGTTATTGTTAGTGATGTGTCACACTGAAAAATAAGTTATAAAATGTGTTGAGAGGTAACCAAGTTTGTGGTTTGCTTGGATGGTTTTAATAGAAAATGTTCTATTAAACTATATTTCCTGACGAATGCAGAGAAGTTTTTTATATTCCCGTACTTTACCATCCTTGTCCACTCCAGCCATCTGACCTGAAGCCACGCGCACCTGGTCTGGGTGAATAGCCAGACTGAAGGAAAGACAGTAAAATGTGCATTCACTTGGCTAAATTATGCACAGACCTTAATGGTCTTTGTTCTAAATATGTTGTACCTGCTCAGCTGGAGTGAGTCATTTGGATGTAATGAACCATAAATTAGAAAATTAAAGGATATAAACAAAACTCTTCAGTCAAGCTCCAGTTACAACTGCCTAAAAATTCAGCCACAGTTTCCTTAGATAGTAGCTATACCCAATGGCAGTGTCAGTCAACCCATTAGGTGACACAGGCATTCATCTTCTGAGGGGGGGCTCATTAGCATGCCAATTTCACTTTGTCTCGTGCGGGGGAGCACTGGCAGTGAATTGCCCAGGCGCCACATGTTCTTTGGCCGGTACCGCTCACTGGTTTCACATCGCCCAGATTACTATGGTGACCACAGTGGGGCGGGGTAGACAGGGTACTGACCAGCGCACACAGTCGGTATGTCTGCGGTAGTGTCGCTGGCGGTGGCTGTGGATGTGGTGCAGCACCACCACACATGCTGTGAAGTAAACAGCCTCCCCCGACGGCAGCATGTACAGGTTTGCTCGGCAATCTCGGCCCCGGTAACCATAGCTACGCAAAGTGTGTCAAGATTAAAGCAATAACTCAGATTGTACATAAAATAAGTAATTTCTGCTAAATGACTATGTTCAGATGCTGAAAATTGAACCATGATCCTTAAACCAAAGCTCAGTATATGTTGAAATAAGGCATTTTGATCGCTGCTGTTCATAATGTAGTTTTAACCAGTATCAATGACATGCACAAATTGCAGCAGATTTAAGGTTAATGGGCTGGACATGCTAAATTTCAGGCCTTAATGCACACAAATTGAGCAGATTTAATATCAGGAAGACACGTGAGCCAACCTGCTCCACTCAGTCTCTTTAGTGTCTGTTCCCTAAACCTCTTAGGTCCTATGCTAAGCAGGCGCTCCCCAGCCCCTGGGGTCAGTCAGCACTGCATGGGCAAAGGATACACCCAGTCCAGCTCCAGCCGCTCCATGGGGGGCTCCATGCGCAGCTCCTCATAGTTTTGAAAGTTGGACGGCACGTACATGGTGATTGGCCGTCCTCGGATGAACATCTTTACTGATTGGCCTGTCAATAAGAGCCAGGCCACAGTTTAAACAAAATGCAGACTTGGAACTTTGAGATACTCTGTTTTACTTCTGTGCATTTGATACTTTTTTAAAATACTTACTTTAATAATTGTAATAGATGTATAGTAAGACAACACTACAGTTAATTAAACTACACACTATTTGCATTGTGGACAGTCACAGCATTTCGTAGGACAATTTGAACCCTGAAATCATAGACCGCCAATTGGTGGTGCTCACCTTGGCTGTATGTCCCTCTTCTTGAAGTTCCTGGAAAACAAACACAAACTGCATTAAACAGTTTAGTCCTTACCAAAGGCTGATGTTCTTAAACTCTTTCTTAAGAAGTTAATGGTAACATTTTAGGCCAAGAGGGAAGTTGTTTACCTGTATTTAACTGTTGTTTCCATATTGTAATAAGAGTGATGAGTTCCAATGAGTATTTTATTTAATTTGACATCCCAAGATAAAGGGATAAGTGATCAAGCTCCCGGATCAGGAAGAGAAGGGGATCTTCTCAAAGCAATGCCGGGCTATATATACTACATTATATAATATAATGTCTTATACTTAATTAATTTTTCATTCATCCCGACAACCACATCTAGTGTTTCAGAAATGGTTGGAAAACTCTGCATTCCTTCCACCGTTTGAGTCTCATCTAACAGAACTGACTCACCATGCCTCTGTGTCATAGTCTGCTCAAAATGTGAAATGCAGACTGCAGAGAACGCAGAATGAGGGATCCAGTGTCACTCCCCGGCTCACAGAAGACCCCGGCATCTTCCATCACCTGAGCGCTGGCTACTCCAGCTAAATGTGTATATGGCCTACCAGGACGAGGACACCGATGGGCTCCAGGCACTGATGCCAAAATGATGGTGTCAAAATGACCTATGACTACTGGCCATGTTATGAACCAGTAAACTAATGTCACTTAGTATGATTAGGGTTTTGGGTCCCTAACAGTGCATTGTAATTAATACTTCAGGCCCAGTTAAGTCATTACTAATGCTGTAAGCACAGGATCTGGACAAGGGTTCTGTGAGCTCAGGGTGACCTACACACATAAACACCAGGAAGGTTCCACAGTCACTTACCTGCACCGGAAATTAGCTCTTTGCTCCGGCTGCGGGAAAGCAAAGTAAATCAAGAGTCAGGAAAGTACATCAAGTAAAGTGCAAGGAGCAGACAACAGATAGAATGGGCTGGAGCCACCAAGCCATATTTAACCATCATCTGAAATCAAAAAAGTCCAGTAGAGCTGAAGTGCAGGCTTTCATTTGATCTCCGTCAGTCATTCTCTGCTCTCCCTTAGCTGCTAGTACCTAGGTTATCCTCATCTGGTTGGAAATGCACAAAATACACAAGCACGATACCAGCAGTGATCAGGGCCCAGTTGTTCAGAAGTTATATATCTGATTGGATTTTGGCTAACGGATTGGATAAAATCTTGAAAATGGGTCATCCAAAAGAAAAAAAGATTTGAAATCAGCAGAAGGGTGAATTCAGGATGGATTCCGGGAACAAAATGTAATAAACCTTTAATATTAAAATACAACATTTATATCAGGTAATATATATGTTTATTTTTAATTTGCACTTTAACAATTACAGTTATAAAGCAGACATGAGGCTACTTCTTAAGCTTTTCAGTACAATAAAGTTAAAAAAGGATTTCGTCCTTATATAATAATCCCCCATCAACCGTCAATATCAAACAAAAGTCATTATTTAAAATTATTGTCATCTATTTCTTCAAAGAACATTTAAAGTGACCCGACATTGGCTATTCTACCTATTCTCTCCATATCTAGTAGCCTACATTGTGATATATCATCCAATTTAGAACACTGGAAATCCAGATTTGGTAATCTTGAATAGTTTGCAGATGGATCAGGGTGATCCAATCTAATCTTTCATTGAAAATCCAGTGTAAAAGTAATCCCGGATAGCAAAACTTGGGATTTCCAAATCAGATGACTCTGATCCAAATTAAACTATTTCAAGAACTGGGCCCAGCTGATATCACACAGTGCATTTCAAGCCATCAAAATGTGCACCTTTTTATTTGTGAAAAGCTTTGCTGTTTTCTGTACGCGTCACCAGATAAATTTAAAGGCCTTTTAGGTTAGAAAGAATCTATTAAAATCATTCTAAACTGCAATCTCAGACAGCACTGGCGGTCCTTACAATTTCAGTGCTAGGCAGAGGTGTGGTCAGGGCAGCACAGGGGGTTATTTACAGGCTGTGACAGGGCTCAGATCCCCCTAGATATCACATGGGTCCTTCAATGAGACATATATGACACCTGAAAATTCACACTCATAACCAGGGTTCTGCCCATATTTTCAAGGTCAAAATGCTTTGCCAAAAAAAAAGGATGAAAATGAGATTGGGGAAAAAATATTTTTGGGAAGCAGTGCAAAACCTTAACTAGACAGCCGGTGTGCAGTCTTGGCCTCACCCCTCTAGACTGCTGGAGTGGCTCAGCAGGTTGTTGGACGACACGACCTTCCTGGCCAGCTTCTGCCTGGGCTTCTCGGGGGCGTCCTTCACCAGCCGCTCTGTATTCCGACGCATCCTGACCATGGCACAGGCAGCTGATTAGCAGTGGCGTATGACAGCGTGATGCCTGCTGCTTCCTCCTCAAAGGTGGCAGAGAATCAGCAAACAGCCACAATTGCGCCATGGAGTACAGCTTTGCGATTTCTTGCATAGAGAGAGTTTGTTCATTTAAGCATATAACTCAGGTGTGGCCAATCCATTGATCGTCAGCGGTTCCAAGTCAGTCACTTAATTGTAAATAGAGAATTTCATTGGTGGTCAGTCAGGATATGATTAATATTACTGAAGATGTGCACACATACACACACACATGTTTGTAATTATATCTTTGTGGGGACTCTGCATTTATTTCTAAGGGGAGAATGATGACCTTAACCCCTAACCAGCCCTAATCTTAACCATAAGTAACCAAAGAAAATGTGAGACTGTTGGCATTTTTAGTTTTTTGATTGCATTCATAGATATTCATAGATATCTGAAATATAGCCCCCACAACATGAGAATAAGGGTGACATGGTGGTGCAGTGGTTAGCACCGTTGCCTCATCCCTCCCCGAGTTCGAGTCTCTGCCTGGGTTACATGTGTGGAGTTTGCATGTTCTGTGTCGTCGTGGGGTTTCCTCCAGGTACTCTGGCTTCCCCCCACAGTCCAAAGACACTGTATTTAATAAATTGCCTGTAGGTGTAAGTGAATGGTAACAGTGTGTGAGTGTGCCCTGAGATGGGCTGGCCCCCTGTCCAGGGTCGTTCCCTGCCTCGTGCCCATTGCTTCTGGGATAGGCTACAGACCCTCTGTGACCCAATAGGATAAAGCGAGTTGGAAAATGAATGTCAGAAGAAAAGGTTTTTATCACATTGTGGGTGACATAAACTAAATCAAAACACACATACACAAAAACCTATGTTTAGATACTACTCGAACTGTGCGATCACACGTACATTTACCTTTCATTTATTTAATAGCTACTAACACTTATGACAATGCCAGCCAGAAGAAGTCACCCCTGTTTCCCCCCCTCATCCCTGACCCATCTCTGGACCACCTTGTTTCCCCCCGCACTGTTGTTTAAGGGGTAGGGGGCTGAAAAGTGTGGGATCCCATGCTGCAGAGTGCTGGTGGTGTAAAATCTTGCTATAAAGCATTACCAAATCTCTCCATGGGGGGGCATTGAAGAGTCTTTGCAGCATTACAGCATAGTTCTGCATGCTGACCTCAATGTGTGTGAAATAGCTTATTTGCACACAGAAACGCATACACAGGGCCGGCCTCATGATCTCAGATAAAACCAATGCATACCAAATAAATATAAACATATCATTCAAATGCCAAAAAACTACTGAGACATGCATAAAACTATGCGGCACACATTTCTTTTACTGGTTTCATTTTCAGAACAAAAAGGGGATTGATTGCACCAAGGTTAAAAACTACTGCGCCAAAGGTGAAAATTATTAAGTAACCAACCAAGAGATCCTGTATTATTCTTATTAAGAGCTACCCAGAGCTGAATCTATCTCAGACCACTATACCTATGCAGATCATACACTATAAAGATATTATCTACAGTTAAAATTAAGTTATCCTTTCATAAAATATCTGTCTTGAAGACTTGCATAAACGTAACAAGATGAATCACCTTAACCAGCCACCCACCCCTATCGATGGCCAAAAGAAAGTTTAGAATATCTGAGCGGCCCCCAAATAAAAGTGTTATTCATTTGACTTCACATTTTGCTATTCTGAGGCAGTATACTTATGCTTAGAAAAACAGTCTAAGTGCATAAAAACAGACTGCTGAAAACTGCAGTAAATTTAGGGTAGATTGCTGGAACTCATCTGGGTTGACTGGACTTGACTGGACTCAGGGCTGGCCCAGCCCTTATCAAGACCCTGAGCAATATTTGATTAACCTAGTTTGACGTCTTCCTTCCCATTCTGACAGGCTGATCATATGGGACTCCCCCTGGTGGCCACTGTGCCTTGTGCAGCTGCTTACTTCACTTATGCCTTGGGCGTGGCCTGACTGGAGGTACAGGATGGGTGTGTGGACTACAAGTGGAAAAAAGAATGAAAATTCCAATGAGCAAGACCTACAGAAGTTTCTTCTGGGTGTCTGCAGGTGAGGAGATGGCAATGACCCGGTTACTTGGTGTCTGGTCCTTGGGCACAGCAGGGGAACTGAGATCCATGGTCGTGCTTGGGGGGCTCTGCTCACTGAGACACTCATCAGCAGAGCTGAGGTCCTGCTCATGCCAGTGCTGGCAGAGTGCTGTCACGCAGCTCTCAGGGATGGGCTCCTCCACAACAGCTGTCCAGGTGCTGCTGGCTGCATCCCCACCACCTTGGTCCTCCCTCTCACTGTCACTGAAGGCATCTTCCAGCGAGAGGCTCTGCACCGCCCGCGTGCGTGTCAGCAGCACTCTCTCAGAGGGCTCTGTCTGCGTGGCTCTGTCTGCAGCAGCAGGCCTCGGCCGTGAGCCCTGAGGACAGATGGTGGCCCCAGAGCCATCCATGTCACCCTCAGGAGCACTGATCAGCCGTGCCATCAGGAGAAGAACAAGACACAGGAGAAAAAGATCACATGGCACTCCACCTCACCAGTTTGATTATATGCCCTTTGCATGCGTTTCCTCCTTTACTGAGGAATATTCTTAAGAAAAGAACCTACCACCATGAAATCTTAACACAATCACATCTTCCAGGACAGGGTAAAAGTCATATATACTGTTTTTTTAGGGAAATAGACAGTACAGTTGAAAAAAAAACATATATTACATAAAAAGCACAGAGACACATAGAGTTCCTTGTTTCTGAACACATGATCTAAAACTGGACACCAAAGCAGAACTAAAGATCAAGAATTGCAAAACATGGGCTAAACCAACATGAACAAGAGTCTGACAGGAGGGCAGAAGGCTGCAATGTGCAGCATTTACCAGCTGCATTCTTCATTTCCCAAAAAGCTCACGACCTTGGCAAGGAAGATGAGAAAAGACGGCCAACCCACGCAAACATTAAGCCTCAAGGATGAGACCCAAGGCTGTGTTTGCCTGCTGTTCTTCTTGTTACTCTCTGCAGGATTTTCACTCTTATCTCACTACTAAAAAAAGAGTCAGCTATGCTTACAGAAGAAGGACAATACACCAAGTAAAAGGTAAGGGGTAGGGTTAGGTTGCTTATTGTTTTGGGTTTTGGCTTGTTACTAAACAATTGTAGTTTTGAATTTCCTGTATGTGTTTGACACACTGCACTGCTATCTTAGGCTAAGACCCTAATGCACACATAAACAAACACGGATAACATTTAATATGTAGAAATGAATCACCTGAATTTCATAATTCAATTTAGAATTCAGCTTGTATGTTGTATAAATCCTGCTCATCTACAGCAAATAATACATTAAGATGATGGCTGGGGAATCTTGAAGCTATATTATGCTGCCTGGTTAAATAAGAAGTGTGAAAATTTCCAGCTTTAAGATCAGTAGGCCAACTACCATAAGTAAACTTCAAGTGTGATTAACTGAACATTAAAATAACTAAGAGATTTTAACATTCCTCTTCAAAATAGGACAAATTTATGCAGTTTCTCTGCCATACAGGACACAGAAAACAGGGCCTTTTCTTTAATCTCCTTACTGTTCGATATGTCTTCTTTGTTCTTCAACTTGTGACGGGCAGACAAGGTAGATCATAAGTAAAAGACTTTAACCCCTAAGACAAGCCCTTTCATTAAATTATTATTTTCATTTCTGCATGTAAAATACATACACCCCAAACAGGAAGAAGGTACTAAAATTAAATGTCCTACATTTATAATATTAGAAATATTAGATTACAAAGTAGGCTATTTATTAAAATAGTAGTAGAGCAGTGGTAGACATATCCAAGGACTAAAATCTGTAGTATTATCCCTGAAAATGAGTATCTGATGGCTTTGTATTTGTCCAACTGAAGTTTAGTCATTTTAAAGGGAATAACTTTTATCTGTTGTTTATCCCTGAGTAAAGTAACTCTGCATCTAAGTAAAAGGGCATGAAAAAGTATGTGTGAGTGTGTGTGCATATTTCATAGATAGATAGATAGATAGATAGATAGATAGATACTGAGGAATATACTGAGGAAGTGAAAGTAGGAACAAAACAATAGCACATA